>OY284488.1:1230855-1830855 GCA_958336395.1 Ctenicera cuprea | reverse complement strand
GTAGTTTCATGACTGTCTTGATTAATTACAAGGCCTCTTCTGCCTAATCTTACTTCTGCTTCACCTTATTTCTCATTTTTATCCATTCTTTTCAATCTGTTCCAGTTCCTTATTCCAGCTTACACCAAATCATTTTCTTCGTTTTTATACAGGGTGGGCGCGGCCTCTTCCTAGTTGTTTTCTCTTTAAGGTCATCGAAACGTATTCTACTACTTTTTGACTTGCTTATCCTATGTATTGTAACGACACAACCTGGCTACTACAGTTTTAAAATTTTTAAGATTTTTTTTATTGCTTTGGTTCCAAGAAAACGCAGTAGTGGCGCTTTAAGTGGAGTTTAACCCGCAGAACGCCGCCCCGTACTTCGAAGAAGCTCGCCTTCCATCTGATCTCCTTACCACTTTCATCCAGTATAAAACACGACGCCCGGCCCAAAATATTTAATTATTCCTTTTGATTTATTCATTCAGAATTCTTTCAAAATTATTGGTGACTTGAAGTCCGAACCAGAACAAACGCTCTTCTTCAAAGAAACAGATTTGAATGCAAACTGTGATGATTCGGAAAGTTTAATGCATTTGAATAAAATTGAAACAGTAATATTTTGATTTTATTTAAATGGTTTAACTGCCAGAGACCATATGTTGGTTAAATAAAGTAAAATTAAAGTAGTGATACTTTGGTTTCGCACGAACTTTATTTGCCAGAAAGTTTAATACCTATGGATAAAATTGAAAAAGTAATATTTCGATTTTGTTTGAGTCGTTAAACTTCCTGGAACCTTATTTAATTTTAATTTACTGGCCGAATTCCAAAAATTTTTTATATTATTTAGGCCGCCAGGTTACCAGAAACCTTATTTATTTTTAATAAAGCTGAAAGAGGCGGAATGCTTCAGTTTTACTTTCACCGATTGTTACCAGAATTTTTTTTTACTTACCTACCGACAGGTTATGAGAGATTTTTACGCACAAAAAGATTTTATTTTAACTAACCTACAAAGTCTTAATTTGATAATTTTGATATATTCAGAGGCTTTTAAAGGTAGTTTATAGCTAATATTTTTCCTGTCAAAGTTTAGAAATTAAAGTTAAAGGCGAATGATAACAGTAAAGCCCTCTATAATGCAGCGAGGAAACGTTGCAAAGCAAAGCAATGCACGCATATAACCGGCAGTTCAGATCGGAACCATAAGTAGGTGACACGACCTTACCGTCCTCTAGGCACAATTCTTAAAACACGGTAGCCCGTGTAGTAAATAAAATAAAGATAGTAAGAGAGAGGGATTTGGTTTCAATTATAGCTAGAATAGATCACTACATGCATGTTTCGTTTTTATTGAAACTCATCAGGTGAACATAATTCTAACCATAATTGAAACCAAACATATAAGCAGATATAAATGCTAGTAGATATAAAGTTAAAGGCGAATGATAACAGTAAAGCCCTCTATAATGCAGCGAGGAAACGTTGCAAAGCAAAGCAATGCACGCATATAACCGGCAGTTCAGATCGGAACCATAAGTAGGTGACACGACCTTACCGTCCTCTAGGCACAATTCTTAAAACACGGTAGCCCGTGTAGTAAATAAAATAAAGATAGTAAGAGAGAGGGATTTGGTTTCAATTATAGCTAGAATAGATCACTACATGCATGTTTCGTTTTTATTGAAACTCATCAGGTGAACATAATTCTAACCATAATTGAAACCAAACATATAAGCAGATATAAATGCTAGTAGATATAAAGTTAAAGGCGAATGATAACAGTAAAGCCCTCTATAATGCAGCGAGGAAACGTTGCAAAGCAAAGCAATGCACGCATATAACCGGCAGTTCAGATCGGAACCATAAGTAGGTGACACGACCTTACCGTCCTCTAGGCACAATTCTTAAAACACGGTAGCCCGTGTAGTAAATAAAATAAAGATAGTAAGAGAGAGGGATTTGGTTTCAATTATAGCTAGAATAGATCACTACATGCATGTTTCGTTTTTATTGAAACTCATCAGGTGAACATAATTCTAACCATAATTGAAACCAAACATATAAGCAGATATAAATGCTAGTAGATATAAAGTTAAAGGCGAATGATAACAGTAAAGCCCTCTATAATGCAGCGAGGAAACGTTGCAAAGCAAAGCAATGCACGCATATAACTTATGGTTCCGATCTGAACTGCCGGTTATATGCGTGCATTGCTTTGCTTTGCAACGTTTCCTCGCTGCATTATAGAGGGCTTTACTGTTATCATTCGCCTTTAACTTTATATCTACTAGCATTTATATCTGCTTATATGTTTGGTTTCAATTATGGTTAGAATTATGTTCACCTGATGAGTTTCAATAAAAACGAAACATGCATGTAGTGATCTATTCTAGCTATAATTGAAACCAAATCCCTCTCTCTTACTATCTTTATTTTATTTACTACACGGGCTACCGTGTTTTAAGAATTGTGCCTAGAGGACGGTAAGGTCGTGTCACCTACTTATGGTTCCGATCTGAACTGCCGGTTATATGCGTGCATTGCTTTGCTTTGCAACGTTTCCTCGCTGCATTATAGAGGGCTTTACTGTTATCATTCGCCTTTAACTTTATATCTACTAGCATTTATATCTGCTTATATGTTTGGTTTCAATTATGGTTAGAATTATGTTCACCTGATGAGTTTCAATAAAAACGAAACATGCATGTAGTGATCTATTCTAGCTATAATTGAAACCAAATCCCTCTCTCTTACTATCTTTATTTTATTTACTACACGGGCTACCGTGTTTTAAGAATTGTGCCTAGAGGACGGTAAGGTCGTGTCACCTACTTATGGTTCCGATCTGAACTGCCGGTTATATGCGTGCATTGCTTTGCTTTGCAACGTTTCCTCGCTGCATTATAGAGGGCTTTACTGTTATCATTCGCCTTTAACTTTATATCTACTAGCATTTATATCTGCTTATATGTTTGGTTTCAATTATGGTTAGAATTATGTTCACCTGATGAGTTTCAATAAAAACGAAACATGCATGTAGTGATCTATTCTAGCTATAATTGAAACCAAATCCCTCTCTCTTACTATCTTTATTTTATTTACTACACGGGCTACCGTGTTTTAAGAATTGTGCCTAGAGGACGGTAAGGTCGTGTCACCTACTTATGGTTCCGATCTGAACTGCCGGTTATATGCGTGCATTGCTTTGCTTTGCAACGTTTCCTCGCTGCATTATAGAGGGCTTTACTGTTATCATTCGCCTTTAACTTTATATCTACTAGCATTTATATCTGCTTATATGTTTGGTTTCAATTATGGTTAGAATTATGTTCACCTGATGAGTTTCAATAAAAACGAAACATGCATGTAGTGATCTATTCTAGCTATAATTGAAACCAAATCCCTCTCTCTTACTATCTTTATTTTAGAAATTAGTTTACAGTAGTTATTAGTATATTATTATATGAGCGATTATGACAGCCATTATTCACCAAGATGATGTTTGAGCCCACGAGCCGCAGGCGAGTGGCGCAAATCATCCGAGTGAATAAAGGCCATAATCGCGAATGTGGTACTATGCTTTTTCTACACCTATTAAACAAATAAATTAGACTCGTTTTAGTGGTTAAATTATTAGTTTGCATAGATTGTAGAACGTTAACAAGCAATATGGCGATACAGTTGGCTGTCACGCGAGTCGATTGTCAGCCGCAGAAAGAGTTGATCGAGGGCGATTTAAAATATCATCGAATCAGCGAAACAGTGATTTTTGAATTTGTATTTGTTATTGATCGGATACAGTGAATTATGAATCCATAATTCACTACAGTGAATTATAGGTACGATTTTTCACGAAAAAAATGCTAATAATTGTCATATAATTGAATAGGTGTAGAAAAATTCATTTACACAGCATCGACTTTCAATTTGACGTTTCTACGTTACATTAATGCCATTTCACTTTTATTCAAAACTTGCTTCTTTAAGAAGGTTAATTATCTGTCACTAAGTTAATTAAAAGTATACTTTCTGTACTCACTTGAGAAAACATACCACAAACTAACTTTTCTTCGCCAGATAATAAAAATACCTGAAAATCAAGCCAAAGCTAAAGTGTGGCCCAGCTTAACTCGATAGGTTGCTGTTCTCCAACGTTCTTTGTCATAAATATTCATTCATTGGGTACAAATTTAATTCCATAAGAACATTCGAAATTTTGCCAGGAGCTGTCAATTTTAATAGGCCATCGGTCTCCCTGATTGAAATATTTGAGAATACGTTCCCAATCATGACTTTTGATTTCGCTTGACCAATGAGATCGCGATTTTCTGCTGTTAGGGAAAGCGTTGGTAACAAAACAACTTACATTACCTGTTATTTCATGGACAAATGTAGATGTATTCGAAACCTTAAAGGATGTGGACGACAACGAAAGTAAATATTGTTTTTTCTGTTCTTCGAGTTTCGTTTTTATAAACTGCATACAATTCTGTAGCACTGCCAAATCGTACGACTTGGTGGATATATTTGTATCTTGCTCGATTTTCTCGTACCAGTCCGTCAATGATTGGCTTGATAGCAATTGACATTCACAGCAAGTTGCTGTGAAAAAAAATGTTCCGAAGTCATAGTGTCGGTGATGTCTTCTAACCTTATTCCAAAACCCTGTTGTTGTTATGCCTTGCTGATTAAACTACGTAGTAAATGCAGTAAGACAGTAATCAACTTGTTCTCTTTCGAAATACGTCGCTTCTTGGTTGGTGGTGGGTCCATCTCTGTCGAGACTAGTGGAGACACTTGACTTTTGTTTTCAGAGCCGTTCATTGTTGCCCGAGGTACTTAGTTGCTGGTCGTCGCACATGTAAATGATTTACTGGGTTGCAGTAGCGCGAGAGCGGCTTTTATATCAGCAGCAATGTCACTGCCAGAACAATACATGGTGATTGCATGCCCACTTCAACTTTTGGAAAAGTCACAGCCTGCCGCCACCGCCTATGAATCCGCACTCTACCTTTGACTTGTATACAGGGTTGGGCAAAAGTACAGAACAACACAAATATTTTTAATATAGCAACCGCGATTTTGACAAAATTATCTGCATAAAGGTTTCGATATACGGCGGATACAATGAAGGTATTGGCGGCTTAAAAAGACTTCCGGTTTAGCCGGAAATTATCAACTTTAATATTATATGGAACATTCTGTAAATTTTTTAATATATCGATAGAACTCCTTTTTGCGAGTTCAGTGATATATTTATTTTTAATAATTCTAGAGATATAGAACAATAACGTTTTGTAATTGTTATCTAGCAGCTCATGAAAACAAAAGAAAGTGAGAAGCTTAAACAGTTATGTAATGTTGTCAAATATGCTTGGTTTGTGTTGTGTTGTTTTGATGTTCGATAGATTAAGCAGTGTGGTTGCAGTAATCAAATAATTAACCAAATTAATTAAAACTGCCGAATTTAACATCAGAAATGGTTTAATTAACAGAAAGAGAACGAATTCAAATTTTAATTATAGTTGGTTTTGGTGAGCATCGTAGAACTCAGCAAGAGGGTTGTACTTTACTTAACAATCTGCAATCTTTCTGTTAATTAAACCATTTCTGATGTTAAATTCAGCAGTTATAATTAATTTGGTTAATTAATTGATTACTGCAACCACACTGCTCAATCTATCCAACATTCAAACAACACAACACGAACCAAGCATATTTTACAACATTACTGTTTAAGCTTCTCACATTCTTTTGTATTTGTGAGCTGCTAGATAACAATTACGAAACATTATTGTTCAATATCTCTAGAATGATTGAAAATAAAAGCATGAAACCTTATATTACTGAACTCGCAAAAAGAGTTCTATTGATATATCATATATAGGGTGTTCTACTTACAATAAAAAAGTTGATATCATTTCCGGCTAAACCGGAAGTCTTTTTAAACCGCCGATATTTTTATTGTATCCGCCGTATATCGAAACCTATATCTAGAAAATTTTCTCAAAATCGCGGTTGCTGTATTAAAGATATTTGCATTGCTCCGTACTTTTGCCCAACCCTGTATATACTTTCACAGTGAGTGAGAGGGGGGGGGGGTAAGGACGTTTGCACAAACACGGAAGTGAAAGGCTAGCAAAGGTTTTCTGCGAGACTGAAACTTTGTTAGGTTAGCCCCATATTTAATAGAAACACTGGACTAACCTAACAATGTTCCAATCTTTGGTAGTCATTTTTCTGCAAGATGCGGGCCTAACCAATTTTAAACCCAAAGTAACCTATCGCGTTGTTGATTAATTTTCACTTATGTGTTCAACGCCACTATCCTAGCGATCATACAACAAAGATTTTTGTTGTCAACAATTTCTAGAGCCAGTGGTCCAGTGGTGTGCACATTTGACTTGATAACAGCCACAAACAGCAAAACTAGTTGTTAGGATGTACGACTTTAAATGCACGTTTGATAAGTGTTTCCACGTTGTATAACCCTATTCCACAGAATGCCGCTGAATTCCGAAGTGCACAGTTTTATAACATAGCGACGGTGATCAGTTTTAGCAACAGTAACAGGCCGTTGTGCATTTTCAGGTTCCGACTCGTCGCTGCGCTCGAGTGGTGCACTTGTGTAAACCCGGAAAGGGCATAAAAATACAACTGCAAGTTCTTCATGCTAAAAAAGACTACGAAATATATATATTTTTTAATTTTTACGCATAAGTCAGTGTTAATTAAACAACATTCGAAGTTCTCCATGGATACGTGGTTCCCCACTTGTTTGCCAATTGTCTCTCTTCCTTGCCGCACTTATTAGTTGCTTATGTTTCAAGTGAAATGGTGACAAAATATGTAATTTATTGTAAATAAAACAATTATTAACTTCAACAGGTTTTTTATTTTAGCCTTATACGTATTTCAACGTGTTTACACGTCATTATCAAAGGCAAGATTACAAGTAAACAGTTGGTGTTGCTATAGGAACAATAAATCTTCATAACTTGATCTTGGTTTTCTATATCTGCGTCCAGATGACTTGATTTCTCATTCCAAAACGTCTAATAACGGTGAGTTTAACAGATAAATTTGTTCATTTATTAAAAATACAATTTTAAATGTTTATGAATTTCAAAAGCTTCTAGTATATCTAATTTACGTTTATCATCACCAAAGTGTAAACATTTTATAGTGTTATTAGATGACATTGAATGATTGTGTAATAATAAGTGTTTAGCTTAATTGGATTTATGTGGGCGTTTATGCTTGTAACAACGTACGTGTTCCTTGTACCTAATATCAAAATTTCTAATTGTTTGTTTTATATAAACCGAATTACAGTGCGAGCAATTTAATTTGTAAATGCTTGATTTTAGTAAATTGTCTGTTTTTTCTCTAGCAATAAACAAAGTGTTTAAAATGTTGTTTTAAAAGTTATTTTACATTTGTTTGTCTTGTTAATAATTTTGAAATTTTTTCTGTTTTAGTGCCAAAATATGGAATTGAGACGTATTTCATTTTATCTGATGAAGTAGTAGTATAAATTTTCTGAATAGCTAATTTATAATTTTTCTCTTTAATTAGTGTATCAATAAATTGAGTATTGTAACCATTATTGTATGCAAGTTGTTTAATACTCGAAATTTCTTTATTATAACTAATTTCACCTTAAGGAACCGTTAAAGCCGTATGTATCATTTACCAGTATGCTGCTAATTTATGTGTTTTATGATGAGAAGAATCGTGTGGTATTGTAATGTCTGTTTTTTGTAGGTGTTCTATAAGCAGAATATTCAAGTTTATTATTTGAATTAATTTTTATGTTTAAATCTAAAAAGTAAATTTCATTTAAAATCTATAACTTTAATGAATAAACAAATTGATCTATCAAATTCACCGTTATTAGACGTTTTGGAATGAGAAATCAAGTCATCTGGACGCTGATATAGAAAGCCAAGATCAAGTTATGAAAATTTATTGTTCCTATATCAACACCAATTGTTTACTTTTAATCTTGCTTTTGATAATGACGTGTAAACACGTTGAAATACGTATAAAGTTAAAATATAAAACCTGTTGAAGTTAAGAATTGTTTTATTTACAATAAATTAAAATAACATTTAACGAAGTAAAGCTCGAACTTATAAACAAAATATGTATACTTTCTTATTCTAATGTGGAAAACTGTGTATAAAACGCACCTAATATTCAGCTCAGTTTATATTTTATTATATTTTACAAATCGTTCTACTATTTTAAACAATCAAATACTAGCATAAACATGCCTAAAAGTTCTTACACGTAGCCTAATTGTTTACATAGAAAAATTTCACATGCTCATTCGAGCATTCAAAATAAAGCGTTGAAAAAGCTTTTGTTTCGATAAGATGTGAAGCTACAAATGTATAGGAAAAACCTATTTAGATAAGTTGAAGGGGCACTTACACGACGATCAATAGGTTGTGGTTGCGGATCCTACAACAAAACTTTTAAATTTCGACTGTAGTACCAACCCTTCCATGCTGAGCTTTTACAATAATCCCAATTTTTCTGCCGAATGGTTAAAAGTGTATTGCATTGTTTGAAAAATTCAATTAACGTCCTACAAACTTGTCTAAATTGTTACTCCAGTATGAGATCTAAAGCGTTAAATCTAGAGTTTCTATTTTGAGAAATAAGTTTTAAACTTTTAAAAAGCTAATACGATCTTTTAAAACGAAACGAACAGCAGCGTGAAGCGTTTATTCTACAGTTACGTTTTGTACGCTACAACATGAAATAGGTTCATCGGTTTGGCTGACAATAACACTCGTCGATTCTCGAGTTCGTTTCGAACACACATTTGCTGCAGATAAATTCTCCTTTGGGAATCAGATGTTCAGATTTGATTATCTCGTATAAGGTCTAACGGATGCAATGGTTTTTTCTGCTGATTTTTATTACAGCTGCAGTTCAAATAACGAGAATTGTAGTTTCCGCAAATGGGGGACGCAAAGTTTCTGTGTTTCACGTACTTGAATGAAATTTCCTCAGTAAAAATTTAAACTGATACAACATAGTTTTTAATTTTAATTTAAGAAAAACTTGCGTCACTTGACAGCATATCTTAAAATTTCAGTTTTAATTGCGTAAATATTAGCAGTGTTAGTTAAGCTTTGTAATTGCAATACTTGTCTAATTTCAATTTGTTAGCTTTTCACCTCCAAGTTATCGATTTTCAATAAATATTGAAACTTTTTGCTGTTAATATTGACAGGCACGTATATTAACATTTAAGCGGAATTATTTTTTTTAATTTCATAAGTAAAACATTTTCTCCAACCACCTCAAAACTTTTGTAGTAAATATAAACCTAAAACTGTACCAATCATATGCTTATTTTATAAAGAGAGTGTTGTATTCAAAACTCGGAAGTTATTTTCTGTTGATAGAAGAAGACACGTCAAAATAAAGTTAAGGAAAATTAGATTAAGGATACAAGTTTCCCGTTTGAGGACCAGGAATAAATTTTCCAAATTTACAATTTAAAGAAATAAAAACTCAAGCTAGTAACATTACATAAGTATTTTTTTTTTCGTTTCCGTAGGTACAAATGACATTACAAAAAAGCCAAAGCTCAAATATTTTTAACTACTTTAGGTATTTAAAATTATAACTATATTGAAATTTTCTTTTAATATTTTCATCATAGAAACAACATGATTTTAGAAACAAACCTGAGACGTTTTCTTGTTATTTTTTGTCAAACTTCAATATCACCAACTTTAAAGCATGTATTAGTCGAATTCTAGCTTCTAAATTGGGGCTGCTAGGATTTTTTAAAGAAATTAGTTTCAACGGCTGGTTGCTTAAAAATGAACGGCCAGATTGGCACAAATTTGGCGTTATTATTACCTCTAAACGTCAGGGTGGTGCGGAATTTAAAAGGTAGGTGTTATAGACCTTTGAAAAAGCTTGCCGTGTTGGTTTGACCGGACCAAAACGTTACGTTTCATCTGGGAACAAGGCTCTAGAAGCAGCCTGATGTGTTGGTTTGCCCCAGACCGAAAACTTACGGCCGTTTCAAAAGAAGGACTTGAGGCGAAGCCTGATGTGATAGCTTGCTTTAGACCCTTAGCAAATGATCGATCCGGACGCAGATTTTTAGGTGGTGGTTTTTGAACCAAAAGCCGAGAGTTGCATGATCTGAAAATCAATATTCCTTTCTGCCTAAATCTGAAGCTTTTACTTTTTTTTAACTTTGTCATTGCATAGCAATGTTTACAAGATTAAACGAACTGCAAAATTGGTTCTTTATTAGATGTGACGACGCATTTATGCTTGTTATTATTACATAATTCATAATTGTACAATTTCTTTTCTCTGCTGTGTGAGAAAGATTGAAACGGACTGTTAGTGTATGTACAAAGACAAAGAAAAGGGGCCGGAGGGGCTAAGGAAAAGTAAGGCTGGGGAAAGGTAAGAGGGTGATGTTGAGAGGGGGCAGAAGATGGGAGGAAGCGAGACGCAAGTAGGAAGAAAAGGTGGAAGAGGGAGAGACAGGGGGAGGAAGGGAAGAAACGGAAAGCAAGGGGCGGAGAGAGAATGGGGAGAAAGATAGCGAAAAGAAGTCGGGAAAAAGAAAGAGTGGGAAGGGAGGAAAAGATATAGTGTTGTATTCGTCATTTCTACAGGGCGCGGCGGCGGCGTAGTGAAACGGAAGTCGTCATTGTGAAAGACCATGGCTCTCCTGACGTCAACGGCTCATGAGTTTGAATTTTCTTAGTATTTCCTTGACACCGTAGAGCAAGGATTTAAAGCTGTTCGTATACAAAGTCAGCAGATACCTTAGACTGTTAAGTAAATGGTCGCAATCAGCAATTGTTCGCCATTTGGATCTTCAGTATTTCTTTCACTTAGTAACGAAAATAAATTTAACCCGTCTAAAATGTAAAAACGGCGATTTGTTGTGCAAAAACCTGTCCAAAGGATAATGGCTATTTAGATTTGCCAAACATAGTTGGTTGTAGCATTATTTAAAGGCTACGTCGGCTACGTCATCAAACGACAGTTGTATTGGGAGTGTATGCGCCGACTTGACTCAGCAGACTAACCTATCTACAGACTTTAATCGGGGGCATAAAATAATAATGTAAATCTCTCAGAATGAAATATTGTTAGCATTTACAACAAAATATATCTAAGTAATTGCAAAAAAATGTTTTATTTTTGTTGCCTAAAATAGCGATAAGCTACAAGTTGGGTTATCATCAAATTTTCTAATTTTTTGCTGACGTTTACTATACATTTAAAAATATAAAAATTAATGGTTAGGTGTTTAATAAGCGAGAAATAAACGCCTTTGAACTACATTGTATACAACAATGCCAGCTGAGCAAAGTTATTAACTAAGTTTTAAAACACAGCAGTATTTAAGAGTGTTTTTCCCTCTATTATTTGGATGGCAATTACTTGAAGGAGTAGTATTTTGGCCGTTTGCATCAAAAGTGTTCGTTTTTGTCATAATATTCCATTCTGTTAATAAATGGATTTCGGTAATCGACTGGTTGCATGGCGAAGAGTTGCGAATGCCGGTCACACGATATTTCGAGTTAAGCACTGTCCGTTCTAGTCTCCACTCGGATAGGTGACTAATGTAGGGGTATATCTGCAATCAAACGTGCTTTGGAGGGCACTCTAAGCCGTTGGTCTCGGTTGTCATACTAACATCTTTTAGCAATCGCAAACCATTTTGTGAAACTTCATCCGTTTATGACGAGTAAGGACAGCCTCCTACCCGGCATACGTGCGAAGAGGCTCACAGAACCCGCATTAGTTGCTGATACCAAGCAGACCATTTAACCTATAATAAGAGGAAGAAGAAGGGTCATCTGTCAAAGAGTAAAATTAGGTGACAAAGTTTTTAATATATTCTACGATGGTCGGCATTTACAACCCTTGGTGAATGTGAGTATTAACATCTAGGCTTCCGGGTTGGAGCCGCGTCATCGGTGCTTGAACTGCCGACGTTTCGTACTCGGTTGCACGGGACATCTTCAGGGCTGTGGTCGCTTTGAGATCTGGAACATAACTGTGAGTATTGCTGTGAAACCAGGAAGCATATACTACTAGTTTTGATACATTATTTTATACTCTCTGTATTTGTATGTGCATACCCCTATACTGCTCAATCGTATGTCATCACTGAACGAATTATTAATTTGTAGATTATCATTTATTTTTTGGGAGTAGTTTGCTGCAGTAATTTATCACCAAATACAAATATGTTGTTACAGCTTTTATTTAATTGTTCCAGTTTTCTACGCGACTCTTCAGGTAGCAGTAAATTCGTATGGGATTAATTGCGGGAGACCCTAAGGATTTTTCGCACCCGACACCGGCACCATATTTACATTTCTGCATCATGCGCCAGCGGCAGATCGATACAAAGTGACTCGACTTGACTGTCGTTTAAAGCTGTGTAAACGCTTAGGTTAGTATGGCAGTGGTTTTACGTTGATCTATTTTTATTTGCAACGTGTGAAACCAATCTTCCAGATTGTCGACCGATTTGACTGTTAAGTGGGAGGAGATAATCTTAAACATAGACAACGCATCTTGAATATTCATCCTCTATGCCACACTTTATTGAAGGCATTTCTGCATTTAGTAGAATGGTGTCAATTAACTTTTAGTTACAGCTTTCTGTAATATGTTTGGCCACCGAAGATCTGATGGACAGTGGAATGGCCCGCAAGGAAGCCAAGCCGTGTATTTTGATTAACCTTTTCTTCATCAACAGCTGTTTGGAGTCGCTTTAGAGTAACTCTTTCTGCTATTTTCCACCTTGTCGTTAAAAGGCTTATTGGTTTCCTGTTTTCGGATGTATCTTTAATCAACCCCTGTTGTCTTTTCTGGGTCTTAGAATTCTCCTAACCCTTCTTCCTGTTTTGTGCCAACAGGATCCTTTCTCGGCTTGTTGTTTTTAATATCACCCAAATAAAAGCTGCCTAAAAATTAGCTTATTTTAAACCAAAATTATATATTCTTTTTTAACCTCAAAATATGCGAAATAATTTCAAATGGAAGCTTTCCAATTTTCATATCTATATCCCAAACCGTTTTAGCAGGAGAGCTTTGGTTCCATCTTTAATAGCGACCCGGTATTAAAACACCAAAATACAAACAGAAATGGCTAAACAAACATAAGTACGGTGAAAGATAAATTTTACAAAAAAGCAATGAAGAAAATTAGTCATTTGATTGATAAAAATAAAAGTGGATCTAGCTGGAGCTTTAGCAGGTTATGGTCTACGTAGTCATCGGGCATGGGGCTTGTATCTCCGAAGGTGGTTCTTGCTGTTTTGTTAGATCTGATCTAGTGCTGGGAGAACGTGATAGTTTGCTATAGGACTCGTGGTACGAGGTGCTGAGGGCAGCTTAGTCAGGTCTTAGGGTGCTTAGGGGATGTCATCGTTTGAAACTGGGTGCTAATTGACCCGAGGAGAAGTTTTCCACCGGACTGGAGATATTGTTGAGGAATAGTTTGTACGACTCTAGAAGAAGCCTACAAGAATGGTTACCGTGATCGGAAGCAAATACTCAATGTAGTGATTGTAGCCCAGTGCCCGATCTAAAGAAAAACAAATGTTGCACATCGATCTGGGAATCGGAAGCTGGATTGTTCTCAACTGTTTATCTTTTCAGCAGTCTCATCGGTGATGAAGATAAACGAATTCAATCCCCAAAGCATTACAACGCATCTCCCCTCAGAGTGAGACAGACAGAGCGGAGTTGTGGTGCTGGGAGAGAGAAAGAGATAAAAGGCGATTTCTATTTTATACACAAAGTTTAACTCGTAGTTGTGTAAGACCACGCCCTCTGGGTATGCTTATTAAGTGGAAGCGGGAACAAAGGGGCTGACGTTCGCATTACTTTGTAACTTTGAAAAGCTTTGGCCGTTTTACTTAACTCTAGATTTCGTAGCGCGAAAATCCAAAGCTGCATGCTGGCTAGCGTTGCGGGCATTCACTATTGAATCATGTTATTCTTTTTTTGTCGTCGGTTTATATAATGTTTTTTGTCTTTTTTTTTTCTTCCTTCTTCTCACGGTCTCTATTGTATGTTATATTTTGTCCAATCCTTTTCGCGTATTCTACCAACATACCCTGTTCAGTTCTATTTCTGGTTGACTGTTTTTGTTACTATATTCTACACGCCTGTCCGCTGATTTCAGGTGTCTTTTCTTGTTTCGTGAAGATATTCTGGACATTATTCGCTCTAAGCACTTAAGCTTTTTGACAGTTTTCAAATTTTGTTCGAAACATCTACTTCAATAAATATTTGGTCCTTATAAGTTGCAAGTTTAGTAAATGTGCCTGATTTTCCGGAATTATGTAGAACTATGACGTCCGTCACCTTGACCCACGTGGCACTATTTAGAGTTGTTGGTAAGACTTTTCGGGGCAATCAAAGCTGCTCATTCCAGTGTAAACTAATCGCAGTTTTTAGTACTGTTTAATTACGGACGCCTAGACAGGGCGGTAGCCGGTCTGATCATAGTGACCGGTACCCGAACAGTGTCACAAAAGAAAGCGCGAGAAGACGAAACAAAACGTCACACTTAGGGACAAGTTTCTTGATGTCAACATATATGTCACTACTCCTTCAACGTCACCTTTACCTGCCAATCATTCAGTATATTCCCTAGGAAAATTTACAACACGTTAGGTTTTCTCGGGTGCTATGAACTTATTCTGGGAAATGATATGAACGTGCGATGTCGTGAAATTACTAGCTCAGCCTTCTTTTGCCCAATTAAGCAAGTCTTAACTCTGACCGAGAACAGCTAAACGTACCAACTTAAAATCGTATGAAGTGACCGCGGGGCACCTGCCTTTATTCACACGTACCTCTTGCCGAGGTATCAAATACGTTTATATCAAATACGTTTAAAAACAAAAGAAAATCAGTTTTTAGCTAGAAAACAACTATTAGAAATTATTACGGATTGCTTTGGTAATTCAAACTGTTCAAGGCGGAAAATACCCTAACAAACTTCAGCAGTTTTGTTTGGCAGTTAATAGTGACTTGAAGCGTGTGATTGATAAAACGATTTGAAAACAGCGTTCATTCAAATGTTACATATAGGAGTAAAATTGAGGTAAAATTTCAACAATAAAGAATTATTAGTAATAAAAATAAGGAATAATTTACTAGATTTTTTTGATTCATGTTTGTGTAAAAACTTTAAGAGACGCAATTTGTCGTAAATTAAAGCTTCTTAGAATAAATTTTTTTATTAGACTCAATCTGAAACTTTATATTGTATTTCTAATTAAGAAAAGTTGCAAATTCATTCATATTGATAACGTTTTCGTCAATGAGGAGGAAAACGTATTACCAGTTTTCTTCTTTAGTCGAATGTTCTTTTATTTGTGTGTTACAATTTTCTACGCAACTTCCACACGTTCCGCACAGCTGGCGCAGAGATGAAGTTGCGATTTGTTGCCAGATAAGCGCAGCGAAATATATTTGGAAATAAAGAAATATAGAGGATATCCTTACAGCATTCAACAACAAACAAAAAGGACGACGAAAGAGATACACTATCTAAGAAACGTTTATAATCCGTTAATTTAAAGAAGGGATGTTTGTTTTCCAGACGTCTTTCTTAAATTGGAATTTCAAAACTTTGCGCGTTCTGTGTTATAAAAGACCGTTATTACATTCTTGCAGAAGAATATATCGATATCAATGCGAGCAAGATAAATAGTTTCTGAATATACTCATAACTAAAATGAAAGATACGTCTTGTATTCTAAATGTTCCTTCATGCAAATACGTCTTTTGGATATCTATTGCGTCACAAAGACGGTTTAGACGTCTCAAGAACAGTGGAAAGATAATTTTGATAAAACTATAGGATGATGTCTCTACTGTAGGAGCTTCTAAATGGTTTTTCAATTTCCCATACAAGCCACAAGGTAGCTGTGTAATATGCAAAAGACATATGAAACAACCGTATAATAAATACTGACGATGATGTTAGCGTAGAGATGTAAAGAAATTAAATTTTTTCAAATTGTTTTGTAAAGATAGAATTATTTTTTGTTTCTTTCGATGCTGACAACTTTTTTCTAATAACTATCAAACGTAATAGCCAGAAGGACATACCATATGTGAAAATGAAAACAAATAATTTATGAAAAATCCAGAAAATCTGGTTCAAAATTGAATCAGATAGTTTTTCGTGTAATTACAGTAACTCTAGTTAGCAAATAAGTAATTAGTTTAAATCTGAGCTTAAGTATTGTGCCCAGGATTTGATACTTAAATAGAATTCGAATCTGGTCCCAATCAACACGCGTTTAAGATCGGATTTGGTTTCAACGAATTCGATTCAGTCAAAGGAATTTACCGGGTTTTATGTCTACGGATTTGTATTAAGGGTTTCTATTTCTAGCAGATTTGCATGTATTAACTACTGAATCTACATTCGTCAAGTGAAAGCGGGACGTTCAGATCTAGATTTACTATATGTGCACTTATTTTAAATGTGGGTCGAGCACGATTCGTACCCGAATGTATATGGATTACAGTTTATACCTTATATCATTTTGACTGATCTGTAGTTTTATCATCTTTAATTAGATTTTTGTAAAATAAACAATGTTTAAAATTAGATAAATAATTTTTCCATGCAAGCAAAAAGTTAAGAAAAGCTACTTTGAAAATTATTTTGTATTACATCAGAAGTCTCCTAACGTCACTACTGGTTACACCGTCGTAAATTGTCACTATTTACTTATTATCGCTTATACTTTGAACGTCTATCAATGGGTGTAGTTAAGAGTCTCCCAGGGGAGGGGGACAACAACCCTCACTAGTAAAAAGTAAAGTTGTATGGGATTAATTGCTGGAAAACCTGAAGGAAGTCTCGCATCCGGACACCGGTGCCATATTTTCATTCCTGTATCATGCGCCAGCGGGACCTGCAGTTTAAAGGCCCGTACAGACCGGAGACCGAACGCAAACAAACGCCAACGAAGGCACATGTATAACCGTTTGAGTTTGGTGTGTACGGGATTGGCGAACGCGAACGAACGCTTACCAACGCTTGCCAAGGGGTTCGTTGGCGTTCGATTGCGTTCGCTAGTAGAGCGATACCTCAAAGAAAGATTCGTTTTGGTTTGGACAGGATTTGTCACTTTTCAGTCGTTGGTAAGCGTTTGGACTGTTTGGGACGTATTTCAATAAAAAATTTTAAATAATAGATAAAGATGGAGTGGAGCGACGAGTTAAGTTTGAAATTAATAGAGTGCTACCGCGACAAACCCATGCTATGGGCCCCCACTAATATGCACTATAAATTTGGAGAAGCATTGCAGACGAATTTAAGTGCGATATTCCGGAAGTTAAAAAAAATGGAAAGCTTGCTTATCATCTTATTGCCGAGAAATGCGCTGTGAATGTACCACACAATCCTCATCATCGCTGGACATACTAATATTATGACTAATTAATTACTGTATTATTAAATAAAACGTAAATTCGAATTCGGACAGAGTAGCACCGAACGTTTACCAACCGCTCCGAACTGCCAGTGCTCGAATGCGAAACTTTGGTGTGGACGACTGCAAGCATACGCTGACGAATTGTTTCCAACCCCGAACGCCAACGCCATATTTGCGTTCGTTGGCGTTCGTTTGTGTTTGACCTCGGTCTGTACCGGCCTTAAGGAGGATTCCAAATCTCCGCCAGCTGCATGTTTGTAGTTTTAAGGCCCGTACAGACCGGAGAACGAACGCAAACAAACGCCAACGAAGACACATGTGGAACCGTTTGAGTTTGGTGTGTACGGGATTGGCGAACGCGAACGAACGCTTACCAACGCTTGCCAAGGGGTTCGTTGGCGTTCGATTGCGTTCGCTAGTAGAGCGGTACCTCAAAGAAAGATTCGTTTTGGTTTGGACAGGATTTGTCACTTTTCAGTCGTTGGTAAGCGTTTGGACTGTTTGAGACGTATTTCAATAAAATTTTTTAAATAATAGATAAAGATGGAGTGAAGCGACGAGTTAAGTTTGAAATTAATAGAGTGCTACCGCGACAAACCCATGCTATGGGACCCAACAAATATGCACTATAAATTAACCAAAAAGAAGGTGGATATTTGGAGAAGCATTGCAGACGAATTTAAGTGCGATATTCCGGAAGTTAAAAAAAATGGAAAGCTTGCTTATCATCTTATTGCCGAGAAATGCGCTGTGAAGGTACCACACAATCCTCATCATCGCTGGACATACTAATATTATGACTAATTAATTACTGTATTATTAAATAAAACGTAAATTCGAATTCGAACAGAGTAGCACCGAACGTTTACCAACCGCTCCGAACTGCCAGTGCTCGAATGCGAAACTTTGGTGTGGACGACTGCAAGCATACGCTGTCGAATTGTTTCCAACCCCGAACGCCAACGCCATATTTGCGTTCGTTGGCGTTCGTTTGTGTTTGATCTCGGTCTGTACCGGCCTTTATATTGGTCACCCATCCAAGGTGTGACCGGGCTGATCGTTGCTTAACAAAGTCAATTATGGGGCTCAAAGTGTAAAGTGAAATTTGCTGTGCATTTCACGGTATTTAAGGCAAACGGTCCCAACATTTATTAAATATACACACATTCACCTAAATGCTTTTTATTTAAATAAATCATTGTAGATGTAAATAAATCTTTAAACATTTAATTCAAATATTCCAACATTTAATAAAGCATTAGTTAATTAAATAAATATTCTTACATTTATTTTAAATTTTCAAATATTTAATAAATGTACTTAGATAAATCTCCACATATTTGTTTTAAATCTTTCATAATTTAATGACTCTTGTCAAATTTAAATAAATCTTTGGCGATTTAAATAAATCTTTACACATTTATTTAAATATTTACAGATTTGAATAAATCTTTATAGATTTAAATAAATGTAGCAACATTTAATTTTAAGCTGTCACATTTGATGTTAACCTGTCATAGTCATTTGATCCTGGTAAATTCAGCCGACGTAGAAAACCAAGGCCGTTTACACTGGTGGTAACGTTCAACAATTATGAACACGTTTTCGTATTTTAGGAATTTGTACAATAAATATTAATTTAATCATAAAAATAACATATTTAACAACATAGACATTGCATAATTTATTATTTATAAAATGAAAGTTTCCTCAACATTTCCTTGAGAATGTAACTTTCAGTCCGTTTGGTTAAAGCGTCGAACGCTCCCACTATGTCCAGCTTTGTGCCACACTACCGCTGTAAACGGTCTTGGTCCCCTAAGTCGGCTGAGCTTACCAAGGTCAAATAAATATGACAGGTTAACATTAAATGTGACAACTTAGAATTAAATGTTGAAACATTTATTTAAATCTGTACGGATTTATTTAAATCTGTAATGATTTATTTAAATCAGTAATGATTTATTTAAATAAATGTTTTAAGATTTATTTAAATCTCTAATGCTTTATTAAATGTTGGAATATTTAAACCAAATGGTTAGGATTTATTTAAATCTACAATGATTTATTAAAATAAAAACCATTTAGCTAAATGTGTGTATATGTAATAAATATTGTGACAATTTGCCTTAAATACCGTATAATGCACAGCAACTTTTCATTGTACACTTGGCGCCCCATAGTTAAGCAACCCTCACTGGTGAGAGGTGTGAACAAAAACACCATTTGCGGTGTTGGCACTGTAACGGCTACTCCGGTGATTTCAACTACGTAAGTCATTGCACGCCCACTTCTTCTGGGAGAGGTTCATGATTTACCTTAATTGAGACCATGGAGAACTAGGTAAGTGGTTTTACGAGGTAAAGGGTTACTAACTCCCAGTATGGGTACCTAATACCTGAGCGATAGCGCTCTGAAACGGATTCCCTGCTCCCTGACCGGAGCATAAATATGACTGCGTCACTACGTCTGCGTGACCCTAGGGGTTGTAAATTTGACCGGGCAATACACTGTGTGCTTGGAGGCCTATAGTTGAAACAGGTGAAAGTGAGCTCTAAAAGCAAGTGGCCTAGCTGCTGGTATTTCGGACTTGAGCTCTAGGAATGAGGTGCACTCACCGGCTTAGACCTATCGACCTATCGGGCGCTGAAAAGTAGTCCAATTGGTAGGGACGCAGCTTTGACTGTTCGAAAAAGTCTAACCAGTGACTTTAATGACTAGTACCACGGGACCAACTCAAGTCGGCGAGGGAATAGTAGCCTTCGTCTTGGTCACGACGTAGGATTCTTGGTAACAGTAGTAAACCGGTACAGGTCAGTGTTTTCTTGGTGTAACTCGAGAAGGGTGCTGCGTTTCAGCTGTCCCTCCTCGTGGGAACTTGTGGCTCGCAGCCTGATACCATGACTGGTAGTTTGTTCTCGTTGAACAGTTGTTAACTGGGACAAATGCATTGTTTGAGAGTAACTAAATGTTAGGGTTCTTGCTAGATGTCTCCACGTAAATAATCGAGGTTGCCTGCGTTGACTATCTCACAGGTTAAATGAGAGAAAGGTTAAGAAAAACAACAAAAATTGTTTTTTCCAGCAAAAGATAGTTTGCGAATGAAAAACAGCATCAGATAACCAAAATTCTCGGCTACAATATAAGAGAAGGGGTAGGACTAGCTTCTAAGAATTACTAGAAAATAAGCTTTGAATGTCATTCTATTGCTGCCGAAGACCAATTAAATTAGCACTTATATAAATGGTTATAAGCTTGAAGACAGGCCAGCCTTTAACGAAGAAAGAATCATATCAGTGGGGTATTGTTTTGTGCTGCAGGTAGGCAACTGTCAGAGTTGTGTTTGGTGTATTTAATTTAAAGACTAAATGTTGACACCTGTTTTAAAAACGGTGATAAATTAATAAAAAAGAGTGGTGTTGTGACTATTGTTGATGATTTATTTTTGATGCAATTGTTGGTGAGTTGATATATCGTCTCTGTTCTTGATGTATTGCTATTGCTGTTGTTGTTCAGCCCATTTGAGAGTTGATAAAACCCGTCGATACATCCAGCTGTATGCGTGGAATCTAAGTAGTTTGGTAGGTCTATTTGAATAAATAATTGATAATGTGATTTATTGCATTAAAAATATCAAACAGTAGCCCACATTACGTATTTCCTGAGGTGGCGTAAGATGCACATTTCTCTAAAAACTAGTAGTAATAGTAGTAAATCCTTTATTCAGTAAATACTAAACTAATTTTTAATACAGATTAACAAAATTAATTAAACAGGTATTAATAATGTTCCTTTACTTATATGCTTAAATATTTCTTAAAATTATACAAATTTGTTGCACCTTTGGCTTCCGGTCGAAAAGCTTTATATATTTCTATAGCTTTATAGTACAACGAATTTCGTGTACATTATTTTGTTAATTGGATAATCTAAAATCCAAGACATATGATATTCTACCAAAAACGTTGACCTTTTTTGCAATTGTCTTAATAATAAAATCTTCATTGCAACGAAAATTGAGTTTATTATCTATAATTACTCCTAAATATTTACTCATTCTAAGTCTTCTATCTTTATTTTTTCGGGTTTTACTTGATATAACAATAAATTTTGTTTGTGAAATATTTAATTTAAATTTATTTATTTGTAGCCATTTCGCTATAACTTTGGGATCCATAT
The DNA here is from genome assembly GCA_958336395.1 of Ctenicera cuprea. Taxonomy (NCBI): domain Eukaryota; kingdom Metazoa; phylum Arthropoda; class Insecta; order Coleoptera; family Elateridae; genus Ctenicera; species Ctenicera cuprea. The sequence continues at coordinate 1,809,199 of OY284488.1, read as the reverse complement.
TGATTTTATTAGCGGCATTTGCAACCTTATCATCGACAACTGAAACTAATGTATCATCAGCAAATAAATTCAACGAGCTCTATTTAACATTTAAAACTAAATCGTTGATGTACATTACAAACAACAGGGGGCCCAAGATGGAACCTTGAGGAACACTTAAGTTATTACAAATTTTCGTGGATTCTTCACCACCAAATGCAGTAATTTGATATCGAGAAGTAACATCACTTGCAAACCACTTTTTTTTCTTTACCGCAATGTCGTATTTTTACAGGTTTATTATCAATCTTTTCTGATTGACTGTTTGAGAGGAACGTTTATAATCTAAGAACACCCCTACTACACTTTTATTTAGATGAAGTTTCCTTTTTCAATCGACTAGCACAAGGTTTATTGCTGTTTCACAAGAATACTTATGTCCGAATCCCGACTGAGAATAACTTAAGTTGTTATTTGATTCTAGGAGCATTTGCAATTGCTCTTTAGCAACTACTTTCAAAATTAGTTCATTAACCGGTAACACATTTATTGGCCTGAATGTTTAACACTTTTTTGTTAACGGGACTTTCTTAATAGGCGTAATTTTAGCTTTTTCCCAGAATTCCGGAAATATTACAGTTCTTATAGATTCATCGATTAAATGAACAAAAGTATTTCCTATTACTAGTAACACATCATTTATAATCCGAATAGAGACACCATCTGTACAACCTCTTTTATTTAGATTTGTTACCGGTTTTTTAAGGTCCAAAATATTTCAAAATTGCATCGCTTTATTGTCTCATATCGGTTTTTACCTTCCTACAATATGGTACTAAGTTCTTAATTTTTCTATGCTACAGGATGACCTTGAAATAATAATCAAAATTACAAGTTATTTTGGTAATATCTTCAAATTTATTTTTACAATTTTAAGTTTCAGTTGTAAGTTATTAACTAAAACTTAGGGTTGTTTTTGTTTTCGTAATAAAACCCATTCTGCATTAAAGAAAGAAATATCAAAACACCCGAAGGCACTGTAAGTTCATATTTCAAACTACCTTAAAACATAATGAACTGAAGAAATGGAAAACTCGCTTTATGAAACAGGGCCAAAGTTGTATTAGAAGGAACCTAAACCTCCCTCGCATATAAATTCCGCGGGAACAAAATCTGCTTACATTACTTTCTGGCGAATTCATTTTTACTTTCTAGGGTTTGAATTCCAAATTAGGCAGCTCACATTTGCTAATGTAAAAATAAAATAATACCGTCGAACGAATAGCGCAAACTAACCTTATAAATCGGACTCGTTGGAAAGTAATCAAAGCAACTAAAGCCAACGTTACATTTCGATTGCTAGTCTTCCTTTAGAGATATGATTGAATTAAAAAGTTTTGCTGTTTCCATCCAAGTTTTATATAAGGAAACCTGGAGCGATTTTGTCTAACAAAATTTAAGTGAATTTGAATAAGAATCTCTCTTTTAAGAGAATGTTCCGCAATTTCTCCTAAGTTTTCGTTCGTAATTTAATTTATCTACAGCTATAAAACCCTTATTTAGATATTCTATAGCACTTTGAAATATTAAATGCGGAAAGGTTACAATTCGTCTCTGGAACGTTACAAGGACTTTGGTCCTCGTTTTATAATGTGAGGTAATGACGTCATTCCAAAAATATATATAGAAACGAGTTTCAGAACCAAGCACGAAAACAACATTTTTTTATGTTTCAATGAAATTTATTTTCTGAAAGAAAATACTGTAAAACCATTGACCGTTTGCTTTATGTTTTATGTTTCTTGTTGTTTTACGAAGTCTTTTTTTAGTTCTTGTACAAAACACAAAACCTTCTTGAACATGACAACGGCCTTCCATTATATTTGCTTATACAAATCGCATCACTGTATCACTCTCAATCGTTTAAAATTTCAACAATAGGACATAAAATGTCCATGATCAAAACTTGTTAAATAATGCTTTGTTTTGATTTGGGCGAAGTGATTCGCTTGTTGTATTGGATTTATACCATATGTTCAAATAAAAAAAACGATTGGGTCATAAAAAATACTGTCTTTGCATGTTCTAAAATTTAATCAAACACAACATAACGTCACTTAAAATTATTAGGTTAAGTAGTGATGTAAGGAGGAGTATGGTGTTGCAACTCCTACCATTTGTTTAATGAAAAATTTTAACACCTATCTTGTATACAACACTTATTTACTATGGTTAGGTTAAATGTTTAATTTCGTTTTTACTTTTATTAATGAAATATGTAAGTAAGTGAAACATTTATTCTTCATCATTACATAATGTTTATAATTTATTGTAGTTATTTTTGTGGTGGTTTGAGTTGGAAAAAAAGTGAGGATACTAAAATCCAAATAATACCAACAACCAACAACATTGGACAAACAAGTCGCCACAATAAGCTGGTTTCATAGTGCAAAAGCAAACTGTATTCATAACAGAAGTGGCCAGTAGAATAATAGAACTCGTTACTTACTACTACGAAATTTAAACGTTCTTCCAGTTTACTGCATGAACTTAACTTGGTACAAAGCATAATTTTAATACAAACAATTTATTGACTGATTATATAATTCGCAATTATAGGTATGCAAAATAGGTAAATTCACCTTGGGAACAGTAAATAATGATAAATATTTGTTTTCGCCTTTCGATATGCAGCGCAAACAACAGTATTTTGGCATTTTTGCGTAGAATATTACCGTGGTAATAAATAAATAAGAACACTTCTTACTTTTCAAATTTATTTTAAAATAAAATTGACATTTACAGTTGCGCTATTTGTTAATGAAATTGTTACGGGCTTCGGGCGGTATTTCGACACCGTAACAAAAGGGTGTGCCTGGCAGCTAACTCGTAGCCAGAGAAGGGAAGGGGGGTTGTCGAAGTTAAGATTGAGGTATTTAAAAGGGCGCCACCTGCTCTGATGGTTGAGGTAAGGGGAAGGAAGAGAGACGGGTTCTAGTCCCAGGGCTGAGAAGCAGGAAATCCTCCCTGGGCGGCTCGTTAATCTTGACGTGACTTACCTTGGCCTTTTCCCACTAGATCAGCAACACAGTATATGCTTACAAAGTAGGATCAAGCTTAATTACGAAGATAATGAATAAATCACGCTACGGTAATTTACAAATCAAATATATTGAATAAAGTTAAATATATGTATAAATATGAATAAGTAGCACGGAATAAAATATTGAAACAACGTACACGGAGAAAAGCGAATTGTAAAATAAATAAAAATCTAAACACAAATAGTTACTTAGCAACGTTGCGTAATGTCGAACGTTCTTCGTCGACAAGCTTTTCCTTAACAGAAACAAGGTATTGGTTTATCGACCCGGACTCCGAGAACAAAGAAAATCTGTATATCTAAATCAATTTACAAAGCATGCAACAGGTTATAACATAAAATTATATTCCTGGGTCCAAATCGGATGGTTTCTTCACACAGCACGAAACACAGGTGATAATCAGTAATGTTTAAAGTTACTTAGAATAATGTCGTTCACCTGGTGGAGAATTGGCCTTTATTTATTGTCGATAAAAGCCGTGGGAGATGACGTACTTCCAGGCGGGAACTCGTTGCAGCGAGATCGGGATGGTAGGCGGTACGAGGCGAGGACGTGACGAAAGTACCGGCGGCAGCCAACGGTAGATGCGGCGATAAAGATGGTGAAATAGCTCCGGAAACAGGCTTGGAACTTATAGTGACTAACTGTATCCGTTTTAAACGTTAGAAATTCGAGCAGGAATCAATCGAAATTCAAATGTAGTTTTTCTTTTTGTTAGCGAACACTTTAATCTTGCGTACAGATATCGACCAAGTCGGTGCAATGACGGTAATTTGACGTGTTACGACTAAACAAACGAGCGGTCACTCACGAAGAACTTTACAATGTTCCCGGCTTAACTAATTATTTCCACATAGCGATACTCGACCGTAAGTTCGAAACGATGAACGAGTGCGTGTGGTGTACACGTCGGTTCAGTACAGTTGCTGGAAGCTGTCTGTCTTCCGGGATACGGGAGAGTGAAGTTAAGGCGTCCGGGCGCGGACAGTTGGGCGTGAAAATTCCAGTGGTGGCTAAATGCCAGTGGTAGCGTGACGGGAAAATTCATATAACAAAATATACAAGGAGCCCTGAGATTATTAAAGTTTGGAGGTGAAAACAATTGAATAGAGTGCAAACACCAGTCTTCATTATATCACTGGTTAAGTTTTGTCATTCGATGCGTTCGGTATTCTGATCTGAAATACTCCATAGAGAAACTATTCCAAATCAGAATTCTGAACGTATCTATTGCACGCTGTAGCTTAGTGCTGTAGCTTAGTGCTTACGGTTATGCAGCAATCAGCAAGTGCAATTTGATAGAAGCTTGATTAATAAATGCAATAAATAACTACTGAAAACTATAACTTGCATGAATTAGTTTAATAACAAAAACATACAATTTATAAACTAGAAAAGCTGTTCGATGTGAGCACCGTTTTCCTGCAGACACAAATGAACGCGCTTTTTTATGCTACTGAAGACACTCACCAGCATTTGTGAAGTTATATTAGTAGAATCAATTCAACAATTTGATTTTGTCATACTAGAATGTTGTGAACAGGAGTTCTGTATACATTAGTTTGTAGTTGCGGAAATAAAAAATAATCTAAAACAGTTACATCTAATGATCAAGGTGGAAACTGCGGTAACGATCGTACCCCGATTAACCTGTTATCAAACAATTCACGAAAATATTCTATGGTTTGTTAAACCAGGTAAGCTGTGGCTCCAACCTGCTTAAAAAATCCTTGTTGCTGTTCGTTTTCACGCAACTGATTTATAAAACCATTTCAAATATTCCGGTATCTTTCCTCAGCAACAGTGGCATGAAAGAATATAGGGTTAATCAGATGCCTTTGAAAACACAACAATCCAAATATCAACTTCCAACGGGTGCAACAAAAAGTATGAAATTTTTCAGCACTCCATAACCTCGTGGTTGGTGAATTAACATACCCCGAAAGAGTGAACCAAACTTCATCAAATGAAAAGTTGAATTTAGCAATTCGTCGTTGTCCATCACATTTTCTTGGAACCACTGGCAATATAAAATTCGCCTGTTGTTATCTGTCAATTCATGTAAAGATAGAATTTTGTACGAGCACAGTTTGAAATCATTCCCGACAATGGTGTGGCAGGTACCTAAAGCTAATCCAACATTTTGGTACAGTTTTCGTAAAGACTTGGTAGGATCGTCGTCCATACGTTGACGAAGTTTATGAATTACGTCATCCGTACGAACTCTTGGTTTGTCACTTCCATCCTTGCAAGTAATGCTTCCAGTATTACAAAATAAATTAACTCACTTTCTATAATCTGTGGTAGTAAAATCTGAAAATCGATTTCAGGGAACTGTTGAAATTCGTCCATGCATACCTGCGCATTCTAAATCCATTCTCCATTTTCACGAACACTATTACAATAATTCGATTTTATCGTCAATTTTTTATGTTCCACGGTGAAAACAACTGTATTTTGTATTTTTAATGTAATGTAACTTGTAGTGACACTAACAGAATGATGACAGTTAATAAATTCTAAAGCATTGAAAAAGAGTAATTTTACTTTCCATGGCAACCCTTATGTAGCTCAGTGGTAAACGCACGGGCTACCAATGCAGCGAATCCGAGTTCGACTCCCGGTCCGGTTGTTCTTCCTGGCAAGGCAACGGAAAACCAGCAAGGTGGTAATAAAGTGCATGTATTTCCTGTGGTTTGCAGCCCACGTTAGACTGTGGGTCTCCTATGCCTGTCTGTGCAAAATATCTATCTCTGCGCACCAAACACAGACATAGGAGAGAGGTCGCCAACGCTCTGAATAGGGTATGGCTTTAGAGAAGAAAAATAAACACTTTGTATTTTTAATAAAACATATGTTATTACTTTAGGCACTCTTTTGGTAGGTTAATAGCTTACTTGCGTATTAATAGATAAAAACCAAATAGTTCCTTAAATTGCACAAAAGACCATTGACTTCGATGAACTTTACATTAATATACTAACTTACTTGCTTCCTTCGGCACTACATCTCTCCGTGGGATTTCACCTCATCGACCACTGCTTACCACGTTTTTCAATCTTCTGCCAGTTTCTTCCAATTTCTTCTTCCTAATTTTTTGAGGTTTGCGCCCACATTTTCTTCCCATGTTTTTTTCGGCCTCTCAACTCTTCTTGTAACTCCTGGGAAGAAGATGTGATCGCAGACCCGTAATAAATTAAGAAGAAGAAATTGGAAGAGACTGGCAGAAGATCGAAAAACGTGAAAAGCACTGGTTGATAAGGATAAATCTTCTATGGAGTTGTAGTGCTAAAAGGAGTAAGTAAGTAAGTTAGTACAGTAATATGAAATTCATCGAAGTCAAGATCAAATTTATTAATAATCGTAAATGTCTTCTGTACAATTTAAAAAACTCGTTTGCTTTTATCTACCAATACGCAAGCAGGTTATCAGAAAACACTAAGCGAGTGCGTAAAGTAATACTATATGTTCTAATAAAATACTTAACTGTCAACCATGGAGAATGAAAGTGCTGTTTTTACATGCTTTAAAATGTATTAACTGTCATCACTCTGCTAGTTGCACTACAAATTACATTTTATTGCAAATACAATAGTTTTCACCGTGAAACGTGAAAAATGTACGAATGAATCGTATTTTCAGAAGTGTGTTCGAGAAATGGAGAATAGACTTACAGTGCGCAGCTATGCATGGATGAATTTCAACAGCTCCCTGAAATCGCTTTTCTTGTAGAAGATTTTTATACCGAAGATTAGAGAACGAGTGGTCATTTATTTCATGGTAGTACAAACACTACTCGCAGGGATAGAAGTGGCAGACTAAGTGGTTGGTCCAAAAATTTTTATGAGTACGTTTCTCTCAAACGTTCTAAGACAATTGCAGTTTTCCTTACTTAGTGTTCAGGTTTCACTAGCGTATGATACAACCGGTTTTATTAAATGGATGGCCGGGTGGGTGCGTTCGTTCTCCTATATCTCCGGAACCCCTTGACCGATTTTTATAAAATTTGGTGTGTGAAAGTTTTTAGTTGCAGCTAGTTCTTTGTAAGGTTGTTAATCGGAACCTGAAACGGAAATTAGACCTGTTTCTTTGGCATAGATTTTTTCTAGACACGGTTTTGAAATTTTCAGTACATAGCGTTGTAATGCATCTGAAGAAAAATCAAATGCTTTTTTTCTAAATGCCGTATCTTCAAAAGGCCTTTACGAATTTTTTAAAATTGTAACTTTAATGCCCAATTACTTAAAAAACAAAATATCTAATTAATACAAATTATTATATTATTTAATAGCCTCTGATAGGTATAATCAAGTGATGTAAAAATATTTTTGGAAATATGAAAATTGTAAATATACCAGCGGCTCAAAATTTTGGAAATTTTCAAAAACAATTTCCACAAAAACTGCCAAAACCATTTTTTTTTAATTTTCTGAGCCAATAGACCCTGCAATGAACTAAAAATTTGTTGTTTACTTATCTCTCCAATTTTACTCTGTCGTTCTCCAGGAAGTTTTAAAAATTTTTAAATTTATTAATTATTTATTCGAAAACGCCAACGCCGATCGCTATAAACATTTATCAGTTCGATAGGGTATTTGAAGTACTTTATTAGGATCTGCAAGAATTTTCAATTATTTTAAAAATTAAGAAAATTAAGTCTATTAATTAGCTCTAATAGAAAAAAAAATTTTCGTGCTTTGCGTATTTCCGATAACTCTATAAAAAAAGTTGTTAGAACTATTTTTGTGATCACATTAACTATCTTAGCCCTTTTTACGTAGTAGGAGCGCTCACCGCCTGTACCTACGTAACCAACGCCTTGAATCTGCAGCGGGCTTGTACCGGCTAGATTCGATTTAAATGTCCACCACTTCTTGGCGTGAGAATATTTAAAACGTAAAAAGTATGGGAAAGTACCAGCGACCTGTTTCGCCCATTTTTACCAGTTGTATTAATTTCTGTGGTATTCCGATAGACTGTCGATCGGTATACATCACTTTGCGAGTTACCTACTCTGTGGGGTGGTTGTCTAAAGTTTATCAATAGAAGTTGCTTGCAAGCACTCCTGAAACGGATCAAAGATGAAAGCGAAGCAATGGGTTTAAATTATTTTCAATTCGGCGTCTGAATCTAGATCTGCATTTGTGCAACTACCTAGATATTTAAACTTATTTACTTTTTCTCCCTGTTTGCCGTTCGTAACTGTTCGTTGTCTATTCTGTTTTTATTTATTATCATGTATTTCGTGTTTTTTTATATTAATTAAATATTTCGCTTCATGCGGATCCCTCGACTCGTCCATGCCAGTTAAGTTCGCAAAATTTTATGTATGCTCACAACTCATGTATGGAGTAGAAACATTGAAATAAGAAACACAAATAATGTTTTGATAACTGTTCCGTGCAACGCCGCACGCAACATAAACATTAGTTCAAAATTAATATTTCTCGATATGTAAGAGCCCATCGTTTCGCTATGGTGAGACAGTTGGAAATTTAGTATGTAGATCTTCTAAAAAACCTTAAAAAAATCTTTGGAATATTAAGCACAAAATAATTAGTGAATTTTAACAGCTTTCATACCTTTGCCAAGCTGTTTATGGTACACCGAAATTAAAAATATACTAGTGGAACCCGTGGACTATGCCCCCCGCTTTTTTATTTATTATGTTTTGATAATAAATAATCGCCTTACATCGCGACACGGGTTATAAATTATTATTTATATTAAATCGGGATTCGTTCCTCGTCACAACCGTTAGTGACCGCGTATTCAGTAACATGCCTTACACATAATCTCTTGTAACCTGTTCATTTGCCCTAGGAGCGTCGGTTTTAATCCTTTGATGATAATTTGCGGCAGTAATTATTTGAGAATGTTTTGACCCTCCAGACTGAAAGCAATAAATAACAAAATTGTAGTAACAGTAGTGGCAGTAATATAAGTATTCGCCGAAAACATTCAATAAACTGCTTCTAGTTACAAAATAGCCATGGTGTTATGGTCATAAATTATGTCGAGATGCAAGAATCCGCGGCGTGTTACGGTGATACAGTTAAGGATTTAATATGTATGCATATATAGATAATGCCCAAAAAATCTTTTAATGGCGTCGCTACTTCAGAAAGAGAGTAAGAAATTTTGTTTAAAGTACACCAAAACATTCGCAAGAGTAAATACGTTTTGACATGTCAACAGTTTTTTTTTGTATACGTAGTTTATTAATTCCGCTTATAATAAAACTTCATTGTTTTACACTTTTCTCATGATAAACGTAAATTAGATACACTCGACGGATTTGAAGTGCACAAACATTTAAAAACTACTTTTTTATGAATAAGGAAATTGATCACTTAAATTTACCGATATTAGACGTTTTGGAATCAGAAATCAAGTCTTCTGCAAATACAGATAACCAAGATCATGTCATCAAGTTCTGTTGATCCTATAGCAACACCCACACTTTTTACTCAAATTTTAATTTGCCTTTGATAATGACGTGTAAACACCTTGAAATACGTATAAGACTACAATAAATGTCTGTCCAAATTATTGATTATTTATTTATAACATATTATTAAAAATATTTTCTTGAATTGAACATTAATACAAATTTTTTAGACCAAAGTTTCTGGTGACTGTTTCTGACGAATTTGCGAAATGGTAAAATATCTCTTCAAATAAAAGTAAGTGGCAGGTGAGTTGAAAAGTGTGGAAGGACATCCAGTAACAAAAACCTTGTTTTCTCAGATAATGTTCAAATATTATTGCTGTCGTGTTCTGTAAACCGCGTTATGAACGTATCCTTTTATTTGGCGGGATAAAATACTACTGTGTTTCCACATCCTACAATTTCAAGCAATCTTTCCGTTGGATTCCTCCAGGAATTTAATTTACTTTTATCGACATGGTGCGCTTGTATACTTTCTATTCCCTTTCTTGTTCGTCTCCCTTTTGCAAGCAGTACATACTAAACTAATTTTAATTCGTCGTTTTAATAGAAAGAAATTATAAAAGCTTAATAATTCTGTTTGGTTTTTAAAAAGTGTTTAGATTCTCTTTTATACAAATTGTGAGTATTTTACTAGAAATACGTATAAGTAACTCTAATGAGTGCGACAAGGAAAGTGTAGGAAACTAATAAAACAAAGCGGGGTCCGCTGGTGTGAATAACGTATCCATGGATACTCCTAAATTTAATTTAATTAAAGTTTTATCTATCGCAAATTTAAATGCATCCGTGCATACATAAATCCCGGCATAATTCATAAATAGAACTAACAAAACCCATGAGCTACGCCCCACGCTTTTTTGTTATTTTTTTAAAATAAAAACAACGCTATTTTGAGCTGTAAGGCATATAATGCAGCCAATTGCATTGGGGTCCGTTATTGGGAGAAGAGTTCATGCTATATACTTGTAGTAACAATAAAAGCAAATGCAAGTACAATATGCCAAAGAATTCAACAAAAAGAAAAATGTAAAAATTGTTATAGAAATTAGGGAGTGCACTAAACAAATTTAACATTTAACATTAGTATTATAATTTAATGCATTATGTAATATATTTAAAATTATCGTTAATATAATATGCAGTATTACTGTAATATTTGGTAGAAAAAATATATATTGATTTCAAGGCGACAAAAACCAAAACCTTACATAGGTACTCTACTGAAAAAACCAACACACCTTAGTTAGGACATTATGTATGGGACCAACGCTCCCCTGGTCAAACCGTTTGAGATATGCATTTCATATTAGGTATATGTTAATTTGAGGTTATGTTGCATATTCTGAAGTAAAAAAAAATTTTTTTGTGTATACTTTTTAAGCGCGGCCGCCATCTTGAATTTATTTAAATAGCAACCTAGGCTGTCCGATACATCAATAGAAAACTTATTTTTTTATCTTTTCAGAAATATTAAACATGTATAGGGTTACATAAGAAAATAACGCAGAAAAATTTAACAAGCATTTGGGGCATGCTTACATCGTTTAGCACTAACTTTTTTTCAGGAAAATTCTTTTTTTAAACAACATCGTGGTTCTGAAAAGAACCTTTTTGTTCCATCGCACAGCAGTTCCGCAGAAGGAGATGGAGCGACCTACTTCGAGCTGGTGTACTTGGTTAATTCGTCACTGCACTTTTACTCAAATCTAGTAACCCTTGCATTAACAAAACGTCATGAATAAACAAAACACAAACAGTAATTAAAATTAATAGGATAACAAACAACATTTCTTAAATAAAAATGAAAAGAACAACATTATTAATTAACAGTAGTTAAGATAGGAGATGTTTAAATTACTGCCCATTTACTTCTTGGCAATAATGAATGCGCTTTTTAAAATTGTCTAAAGAGTCGCGCAAAGAATTGCGAGAAATATCAGCCATTTCAGCACGAATACAATTTTTCAATTCTTCTAAATTGTCAGGTTTATTTAAATAAACGCGACTTTTTAAATAGCCCCACAAAAAAAATCTAAAGGAGACAAATCTGGTGACCGAGCGGGCCACTCCACGGTTCCTCTTCTCCCGATCCAACGCCGATGAAAAATGTCGCTTAAATAATTGCGCACTGCAAGTCCATAGTAGGGAGGCGCACTATCTTGCTGAAACCAGATGTTTTCGTTGACTACATTTGGGTTATTATATGATTTGGAAAGAGTTCTATAATTTGAGGAATAATATTTTCCCGCTGCATTTGAAGATATCTCTTCGAGGTAAGGTTGCCTTCAATGAAAAATGGTCCAATAATATTGTGACCAACGATACCAGCCCATACGTTAACTTTCTGCGGTCGCTGGGTGTGAACTTCTTCCATCCAATGGGGGTTGGTGTCAGACCAGTATCTACAGTTGTGCATGTTTACAGATCCATTCAAAGGGAAAGTAGCTTCAACCGAGAATACAATTGAATTGGCAAAATTGTCATTTTCAGAAATAACCTCCATTGCCCACTCACAAAACTCAAGCCTTCTGTCGAAATCGTTTTCTGCCAATTCCTGTACTAAATGTACTTTGTAAGGGGTAAAACTTATTTCTTTTTAAAATTGTTTGAATGTTTAAGGCAAGTTGCTGCACAGACGTTTGAGGTTGCTCAACCACATCCAGTACTACCTCAAGGGAATTCTCTTCATTTGTGTCAGATCTTGATCTACCAGATTTAGGACGATCTTTTACGCTTCCACTTTCAGTAAATCTTTCTAAAGTCCTACTTACTGTAGATCTACTAATTGGATTCCGATCGGGATGTGCCGTATTAAATAAATGACGTACCTCGTCGTGTGTTCGTCTTCTGTTACCATAACCAATCATCATGAGAATCTCTATCCGTTCTCCTTCTGATAAACGATGCATATTGCAGAATTCTAAAGATTATTTGCCAGACAACACAACTACAGGAAGAATTAACAATGTGTGATGTTTATTTTGTCACTTATTAAACTCCTACTACTTGTTTTTGTTTGTGTTTTGTTTATTTATGACGTTTTGTTATTGCAAAGCTCCCCTGGTCAAATGGTTTGAGATATGCGTTTCATATTTGGTATACGTTAATTTGAGGTTATTTTGCATATTAATTACTTACTTCGAGCTGGTGTACTTGGCTAATTTGTCACTGCACATTTACTCAAATCTAGTAACCCTTGCATTAACAAAACGTCATAAATAAACAAAATACAAACAGTAATTAAAATTAATTTCTGAAAAGAGAAAAAAATGCTTTCTATTGATGTATCACACAGCCTAGGTTGCTATTACTAAAAATTCAAGATGGCGGCCGCGCTTAAAAACTATATACAAAAAAATTTGTTTCCTTCAGAATATGCAAAATAACCTCAAATTAACATATACCAAATATGAAATGCATATCTCAAACCGTGTAACCAGGGGAGCTTTGGTCCCATACATAATAGCGACCCTGTATATTACATAATATACATTTAGTCTTGGATAACATAATACTAATATTAAATTTAAAATTTGTTCAATCCGCTCACTAATTAAAAAAAAATGTTTAATATTTTTCGTCTGATAAATACTTCGGCTTATTTTAATTACATTTGCTTTAAGTATTATAAAAAACACTTGTAAGTTAGGTCCCAATGCGCAAATGCAATAGTTGAATTAGCGGAGTTGCGTCACCGTGCACGCAATACAGCTCCATCCAGCTTATTTATTAATTTTTTTTAATATAATATTTAAAAAAAGATGGAGCATTGTCCACGGGTTCTGCTAGTTTAATGTAAATGAACCAATTATTTCAAATCTTCCAATTCGTAACAAATCTTAATTTGTTTACGTAAATTAAACCTTTCGGTTTCGTATTCAAATATCGCCTAAAGATTAAATGTCTCATTTTTCTCGTTAAGCAATTACAGAATTGTTTTAATAATTACTTACTGATATAAAAGTTATAGAAAAATTAATAGTACGCAAAGCCGTACATTGCGAACACATTTATAGATATCTATTTTCATTAAACATATATCAAACAGATATGTAATTTGCCATCACACGTCTTTAAATATAGATTTCGTAAAGTGCTGACACGTGCATTAAACAATTTAACAAGATACGTCTAAGATACACAAAAAAACTTATTCAGCTATAGTCCACACTTCTGGTATTTACGAATGTACGTCTGGCAACAGTAAACAGCCGTGAGTGAAAGCCTCACACTGTTTTGATAAATTCCTACCGCGCTACTTTATGTGTCTGAACATATAAACATTAGCTCAAAATCGTATGTATTATGTCTCGAGGTCTCATTTTGATGAGACAGTTAGGGAATTAATATAGATAAGTGATAGAGTTGAAGTTCATATAAATATATTATTAATGAAATAATTAATAACTTCAACAGGTGATTATTTTAGACTTATACGCATTTCAACGGGTTTACATTACAATACCACACAAACACTTGGCATCATAAAACCCATAAGTTACCAGCCTACAGATCTATGATACGCAGCACTTTACCGGTTCTTTTAGATAAAATGAATTATAATGAAAAAATTTCAATTATAAAATTAATTGCATATAGTTGTGGTTATTATACTATACTTATTAATGCATTATAAAAAAAATATATATTATAGATTAGGCATTCAATAATTCATCCGAATACCCCAATTTCATTCGATAGAATTAAATATGCTTCGACCCCATATTTTGATGACAAATCAGAAAAAATTGCTAAAATTATAAACAAGACAAATAAATATAAAGTAAGTTTTAAAGCAATTAAAAACATTTTAAACATGTGTTTAATGCCAAATTAATAACAGAACTGTTGAAGCTGATGATTATTTTGTTTATACTATACTAATCTCCATTTACCCCACCCATTATTTTCTTATATCTTGACGCACTCATCAGTTGCCAATGCTTCCAGTAAAACAATGACATTCTGTATGATACGGCTAATACATAAGAAGTGCTAACGAAATATAAAACGCAAAAACACGATAGTAAAACGCAGTGGCGGTTTCTCCATTGGGTCAAATGGTCATTGATCTCTCAATAAAATTTAAAAATATTAAATAATTTTTTTTGTTTGAGTACGTAGCATATTATACACTATAATATTTAAAAAATACGTTATAGTTAACTTTTGTATGAGATTTCTTCGCGAGAACGTTTATTAAAGAGCTGCTGCAGGATCCGAAAACGTTTGAATGTTTGAGTATTTCGCGCGCATTAAACGAATAAATAGAAAGCTCAAAACCCACAACTACCGAGAACTATGCTGTCAGCTGTCCGTAATAAGCGCATACCAATAGCCGCCTAATTTGCGGGATTCGCACGTACACGACGTAGTAGTGTGAAAACAGATGTTGGTTGTGTAATCATAATTTAGTGGTGTTGTACAATGTCCGTGCAAAATAATTTTTCATTGTGAATGCCATTTAAGAAAATGCTTTCACTTGTATCCACTGTCTGCTATTTTGTGATAATTAATTGTGCGATATTGACTGCAAACATTTAAAAACTAAAATTCAGACACATTTTTTATCGGTAAACCACATGAAAAATTTTGTGCATTTTGACACACTGGCAATGTGGGTGTCAATTTACAATAATTTTATTGGAGAGTGCTTATCGAAAGTCTATTAAAGATTTAAATGAAAATGCTGGTAAAAATAGATCATTTTGCTAACCTAAAAGATAGGTTTGAAATATAAGGATACCTAAAACATGGGTAAGAACAATTTTTATTCAAAAAAATACTTTATAATGTCTCCCAGTACACCACACCACGAGCCGCCACTGGTAAAGCAATGCAATAAACACTTGAATTTACAAAAAAAAATATCTCAGCTGATTGTATTCGACACATTTTTCTGTATGCTTCTGATTCCGAAATTAATTTTTTCGGCAAAAATTTCCATGTACAAATGGAAAAAGATAAGCCACCCCAGAACAAAAAAGATTTCCATCTGGAGTGCAGCAATGTAAATTGGGAATTCTAATCCTTATAACATATTTCATTTTCTGTCAGTATGAAATATTTCAGTTTCTGCGCTTTCATTCCTGGCACGCATTTTTTGAATTATTGCAGCGTTTTTGATATGCGCGTAATATAAAACGCTTTTTGATGGCGAAACGTACTTTATCTTGTGAAATTTGCCTTTTTAGTTGAAAGTCAGAAGATTCGGGTCATCTCTTCTGCTATAAATTCATAAACGGAAACTTTGCAGATGAAAATTTCAACGCTTTATAACATTTAAACGTGAAAAGCGGAATTATATACACACTAGCGCATCTTTCCTAAATTGTAATCGTTATAACTCTTTCATAATACCTACTACTAAAGAATTTCAATCTGTTAACCGTTTTTGTTACAAGCAACCAACAAGATTTCAGAAAATAAAATGGTTGTAACGTGAACTCGCAAATAAGCAAATTACGAATTAAATTACTTTTAATTGCTAGATTACCCAGACCCAAAGTCTAAAATTAAACAACAATTAGACGGAAATCAACTTGAAGCATAACTCGTAAATTAGGAAAAGTTTGAACTTAGGTACCAAAATAAATCATTTTTTTAAATTTCTTTATTGTTTATATAAAAAGTGTTTTCGAGTAATACTGTTAAGTGTTTAATTAATAACTCCGTGTTTTACTTAACAACTTTTTTAAGCAATATATGAAGCAAAATACAGCCAGCAAATTTTTAGTTCAGAAGTATTTTATTTCTTTCCACAAAGCTAACGCTGCTATCTATTGTGCATTAGTAGAAACGTAATAGTTAGGAACTCAACCAATTTACAAGTTTTCAGCTTTCGAGAAAAACTCTCCCGTATTGCTTGCAACACTACGTAGGTGGCGCAAGCAAACCCAATTTTATAATCAATTATTAATTTCAAATACACGATTTACTTCTAACGCGAACGAATGTTGTTTTAATCATCATAAAATTAGTAAAACATGTCTGTTTAAAATACTCCTATACAGCCAGGGGCGTAATAAACATATAAAAAACGGGACTACAAAATTCGGTGAGTGAGTGCCGGTTTACATTTCCAGAAGTAAATATTGACATCGATAGCTATGGAAATTCAAACAAAACTATGTTTCCAAGCTGAAATGAACATTAAAAAGTGTTTAAAACAGTATTCTCTGTAAGTGAGTGATTACGTTTGTTTATATCTTATCGCTCGAACAAATTTTCCATGCTAATCAAACTTGAAATTTAATGGGGGGTTTTAAAAATTTATCGAGCTTCTGAAAATGCGAAATCATAACTTACGCATGTTTTTTTATTAATTTTGTTCCGAAACTAAATTAGGTATTCAATATTAAATTCGAGATCTGATAGAAGACAAATCTTGCATTTTTCTTTCCAACACTTTTAGCTTTTAAATTGTGATAATTTTTGAAGATTTGTTTTAACACATTTTTGGCCAAAAACTACTTGGCAGATCGGAATAAAATTTGGTATGTTACTAGCTGTAAGGGGACAAAATATTACTAAGTGCGGGAATTTTTATGGCCGTGAAAACAATTCAAAAGTTTGGAAATAGTCAATAAAGCTTTTGCCTTTTACTATCATTTACTTTCCTTTGGATGTTGGCTACAAACAGACCTTGTGTAATTGCACATTGTTATGAAACATTACAAAAATTAAATGTTATGAATACATTTTGGCATTTTAAACACATTTTAAAAACGATTTCACTGAATCAATTCTGTGCCGTTCTATAACCTTTCTGGATTTTATTTCTCAAACATGGGGTGTCATTCAAAGAAATGGTCGTCATAGTCGAAAACAAAAAACGATCGGAAAAGATGCACTATTAGAAAATAAGGTTGACCTCTACGAGGGTTCTTCAAAAAGTTCAACAATTTTAATTTTATCAAATTAGTTCTAGACTTCACACTTGCACTGTATAGTCGGATATCGATGTGGTAACGTAACTTTTACAAATTACTATTAATAGACAGGTCTGCACGCGTCAATTATAGAAAATACACATTCGTCTGTGCTAATGTCTGCTAGATCACTGCAGTTTCAGATGTCGATAAGTCAGTGAATTTACAGGATATGCTTGGGTAACTGTATGGAAAGGTGCTGAGAGCGTTAATTCACGTTCAAAACTTCGCCGACATAGCATGTTTGCCGTACTCCGTGACTAAACAATCTGACTTTTATATCCTACTAGCCTACTTGATTTAATACTACATTTAAAGTCTCAACTCTTGCTATACTCGTATAGTATAAATACACTGCTCAACAAAATTATCGCATCACTTTATGAAAACACCACAACATGAATATAATATGCTATATGAAGTTATAAGCGATTTAAATTTTATATGGCAATCAAAATGTATTATAGTAGGAGACATGAATATAACCGACTTGTTTCGCTATAGTATTTTGAGGGAATCTGTCAGTAATGTGCCAAATAAAGTTGAAAATTTCTTAAATTTTGCTGATATGTTAGGATATAAGCAGTATAATTCAGTTTTGAATGGTAATGGTCGAATTTTAGATGTAGTATTGTCGAATTTCTTAATGGAGGTCAAAGGTGAGGGAGAGGCGATTGTAGCAGAAGACGTACATCATCCAACTTTAGGATTGTTCTTTAATTTAAATGTAAAAGAAAGTGTGAACTCAAGAACGGTAAATAATCACAAATATAACTATAAAAAAGCAAATTTTATGTTATTATATGAAAAACTAAGGGACTGTAATTGGAGTAACTTAAATAAACAAAACAATTTAGAAGAAATGGTTGATTACTTTTATAAAATATTATATAATATTTTAGATCAAACGGTGCCCCAAACAAAAAAAGTTAAACGAAAATTTCCAGTATGGTACAATAACAATATCATTAAACTGATAAAAGAGAAGGAGAAGTTCCGTAAATTAAGTTTAAGGTTTAAATTTCTAAATTATGAAACCAATTATAAAAAATTTAGGGCTGAGTTAAAAAAACAAATTAAAATCGCTTATAAGAAATATATTGATGAGGTAGAAGATAATATTAATCAAAATCTTGATAATTGTTGGGAGTACGTTAAAAAGAGCATGGGGCTGGCAGAAGTACCGGCAACTATGTATTCAGAGTCGGACACTAAAATTTTTGGAAGGGGCGAGGATATATCGCAGGGGTTTGCAGATTACTTTAAAAGCGTGTATGAAAGAGGTAATCCTTATGAAGAACAACAAAACTGTACAAATATTACGCACAGAAACAATGTTATACAATCAGCTTTTAATTCTATAGAACTAAACCACATAACAAGAGAAGAAATAATGAATGCAATTAAAAAGTTAAAAAACAAAAAATCAGTTGGACCTGATGAAATACCAGTATATATTGTAAAGGGCTGTGCAGAGTATCTAATAGAACCTCTTTACACAATATTTAATATGGCTCTGAAACAATGCGCCTTTCCCAGAGCCTGGAAAGTTTCTAAGATTTGTCCAGTACATAAACAAGGTAAAAAATCACTAATCCAGAATTACAGGCCAGTCTCTCTACTATGTATTTTTGCAAAAACATTTGAAACAATAATATTTGATAATATATATAATAGAATTAGTAATAATATCAGTGATAATCAGCATGGTTTCTTAAGGGGCAAATCAACAGTAACAAACTTATGTAACTTTGTACAACCTGTATTGGAAGCGATGGAGAAGGGTTATCAAGTTGATACTGTTTACACAGACTTTTCTAAGGCTTTCGATAAAGTTAATCACTTAATTCTTTTAGATAAACTATCCGCCATTGGTATCAGTAACAACTTGATAACACTTTTCTCTAGTTACTTATTTAACAGAAAACAATATGTTGAATGTAAGGGGTATAAATCAAGTGAATTTTTCGCAACTTCAGGTGTTCCTCAAGGGTCAAACCTAGGCCCGCTGCTATTCTTGGTATTTATTAATGATATAGGTGAGTGTGTTAAGTATTCCGATTACCTTATATTTGCAGATGATTTTAAGCTATTTAGAACAGTTGAAAAAGTGGAGGATTGTATTAATCTCCAAAACGATATTTGTGCTATACATAACTGGTCCATTAAAAATCAACTTGCTTTTAATATTAGTAAATGCTCAGTAATAAGTTACTCAAGAAAAAATTCTAAACTTGCATTTAATTATGAAATTAATCAATTAAAATTGCAAAGAAAAAATGAAATTAAAGACTTAGGAATAATATTTGATGATAAACTCTCATTTAATAGTCATATTGTTAAGATGGTGAATAAATGTTACCAATTGTTGGGATTTGTTTTTAGAATAACTAAAGATTTTAAAAATGCAGCGACAATAAAATACATATTTAACACACTCATAAGAACTAAACTTGAATACGCGGCGGTCATCTGGTGCCCGTGTTACACTTATCAAAATCTAGCAATTGAAAGACTACAAAAGAAAATGCTGAGAACGTGTTATTTTAAACAATATGGAAATAAATTTGAAGGCGATTATACAGAATTACTTCATAAATTCAACACTGAAACATTAGATACTAGAAGACGTGTACAACAACATATATTTTTATACAAAATTGTAAACAATTTCATCAAAGATCCTAACTTATTAAGTATGCTAAATTTTAACGTATGTAAAATAGGATTAAGAAATTCAACAACGTTTAGATTAAAGAGATCGAAAACCAATTATTTTAAAAATTCACCAATTCAAAGAATTTGTAATGCGTTTAATGGTTTACAGATATCGATAGACATCTTTTGTATGCCGTTAAATCAATTTAAAAGAGCAGTAGGTGGTTTGGTACAGTGAATAACTTTTGTTGCTGGGTTATTGTTAACTAATTAATTGGTCAAATTTGATTAATTTTGATTATTGAGTTTATGGTATTTGTGGCATGCTAATGTTCTCACGTTCTTAAACTGAGTTTTTATTTATTTTTATTTTTTTTTCATTGTTTAATTATGTTATAATAATGGAATAGGTATCAATTTTGTTATTACAGTAAGGGTTAGATAAGTCAGTAATTTTATTTTTTGTATAGTACCGCGCCGCGGTCATTAGTATTGTTTTGTATATTCTCTGTATTCATCTGTAATTGGGCAACGCCTGTTGATGAATAAACATTATTATTATTATTATTATTATTATTATTATTATAAAATAGAATATGTTTTACAAGAAATACCTTTACGTATTTTTAATGTAAAGGTGACGTCCAAACTTTAATTCTTCATTGTCTGAAATTAAAAAAAAATAGTTGGCTTTGGTGGTTTGCACATAAAACGTAAATTGTGACGCAGCTCATCTTTTCGTTAGCATCTGTCCGGGATGAAGTGATTTTCTGAAGAAAGTTTTGTTAGATTAGTAATTTCTATTTGTAATGGATCCTGCTCGTCCACAAAGACATTTAAACAAGGAAGAAGTGGTGAAAAATCCGGCAGGGTTGTTATGTTTAAAACAAAATGTTTAAAACAAGTGTTTAAAACATGTTTAAAACATGCAGTTTTAATAATTGACGTTTTGTTTTAAACGATTAAAACATGATGTTTTAAACATGTTTTTTGTATACCATATGTTTTAAATTCTTTTCTACGGGAATCTGAAAAAACGATAAAAAATCAATATTTTCACTCGTTTATTTTGTAGGAGTATTATACAAATTAAAGTAAACATATTTATTTAAAAGCTACTGATCAACATGTGTAGGAGTGTAGGTATTTTAAAATTTAACACCTTTGTTTAACAACTTAAAAACAGATACTAATTTTGATGCCTTTTCTGTTCCCAGTCTATTTCTTATGTTTGAATGGACAAGTCCAAATGAAGAGAAGATGCTCTCTATGCCTGCTGATGAGGCTGTCGCCGTATGTAGTTGAAAAGCAAGGTCTTTCATTTCACATGTTAAGTATTTTTCTAGCGACAGCCACCATGTTAGAGGTTTAATGGTTTCTAATGTGTTTTTTCTAAAAAGATAGTCCTTGTAAGGAAAATTATGTGCCCTATAATTAATAATTTCAGCCATGATATTAGGATGATAAGTGTCAGCAAATTCTAGACCAGCATCAGTTTGTTGATCATTTAGTTTTTCTCCCATGAAACGTGGATCAAGCAAATTAGCTAAAAAATGAGCTGGTGTCATGGCCATGTCAAACCTTTTCTGGCACTTGTTTATGTCAGTCTGAGAAGTATCGGGGTGTGACTGGAACTCTGACAGCAAATTCAACCATATTTCCGTTGCTTCTCCTATTGTACACGTGTCTCCCTGAATCGTATCTAGTGCTACTGCTATTCTTTTAAGTTTGATTAGATAATCTTGTGCATTTATCTTAATCGCTGTATTTTGCACTTTAACAGCAATATCTTTATCAATGGCGATCCTGTGATCAGTACATATTTTAGAAAGAATATGCCAGTTGTCCACATACGTTTCTGAGCAGTCAGCTAATGAATTCCAGCGGACATCTTGAGGTAAAACTAGTTTTTTGCCTCCAGCCTGTTTGTATTTTGCTGCTGGAAAGTAATAATTTCTAAAATATTTCACAATTTGGGTAACATGATCCTTAACGCCTGGCACTTCCAAATCATGTGCTAAAAGTTTTAATAAGTGGGCCGAACAACCATACGTTATTATGTCACCAATATCTTCGAATTGCGCCAATTCGTTTCGCATTTTGGTCATATTGGCAGCGTTATCAGTTACAACACTACAAACTTTACACCGATATTCTTTACACGACCTAATAGCGTTCACTGACAATTCTAACAAATATTCCGATGTATGACTATTATCACTTGTATCGATAGTGTCGACCAAATATACACAATTCTCTAATACATCAGTAACACAAATACATATAACGGGCTCGTTATGTACGTTGCTCCAACCATCAAGAGCCATACAGACACTTTTACCTCGAAGTTGTTCGCTCATTTTTCGTTTCAAAGAAATATGTACATCATCTAGAAGTTTACCTCCAACTTGATGGCGATTTGGCGGTATATAACCCGGGCGCAGAAGTGTCATGAGCTTAATAAATTCTTTATGTTCTACATGACGAAAAGCTGAATTAGTAGCAAATAGAAATCGTGCAACTTGAAGATCTATGGTTCTTTTTTCTGAAGCCGTTGTTCGGACCACAAACTTCCCTAACATGGTTTGCTCTTTTGATTATCCACTTGGTGAAAGCTCCAATGTTTCAGTGTGTTTTCGTTTAACAGCACTGCTGGGGACGGATCCTTCAGATGTTTCGTCACCTAAGCAAGTAGTAGATGCATTGCTGCTAATTGATGCAGTTGAAGTTGATGCCATTGTAGATTCTGCAGTTTCTGTAACAATGCTTAGAGTATTAGTAGGTGTTGCATTATTTTTAAAAGAAAATAAATCGAAAATTTCGCGTTCTTGTACAAATGTAGTACATGCTTCGTTATTCCAAAGTGAAATGATCAATTTTATAATCACATGTTTTTTACCTGTACTCGTTCGTTGAACCTGTACAGTACTGATTAGATTCTCCTCCTGTAAATCTTCAGTAGCACATGTTTCTAAATGCTTCTTCATTCTAGAAACTAGCCCGGACATTTCAAGTTTACATTTTTTACACTTTGCTTTTATTGTTTTATTTTTGGCTGAAGGCTTTATTTCAGTAAAATAAATCCACGAAGGGTCCTTTTTTCTGCCGGGAGCACTCATCACTCTATAAATATGCACACTTTTGTCAGATATAAAATCACCTGTTGGAAAGAACACTCATTGTTGAAAGACGCACGCATAATAAACACTAAGAACCTATATCCTGCAAATCAAAATTGCAAATCTGCAAATAATTGAGGGAATTACCCCTCTAACATTTTTATTTATTTTCAATTATTATACATGAACATTATGTGAACAACAACAGTAGCTCCTTTGGTCCCTTGTTTAGCTACAATGCAGAAATTTGATATTTTATATAACCTTGCATTAATGATTAATGTGTCTAAAATTTTAACATCTCTACCATTTAAATTAAAGTAGGAGTATGATTAAATATTGAAAAAAATAGGATGTTATCAAAAAATATTGTCATTAAAGTCAACTTCCAAAATAAACGTTTGTGGTTTTAGAATACTCGTAAAGTTAATTTTGCTTACCTTTTATTTGTTTCTTGGATATTAACATCAAAAACTATTAGTCACAGGATAAACGAGTTTTTGTCTAAATCTTTAACATAACATTATCTAACAAATTTGTATTTTACTTTTAAATACAAAATTGAAGTATGCCATTTAAATGAGGTAGGTATTAAATCAAGTTTTTAAAGTAATATTAATTATGTTTTTAATGTTTTAAACAGTGACTAATACTACATAAAAAAATTGTAAAATTGTTGCTGTTTGTTAGGTACTTATTTTTGGTAAAATTGGTTTTTTTATTCTATTATTATGCGTAAAATAAAAACGTGGCATTAGAACGCAAAAGAAATAGTAACAATGTATAAATATTGGGTGATGCATTAATTTTGTTAAGCAGTGCATTTATGTTGTTTCCTTAATTTAAACATTTGTACTGTTGGTTTAAATGAAATCTTAAAATACGTTGCTACAATTTATCTTACGTTACCTTTTAATGACTCCGAAAGACTAGAGCTGTAAGTATGGCTGACTCAGAACTTTATAAACACTCGGTATAATTTAACGGCACCTTCAATTTCCCTCTACAATCAATTTAGTATGTGTATTTCCAAAATATTTTACGTCATAATGTTTAAGCCTAACAGCTACTTTAATATCATCCCGTTCTATACGATGTGAACCCCAGCCTTCTAGATACAACATTGGCTTGACGTTTCTATACGGCCCATCGCATCGCCTATTATCATATATTCGACGAGAAGATTGTGCACGAGTTCTATTGTGTATAGGTGGTTTTCATACAATAGTTTCTCCCTGCTAAACGTGAAAACTTTTCAGTCACTTTTTTGGACGGCCCCCCGACAAGAGACTTGGAATGCCTCATGCCCGGATGTTCTGCCCAGTACTACTTGTGAATGTTTCTTGGACCCATTCTAGTCTGCTCTTGAAAGTGCTGTAGGCCAACTAGCGGGTTAGATGTAGTTCTATTAGGTGTTCTGCACTGACAGCTCTTAGCAGCTTGTCTGCTTCCTCGTTGCTATATAGTTCTTGGTGTCTTGGTATCCACACACATCAGGCATAGTCTATTAAGTTTGTCCCAGTTATACCAGTTTACTGTGGTAATTCAAATCCAATTTTGGGTAAATTGGCAGGTCATCAGCGCTTTCAACGCCGCTTGGCTGTCAGCCGTAATGTAGATTCTCCTATTTTTAAAAAACCTCTGCATCATAGCTTAGGTACATATAAAAGTGGCATTTTGGTCTAGAACCTTACCACTGTCTGTTCTGTATCCTGGCCGTATATCTATTTACTTTGGTGATACCTTAATCCCTTTTCTACTATTCTCGTGCTGGTAATATTATTTAGCTATTATATAACGGTTTTTGGAATTCGAATAAAGTTTTCATCTGACTGCATCTGAAAGGTGAAGTTTTCGCTTATTATTTTGAATAATTTGTTATGATCTCTTGAATAGCAAAAGTTTCTCCTGTTTTCAGTGAGTACGCCCATAGTTTCGCAACTAAGATCAGAGTCAATGATAATCTAACCAAAAAACTACAAATATCACCTGGGATTAGCCTTAGCCCTACCCTGTTTAACCCGATTATAGACAAAATCATAGACACCATTACAAGAACGAGAAAGGAATACCGATTCGGAAATGAATAGATAAAGATCGTTTGTTACGGTCCTTATAGCTGAAAACACAAACGGACTACAATACCTATTGCATTGATTCAAAATAGAAGCGGAAAATATAACATTATTATTTCGACAAGCAAAACTAAATGCCTCACAATATCAAGAGAACCCACCAGATGCCAATTAGTTGTCGATAACAACCCAGTTGAGCAAGTCATGTCATTTGATTACTTAGGCGTTAGCATAACAAGCTATGAGAAACTCCATTAAGAAATTTTACGTCAAACTAATAAAGCAGCGACAAACTCGGACTGCTTACAAGACATCATTTGGAAGAACAACAACATGGACAGAGAGAGAGAGATAAATACGCATATACCAAAACTGTGTGAGACCAGTCATGACGTACGCTGCAGAAACACGAGCCGAATCAACCAAAACAAAAAATTGGTGAGAACAAATGAAATGAAGGTTCTACAATCAAAAAACAAACTGACACTGAGAGACAGAATAAGAAACGACGACATTAAAAGAAACTGCGAAACGGAGGATATTGTTAGAGGGGTACGACAACGACGGAGAAACTGGAACGAACATATAACACCAATGGGAAACTACAGACTAACTAAAATAGACTTTAATGAAAAGCCAACAGGAACCAGACCACCACGAAGACTCCTTAAAAGATGGCGTGACAGCTGGCAGTCCACATCAAGAGAACAACCTACACAGTATTAGACATATACCATAATTAACAGGTCCTGGACCTTCATTATGCAAAAGGGGAAGAACAAATTAACCACTTGATTTAATTAGTAATTTGTCAAGTAACCCACTAGACATTATTAATCAAATTTTTGAATAACTTAAAATAGGAGATCTAGCAGTGGCTCTACTCCTTCATGTGTATTAATCTGTATAAAACATAATTACTGAATACCTGCAGGTTGATTGTAATATTCGTTCTGCTTATGATATCCGTAAAGTATTTCATTATTTAATTAATTTTGTTGGCATTTATTTAGCAATACTTTTAGGGCCAGCGGGTGGTCTAGTGGTTAAAGTCCCAGGCTTTGAAACTAGACTCACAACGGCAGTAGGTTCGAGTCCTCTGCTCGTCGGAAATTTTTCTGAATAAGTTAAATCCGGCGGGTCCATGGATGGTCTGTATGTTAGGTTGCATGTCTTTCAGGGGTGGGGTGCATGTTAGACCGGTGAAAAAGCGCAAGTGTGCTGAGCCCAGGTAAGGGGGTGGGATGGGAATCATGGAGTCCTGAACACGCACGGCCTCATGATTCCTTTTAAAAAAAATAATAAAAAATAGCAATAATTTTGTTATATTTATTTAATTTGACTACAAAGCTTTATGTTGTGCTATTTGTTTTTATGGAATATTTTTTTGACTCTGTTCGTTACTTTTACAATCTTTTGGCTTATCTAATAAGCCTGTTTATGCTATTTATGTTGTTTCTTTTGGTGTTGGGTCTGTTGAAATTAATAACTTCGTACAGATTCGTTGAAGCTGTAAGAATTGGGTCACTGCGAGGTTATCATAAGGATGTTGGCGCACATTTCAAAAATTTATTATCAACTATTTTTATGATTCAATTTTACTATCGAGGACCCACCCCATTTGCTCGAGCAGCCGAGTAACCCTTGTTATTGTTACCTTCAGGGGACCAATACAATACTGATGTAACAACTATTTGCATCAATAATTTGTTTATGGGTGTGAAATACACTCTTATAACACTAGAGGAGCACTATTTACTAAAGCTCAAAATTCTTTTATTTTAGAGAAGTATTAAATTATATAAGATTTCCCAAATAAAATGAAACATTATAACTATTATATCACAGATAAAGTTCTATTATATACTATTAAGTCGATTAAAAATTGAACTGAAGTGTAGTTAGCAGTGAGAGTTAAATATTTATAAATATTAATACACAAATATATCTAGTTATATTTAAAATTGTCATGGAATTAAAATTTTGTTGATTTGTTGTTATTAATTGAAATGACATTAATATGGTACACGGTATAAATCTTGATGGAACATTCCTCAACAATCTGCGCTTCGCAGATGATATTGTCCTAATCAACAGCGATATAAAATAACTGCGAAATATGATACACCAATTAAACAATGCCTCAAAAAAGTGGGATTAGCAATGAACATAAATAAAACCAAGATAATGAATAGCAACAACGATCCAATGACGATAGACAATGAGAGATTGGAAACGGTAGAAGAGTATGTATACCTGGGACACGCGGTGAAGCTGGGGAAAGAAAAAAACACGGGAAATAAGAAGAAGAATTGGGGCAGCATGGGCAGCTTTCGGGAAACTGAAACATAGACTCAAAAACACAGATATACCCATAAATCTAAAAAGGAAGGTTTACGAAACCTGCATACTACCTGTTAAAACATATGGGCTGGAGACCATGGCTATCACCCAGAAAAGCGCAGAAACACTTAGAGTGGCATAGAGAGCGATGGAACGTGCAATGCTAGGCATTAGCTTGAGGAACATAGTAAAAAATGAAGATATATTAGACAAAGAACAAAAATACCCTATATCATGCAACGAGTAGCTCACCTCAAATGGCAATGGGCTGGACACGTTGCTAGAGAATATGTGAGACGCTGGACATCAAGAACAGTCAGATGGGGACCACGGCAAACAAAGAGAAGCGTAGGAAGACCACCCACAAGATGGACAGACGATGTTAAGAAAATAGCAGGTAGAAACTGGATGCAAAGGGCGCAAAACAGAGTGACGGGAGAAAATGGAAGAGGCTTACGTTCAGGAGTGGACGGAGAAAGACTGAGAAGAGAGAGCGGAGAATTGACATGAAAAATTTTATTTATTTGTAACTGCCACAGCTCTGCTATAATAAGCCTACTACTACTACTACTAGTAAACTCTTCTTTTGTTCCATAAGATTTCGAAATTGGTTTCTGTTTCTCAAGAACTGTGGTTATGTTTAATGTAACCAAGTGGCGGCTTGGGGTGGTGTTTTTTACCTCACCCCTATCAGAAATTTGAATAAGTCCAACTTGGATGGTTTCTTAATATAAAAGTTAATTTTAATCACGAAACCTAAGCTACGTAGCATTTTAAAATTGCAAAAACTTTCCACAATTTATTGTAGTGGTTTACTAAGGTGTAGCTTATATATATATATATATATGTAAATTTTCTAAATATTATATTGAGACAAGTAAAGAAAACGTAAAAGAGAAGTTATTGGAAAGAATATTGAATTTCACTTTTCAATGACCTTGCTCCGTGTTAAAGGTTAAATGCCTGTATTTTTGCAGCAGACTAAATTACTTTCTGCCAATAGAAATTACTGAAAAAAGATATTTAGTCCCACCTCAAAATAAAGTTTAAATTTCCATTTTCTGAAGTTATTGGGCTGAGGATTTACAGTAAAGCTAAGGATTATATTAGAATCATGGGGGTCATTTGCTCAGTTCAAAGTTTTTAGCGGCAGAGTGTCTCTCATGGCAGTACTGCAAACGGTGAAAAATGTAAATTTAGCACCGATGGATAAAGAGGTTTGGTTTAAATTACCAATTGTAGATTAATATCTTGTCGATTTCTGTTTTCAATCAAAATTCGTAAGCAAAATTTTTTTATCACCTAGGTAAAACAATTTGTTTAAAAGTTTTATTCACAACAGAAATCGACAAGATGTTAATCTGAATTGACAACTTAATTTCTTAATAATTATTGTGGTTGTGTTAATTAAAACATGTGTGAAAACCACTGAAAGTATAATGCAAAACAAACAGTACAACAAACTTTACAATAGTTTAATACTTTAGTACGGACAATTAATACATGATATTTAGAACAGCACTGTATTAACAAGTATATTTTACATTGAGACAAATTTATTGTTTCATGCATCATTCTTAAATACAATTTAATGTTTAGTATGAGCACACATGTTCGTTTTTGTATTTAAAATGATATGTAATAGTTTTAAACTTAATTATTCTGCGATGATTTTATATATTGTCCAGTCACATTAATTAACATGCATTAAGAAAGACACATTGGAGGTCTTAGAGGTAAACAAAAACTACTTAATTGTGCTTCAAATTCGATATCTGTACGATAAAACTTACATGTCCCTTACCGCAGTCCAATGGATTACATTTCTTTGTAATTGTAATTGCCCTACTTAACAACCAATTTCAAACGTTTAACTAACTCATATTTATGTTCATAAAATATACGTGTCTAAAAATTAATTGTAATTGACAGATAATCTTGGAAGTGTAACACTTTATGTTAAAATGATATTTACAACAATCTGAGCAGAAGAATCATCCTTCTAAATGCGTTTTTAAAGCTCAATTAAAAAATACTGATTCAGTTCCGGTTTAAAAAACTTATATTTCTATTTTGTGCTTGCATGAGCTCCCATAGCAGTTAGAGTCTCTGTTTAGACAATCATATCTACGACATAATATGGTGCAGCTAAAGTGAAAATTTCTATAAAAATGCCTTTTTGTTTGTACTAATATTATAGTTTCTATTTGCTAAAAAATTTGACATTTGTTATCTAAATATTGTTATTATAATATTAAATACACACATACACATTTAGCTACTTTAATTGCAATTTTTAAGCAGTACCTATGAAGTGTTTGTACTCCAGATAAGCTTAGTAGTTAGTAGGGATAATCTTACAATATTACCAGTCGAATTCAACAGTACAAGTAGTATTTCGTTCCCTAATGAAATGAACAAAGTAAAATTGTTTTAAACTGCTTGTGGTCCTTTGATAACATCATCATAATCAGGTGGTTGAGGTGCAAAGGTGACAATATTTGGTGCCATTGTGGTAACTTGGTTACCACCTGCGAACATACTCGTTGGTGGTGGTGGATTTGTAGGATTTAGTTCATGGTAGTAACTCAGCACGCAAAGCCAGACGTACCATATTCCAGCTTAACATTAACATTTATTGTATAAATCGAATATAATGCAGAAAATAACCTTATGATTCAAAACCGACTAAATGCCCTTCTTACATAACGAAAATAATTTTATACATACCACAAATAGGAATGAGAACAAGTACTACAGGATTGATAAACATAGCTATAAGACAAAGACCAGAGAATACTCCTACTCCGATAGCAACGTATATTAACCATGGCAGTAAAAAGTATCTTGATTCCTAAAAATTATTGAAAGTTTAATTATGAACCAATTTTATTGTGTAATATACTCACCTTAATTGCTCCATATATCAGTAACGCATTAATAATTATAAAAATATAAGAGTACCCAACGCCCACTCGAACTTCTTCTCTAGTGGTGTCATCGTCAATATTTTCCAGGCCATTTGCATGAGTAACTATTCCACCAGCAGAAAAGAGCTTAAAACAAACTAAAATTAAAATTAATTCGTGTCAACAGTTGTCAATTAAAATTCAATTACAATTTATTTGTGAATCAAAACACACCAGTTAACCTTTTTCCAAATAAACTTATTCTGTTTAGGAGTAGATTAAAAAAATAATAACAAAGTAATGTCTATGGTTTACTTACAATTCCACAAATTCCTATGATTAATGTTCCTGTGTGTAAGTCGCAACATCCACAGCAAGTCTTAACTCTCAATTTCATCATTGTTTTCTAACAAAAAACACACACATTCTGATAAATATGTTCTGGAATACAAAATTTGTATTAAATTAGCATTAAAGAGTGGACGGAGTACACAATAATAATAAAAATTAAAAAAAAAACATAAAAAGGAGGAGAGGGAAACATAAATAAAAAGAAACACGAAATAGAAGATGATGGGGAGTGTCAACTCATTTTCAA
Organism: Ctenicera cuprea; assembly: GCA_958336395.1. Classification (NCBI taxonomy): domain Eukaryota; kingdom Metazoa; phylum Arthropoda; class Insecta; order Coleoptera; family Elateridae; genus Ctenicera; species Ctenicera cuprea. The sequence continues at coordinate 1,778,029 of OY284488.1, read as the reverse complement.
TTGCCGAAACTTACAGGTTTCTACTACTTTACATGCATATTATAAACAAACACATACCTAGCTACTGTTAATCACATTTCTCAAAAATAATGATATAAATGAACATTGCTTTTTTATTTTATTAATAGCGGAAACTAAATCTTATGTAATATTTATGTTTCATTCATGATATTCAACGAAATCTTTGCACTTATATTATTGGAGATTTTTAGGTTATACAATTATGCATTCTAAGTTCCAAAACACAAACTTTACTACTTGATCCGGTTACTTTTCATTTATAAACTTCACTTTTACAACCATTTTTTTGATAACTTACCCAGTCTGTTCTATAGGCCTTACTCAACACAACCTTGAACAACGTAACGGCAATCAATAGTCCTTTCCCCGACTAACTCGCTACTTGGAAAATTCGTTGCGTCACATGCGCCTGTTGGATCGACAGGCGCAAAAGCTGCGAAACTTAGTTCAATGAACTACCCTTAGTTCAGGACACCACAGTGGATAATATTCTGGGCAATTAAAATTGTTTGTTAGGTTGTCAACTTCTTTTTCACATATTGACGAAGTTTATTTGCATTTGTTGTTAACATTCAGTCAATCATTTCTGAAAACTCCTTTAAAATACAAGGTGTTTGTTTAATACTCAAGAAAAAATAACTAAGGTTTAAATTGTTAGGTAAAAATCATGATTGACTAAAAATGTTGTTATCCAAAAATGCTTCTCTAAAGAGTTACAGTCCAAGTGCATCAAGCTGCAGAAGAAAAACAGAATAACCGCATCAATTACTGCAGACGAATTGAACCAGGCAAGTGATTCTAGAGATAATTTGATGCAATATGAAACAGAAAATTAAAAATGGAACGGTGGTTTAGGGATGGTACACCCCGTTACCACTCCAAGAATTGTTTTCTTGTTAGAAAAATTGGAACAATAATAATGTCTTAAATATTTCATCAAATTATCTCTAGAGTAGGTTTAAAAACTCTTGCCATGTTAAATCGCCCTAACTTAAACCTTTCTGAAGTAATTGTGATGTTTCTGTTTTACTTCTGCAACTTTGATAGGGTATAATTTTTCAGGGAAGCATTTATGTATAAAAAAATTTTTGGTTAACCGTATTGGTTATCCTTTATAAATACACACCTCAGTTTTTTTAAAGTATCAAAAGGAAACTCTGTATTTTACATGTGTGAAATTGTTGTGTAGAGCTGAAATCATTAAAGTTAGTCGGGGTTAAAACAAACCAGAAGAAAGTACCTATCGGACCAACCTCACAAGCCGAGCACAATAACTGTTGTTTCATTCGCTGTAAGAAGGAAGCCGAATCTGACGGCTCCCGAGCTGAATGGTACTTGGTTAGAATTCTCCAAAGAGGTCAACTATTTGGGAATTATCCTACATAAAAAAAAAACTCACATATTATTCACATATCGAAAAAATTCCCACCAAAGCAAAATGGGATCGTGGACATGCCAAAGACTCTTGAAAGCTAAAACCTAAAATGATTTATTTGTCATAAAAAATGGTCGTGAGATCCCTGACTACCTATGCTGCATTGTTATGGTGACCAAAAGCTTAACAGAAAAATTACAGAGACTTGCTTGCCTGGGGATAACAGAGGTGATGCGGTTCTGTCCCACAACCGCTATGGAAGCGATGCTACACTTCCTACCATTGCACTTGTATCTGGAACAGGCTACATCTTTTAAACCAGGAGATCTGGTTGATCATCTAAGGATTGTGGATATAACCCACCTAAAACTCCTGACTAAAGCCACAGATAAAATGCTTGCAAAATGTGACTTTGATTGTCCCTTCGAAATCGTCACAGATTGCAAATGGAGCTAGTATATGGTATACGGATGGGTTAAAGATGAACAAAAGGATTAGAGTAAGTGCAGTAGGGCATAGATGCAGGCTAACTATACCAGTGGGGCGGATCTTCTATCTTCTAAGCTAAAATTTACGCTATTGGCCTACGCGCACAACAGGGCATTAGCAAAGAACTGCCTAAAGCACGGATATACTTACTATCCGACAGTCAAACGGCTCTAAAGGCTCTAATTTCCAACATTTTGCAGTTGAAGTTGCGTGTGACTGTGAACAATCCCTAAAGCAACTGGGTTACTTTAATGTGCGTACCGGGGCATGAGGGTATAACAGCAAAGGAAGCAGCTGATCACTTTGCAAAAGAAGGAGCAGCAGCTGCTTATTATGGCCCAGAACCCATTTGGGGAGCTTCAACGGGACATGTTATGGAAGAGGTCCGTAAATGGGAAAAGAAGCAGAAAAGGTTTCACTGTAACAACACTCCAGACAAACATCAAGCAAAGAAGTTTATTATCAACTCGCTCAAAATGCCGAAGGGTTTCTCGAACTAAGCACGACTTAAGACAAATAACAGGCCTGTTGACCGTACATTGCCTTCTGAGATACCATCTCAAAGGGACAAAGTTGGCTTTGACAACTGCCAATTCTGCGCACTAGCAAAAGAAACTGCTAAACATGTATTACGCGAGTGCGATGCACTGGTATACAAAAGGCTAAAATTCCTAGAATAGTTAAACGGTGTTGCCTCAAGATATAGGAAAAATAGCCACCAAAATAATCCTAAACTTTACAAATGGTTAAGAAATTTGAGAGACTTAACTTGGTAGGGTACTCACAAAAGATCTCTTTAGGTCGAAGTGATAAGAGGCTCTCTAACCAAAACGACCCCATAAACAATCTAATCTAAACCGCACCAGACGTCACTTATATGTATTCCGCTATTTCACCCTTAATAATTCATTTTCGTTAAGACGATCAGTTATTTCCTAACAAAATTTAGTTGTTTTTTTTATATTTTGGATGGCCGAAAATTGCGGATGCCAGTCACACGTTGTTCCGAGTTAAGCACTATCCGCTCTGGTCTCCACTCGAATGGCTGACCAATATAGTAGTATATCTGCAACCAACCGTGGTTTGGAGGGCACATTAAGCCGTCGATCTCGATATTGACTTCATGACTATCTTCCTGCAGAAAAATAGTTGCATTTTCTCTTTTATTTATTAACCGAGGTAAAATTTAAAAATAAGCTTAAAAAAGAATTTTTTAACCTACAAGAATGTATTAAAAAACATACAAAGTGCTATTTTAAAAACATAACGTTTATGTCATTTTCGGTTAAACCTATGCATCATATAATGCGCATTTACGAATATTAAGCATCCTCAAGTTTAATTTTTTTAATTTAAAAATTGTGGAAAAAGTGAGGTGTGGCTAGTTTCGCTTACACCCGGTATAAGCAACAGGTTTGACCTACCAACCAGTTGATGTTAAAAATAGGAAACGTTTTCACCATAATAGTTTCTTACTGGAGTAGATTGTCCAATCCATATCCATACATGTCATATATAAAAGCTCAAAGGGTTTTTTCTCCGGTTCCTCCAGCGGCTACCGCTTCACCAATTTGGACCATTTTTTTTTCAATGAAAGGTCTCTATCCACAGATGGAACATGAAACATTTCTATATTTTTATTCTACGTCGATTTTTCAATAATAATTATTTTAATTTAAAATATATATGAAAGTCTGCTAAACGCGCTTTACTTGAGGCGACATCTACACCAACGACGTCTTCCTTATGGAACTAATGCATCACGTGACTTAGCATTTAGCCGGTTCTGTCAACGCTCAGTCTGTCAGTGCAACTTTAAACTGTTATGTTAAAATATTTGCAATTAGGCAGTAACTAAAAAAAATGACAAAACATTCTTTGGTTTAAAAAATGCGGGGTTATAGTGAATGAACTTTTATTATGCTATTTTTTTATGCGTTTCAATACTATATAGAAAGCGAACATTTCGGCCGTTATTTCACCACAGTATACTTATATATACAGTAGCGAAAGCGCCCATATAACGCCTGGTAAGCTATAACTAGTGGCGCTCCAAGCGGTCGACAAGTTAAACTATTGTTTAAATTATGACGGGTTTTAAATTCTAATCCAGTTCGTTGTTGTTACCATATTTTTAATAAGCAAAACAGAAAAATTACGAACTACATTATATAATGGTTTTTAAATAATACAAAGATAATGCCAGTAATATGATTTATTAACAAAATAAGTTTTGATTTATACATTAAACAGTAAATAATACCTATATTAACAAGGCTTTATTATTCGAAGCGCTGGTAGTTTTCTTTTACACAAAAGTGGCTTAGGAAGGTTTTTAATTTGAAATATTGTTGGTACTGCGTTATGAACAAACTTCTTCTTCTCTATATTTATAAACTACGAATCTTCAAAATGCAGCGTACACAAAGTGAAGTTTTTATTCAAATATCCCACCTCCTTTTCACGTAAATCTTCACGTCTACAGTTTACAACCCACTGTTTTGATCTAGAACGACGAGAAAGTCAAACTTTAACGTATTAATATTTATTAGAATTTATTACCTTTTTGGATCTTTGGGAAATGTAAAAAAACTAAGGTTAGGATTCTTTCCTTTGTTGTTTTCGCAGTTTACGGCGGAACATGCGCTCCCTTTCGAGACTCTCATAATAGATTGGTATATCACTAATCACATTTTTATAAAAACACTGGCAAACAACTTGAAAATTGTTCTTATAACGTTCAAAAAGCAGAGAAACACTACTACCGCTAGCTGTCAAACTTTAGTGTAACTTGTTCGCCGCTTGGTGCTATAATTACCATAAATGACCTTTACTTTCGCTACTGTATGAATAAGTATACTGTGATTTCACCTTAGTAGTAAGATGATAGTAAGGAACCGAACCACTCTACGAATTTTCCACTTCAGGAAAACTGTTTGTCGTTTTGCAATTACGCACAGATGTCGCAAGCATTGTGTCATACCGATTTTAATATTACTAAATAAAATTTTATTTCCATTTTATATATGGCTTATAAATGGGAAAACGTTAACTTAATGAATTTAACATTAATACAGACAGTACTATAGAGCAGTGTTTCTCAAATTGGAATATGCGAAAAAGCATTCAGCGTGTACGTGTTCGGAAAAATTTCACACGTAAGATAAAATAAAATTTAACTCAATGCTAATTTTTTGCATTTTCTTTTATGTCGATATAGAAAAATAACGATTTAATCGATGTAAATTGGGAAATACAGCAATTATCAATTTCCTAGAATACTATCCATAATTTAAATGCGCGGCGTGGGATATTGAGTTATATACAGGGTGTTTTTAATATTATCGTAAATATTTTCAAGACAGATCATAGTGCATAAGACATTAAGAAAAGTTTTTATAAACATGAGCCTGAAAACTCTTTGTCTAATTAACTTTTCCGTAAACAGTGTCGGGTAGTAACTGAGTTTTTAATCAATTACTACTCGTTACTCGTTACCGGTAACTAGCTGATTTTTAAGAACTTTACAGTTACGCATTTATCCAGAAATTAAAAATGATCTTCAAATATATGTCTTTAAGAAAGGTATTACAATACTAAATACTTATTATCTTTTTTCTGGGGCCAAATGTTCCTAGCCCTTCAGCTACAAAAAAATTACAAAGATTCTAGTACAGGGTTTACGGCTTTACGTTTAACTTGGTATTGGTAACTGCATATTTTCTCCAATAACAGCTTACAAGAAATGTTATTCATATTATGACCTGACCTTGGGCGGGTTTATCATAATTTCTGGAATCCATAATCTTTCGACTCCGGTAATACCAAGTACTGTTTTGTAATGAATGCCATTCAAAAACTGCATTCCTAGATTACATAAAATGCAATCACAAGAACAAGTTTAAATGATTTACGTTTATTACTCATTGACTGACTGCGAAGAAAAGAAAGGAAAATGCCGTTAGATTAGTACAAAATCGTGTCTTTAATTAATCATATTCTAGTCCAAATTATAATTAGGCAAACAATAAAGAATATCACTTTTTGTCATTCAAACCCCATATTTTAAATATTTTCTTGCCGCGAGGAAAGTAAAAAACAGACCTATAGTATCCATTTCCAAAATATAGCGCGCGAAAACATTTTCGTTGTGTTTAGAAGCAAATCTTGCCCGCTACTATTTATTCCTGGTGCACGTGCCCGGTCGTCGCGTGTTGAACGATACTGCCCTTGTTCACTGCATCTTACTGCAGTGATTCACGTAAACAGCGCGTGCCTTTGTCTACGCGCGTTCTATCTTGGACATGGATAGATTATATACCTACCCACCTGACATTTAATGCTTATTATCATTGTTTAGATACTGAAATAATGCTAAACGCAAAACACTGAAAGCAAAAATATCGAATGCAAATAATTTATTCTGAGAGTTGCTGTTTGAATCTTTTTTTTTTATGCAACGCTTTAGAGCTTTCAAATTTAGCGTAAAAATCGATGAAACGGCAGTTTTCTTTAAAAGAAATTGCATTGTAATTAATGACCCTACCCCTGCTTTTCCGTAATTTCCTAACAACGTTATTGAATATACCACTCGCATTGTAACAGCCAATGGCAGCCGTTTCTTTTCAGTCTCTTAACCAATCGCAACCTAACTAGCTGCGATAATACATTTTTAGGAAGCTCCGGTGTTATCTCTGTTGTCACCATAGCAACCGCAACAACAACTTTTTTTTTTGGAATTTATTAATTAAATAACGCGTTGGTACGACAGAAAATAACAAATACTTATACCAACTAAGTGTTTTATTATTTAGTTTGTGAAATATTCTAAAAAATTCCGCTCGTTAATTAAAAACGTTCTACACTGTGTCCATAAAGTAACTCCCCCCCCCCCTCCCAACTAACTTTTGAACGACTTTATATTTTTCTACAAAATTTGGTGTGCTGTAATGGGAAATTAAATACTATTTGTTAGCATATATTAAAATTTTGTATAATCCAAAATGGCGACTTTTTTTTTAATGGAAAGGGGGTCGAGTGACACCTCATTGGAAATGTCTTTTAGTCTTGCGTCTGATCCTAAAGTTTGAAAGAAAAATATTCAGCCATAACAAAATGACAATGTTTGAAGATAAAGAAGTCTATTTAAAAAAACTTAGAATTAAAGCTTAAATTAATTAAACTAAGTGTTCGAAATGTTTACCATTCACTTCTTGGCACATAAAATGTCGGTTAGGAAATTCCTGCCTTACATTTTCATAAGTTTCTGGAGTGATAATTCTGCAAACTTCCGTAATGCGTTGCTCCAGTTCTTCAACTGTTTCTGGACGGGTTCTGTACACTTTCGATTTCAGATATTCCCATAGCAAAAAATCTAAGAAAGTTAAATCTGGGGAGTGAGCCGGCTATTCTACAGGCCCCCGCCTAACAATCGATCTGCCAAAAAAATGTCCGTTGAGAAAGTCAGAACCAGGCCTATAATAACTAGGCGGCGCACCGTCTTGTTGGAACATAACATTTTCAATATTATTTCAAGCCACCTGCGATATTTCTGGGAAAATTTAGTACTGCAAACGAAAAAGTGGACTACTGGATAAGAAAATCAAAACAATTTTGAACTGAGTGAGTTCATTGGTTTACAATCCGCCATTTTGTTATGGCTCAATATTTTTCTTTGAAACTCTAGGATCAAACGCAGAACTAAAGGACCTTTCAAATGAGGTGTCACTCGACCCCCCTATCTATTTAAAAAAAAATCAAAATGGCGCCCAGTCGCCATTTTGGATGATACAAAATTTTATTATAGTCTGAAAAATAGTATTTAATTTCCTATTGCAACACACCAAATTTTGTAAAAAAATATCAAGTCGTTCAAAAGTTAGTTAAGGGGGGGGGGGGTTACTTTATGTACACAGTGTATAATTCTGTCTTTCATTGACCAACTCAATTGGGTTAAAGCACAGCAAATCACTCCTCCTTTGGAGTCCTAGCAATAACACAATTTCGTCGTCAATGAAGCGACAGAATTATCGATAATTTGTAATTCACTTGTTGTATCTGTTGACAATGTACTATCAGACTTTACCCATTGGATGTAGCGATTTATGTAATATCAATAATAGTGAATAAACAATTGCATTTCATATTTTGGATTTCTTTCATTGACTATTTTTCCTTTTGATTTTTTCTATTCTATTATTTTTCCTAGATATTCCCAGTAATTTTTTTCCTTGGATTATTTTATCTTTTCCCAAATTCTAATAGCGGGTAATAGGGTTCGTGGTGTAGTGTACTGGAAGGCATTTTAAAGCATTCTTTCGGAAAAAATTTGTTCTTACCCAAGTTTTAGGTAGCTTTATATGTCAAAACCATCCTTTAAGTTGGCAAAATGATCTATTTTTGCCAACATTTTCATTGAAGTCTTTAATAGACTTTCTATAAGCACTCTTTAATATAATCATTGTAAAACGTAAAATAATGTCAAAACGCACAAAATTGTTCATGTGGTTTACCGAAAACAAATGTGTTTTAATTTTAGTTTTTAATTGTTTGCAGTCAATATCACACAATGCATTATCAGAAAATAGCAGGCAGTGGAAACAAGTGGAAGCATTTTTTTACGTGGCATTCACAATCCAACATTATTTTGCACGGACATCGTACAACACCACTAAATTATGATTACATAACCAACAACTGTTTTCACACTACTACGTCTTGTACAAGCGAATCTCGCAAATTAGGCGGCTATTGGCGCTTATCACGGACAGCTGATAGCGTAATTATCGGAAGTTGTGGATTCGTGACCCTGAAGTCTTTAATACGCAGATAATTCTATTGTTTTTTAGATTGTGTAATATGAATTTTGACGCAATGAGCTTTCTATTTTACTCTTATTCATTTGAAGATCTTTTAATCCGGCGGCTTTATTCGGTGGCGTATAGCTGAATTGGGGACTGACAGCCAAATGAGCCTCGCATAGATTCGTTTAATGCGCGCGAAATACTCAAACATTCAAACGTTTTCGGATCCTGCGACAGCTCTTTAATAAACGTTCTCGCATAGAAATCTCATACAAAAGTTAACTATGAAGTATTTTTTAAATATTACAATTTATAATACGTTATGTACTCAAACAAAAAGTAATTATTTATTTTTCCTATTTCATTGGGGGGTCAATGGCCATTTGACCCAATGGAAAAACCGCCACTGGCGGCTAGAAAAATAACTTAAAGAATCCCAGGGTTTCCCTAAAATGCAAAAATAATTTGTAAAAACTTTTAGGGCCAGTTCTACACACAAAGCAAAACCTAAGTTATTACGAATACAGAGCGAAAAAGGCTGTTTTAGGTATAAACCTACAGCTTTTGGAATAAGAAATAATAGAAACAGGGACCGTTCTAAATAATTTTTATTGTTTTGATTAGTAGAACTAATTTTCAAAATCGGTACAAACTGTATGCGCATCTTGAGGAAACTCTCAGACCTTCATGACAACTCGGTTTATCACAAATATTGAATTTATATCGAAAACCGTTTGATTTAGCCATCTTTCAAAGAAAGTGCCTTTTTTGTGTTTTTCATGCAGATTGTCGTAAAAATTTAAAAATCTTATGGATTAAAAAATACGTTAGGAGGTATGTCGATATATGTAGAACGCTAGTCAATGGTTTTAAACAAAAACAAGTAACAACGTTATCAGAAATAGTAAAATAGCAATGTCTAGAAGGAATTACTAATCAAGGCTTAAATAAAAACCTTGATCCTGTGACGTGATACGTGCAATGCAATTCTTACGATGTCACTATCACAGAAAGTGGTTTGCTTGTCACCCCTATGGACCGTTTGGAGAGTGCAGCAGTGCAAACTGGTTTTACAGGTGCAATATTGACGAAACGATTAATCGTCCAATGGCAAGTAATGTAGAAGTAATTAACAATGAGTTGTAGTCAATCAAAGTACAATGAGATGTCCAAAGTACTGTAAATTCTCCATTCCGCCATGCGAGAGAAGTGGGCTTCTCGGTGAGTTAAGCCGCAGTATATCAGACAGCGACAGATTAGTGAGTCTCTTTTCATTGTTTCGTGTTTTCATATGTGACCGTGCTTTTTTTGCGGCCCTTGTTGCTTATTGGTGCCTGCATGACTCCATTCCAACATCCCACCCCCGGTTATAAGAAACGTGTAAAGCCTGGTTCCTGCTATACGATCTTGGTTTCAACTAGCCCTATACGTCCCTTTGTTGTTGATCAAGGAAATCGTTAATCGAAAATAGCGTTCCTAAATATTTCCAATAATTTTTAAAACCTGCTTTTAAATCAAGAAAAGATTTTGGTTTCAACTGTAGCTAGGATAAATCACTACATGTTTCGTTCTATTGGAACTCGCTATGTGGACGCAACCCTAGCTACAGTTAAACCCAAAACCGACAGAATATACCCAGAAGACAAAATCATGACAGGGGAATCACAACAGTAATGCGCACCACGCAATCAGCCAGGATTCAGAGAAAACAACACAAACCAGCACTCAAGGTCAAATTCCTCACGAACAACAAATGGATACGGACACAGATAATATAAAACAAAATAACAAAACCAAAATCCCAGCTATTTATTTGCACGATTCTAAAAAGTATCAAGAAATTTTAAAAGATATTAAAGCTATAACCAAAAACGATTTCACTACAATATGCAAAGGCCAATTTTTGCGCATAAACTTATCCTCAACAGACGATTACAGAATTCTTATAGAATATTATAACACTCACGATATTAAATATCACACTTTCAAAATACCAAATCCAAATCAATTGTCAGTAATAATAAAAAATATTCCCTCGTCCATTGCAGAGTCAGAAATTGAATCAGAATTAAAAAACGCACAACTTCCAATTATTAAAGTCTCCAGACTATATAATAAGAACAGATTACCAATTCCAGTTTGTTCTGTCGAATTAAATAAGAACGAAAGTGCCGAAAATATTTTCAACATTACTAAAATAGGATATTGCGTAGTCACAGTAGAACCCAGAAGGAAAACAAATGATATAACCCAATGTCACAGATGCCAAAGATTTGGTCATTCAAAAAACTACTGTCATTTAGAACCTAGATGTATCAAATGTACCGGCAACCACCTCTATTATGACTGCCCTAAGAAACGTAATGACTCCCCTCAGTGCGTTAACTGCTTAGAAAACCACCCAGCCAACTTTAGGGGTTGCGCAGCTTATCAACAAATAAATCAAAAACAACGCAATGATAAACAAAGCAAACCCCTCTCTCAACCCGGCTATCAACACCCTCAAAATTGTCAATCAGCTTTTCCTAGTTTATTCTTTGAGGCTTTCGCGGTTTCTCGAACTGTCAATATTACAATTTACTTTCGGTTTACACCGCGTCGTCATTTGGGAACCGCTTTTAGAAGGCATTACTTTTGTAATTCTCCAGTCATGATTTTGTCTTCTGGGTATATTCTGTCCTGTCATGAAACTTGCTCTTGTTTACTTTTAGTGCGATTGCGCAATACTGACGTTGCCTACACGTTCTCATTTTATGTCATAAATGCTTAGGAGACACAACGCGTTAGAAGCTTATTTGTTTACAAAACACGATATTTGAATTATTGTTAGTTAGCTTTGCCGACATATCAATTTATGCTTCTGAACCAATGCGGGCGGTAGAGCAGCGGTTGAGGCCGCTGGTTTCGGTGCTGATCTGCCAAAACCTGCCGGATTCGAGTACCGGACTCACCATGGGTGTTTCTGTTCATTTTTGCATGTTAGATGGGAGCTAATAACCAGTTGTCGCTACCGTACCCCATGTCTACAAAAATAAATATTTTTTGCATCAAGCAGTTAGTGTTGTCACCATGGTAATATCACCCAAATACTAAATTTTCATTATTTGAAAATTAGGGCTCTTTTTTATATGTTCTGTAACTATTGGTTAAAAAAATTATGTAAACTTGCATCATGGGTTTCCCACAGTTTTTCCTATATAAAAAAAATTTGCTGTCAGAAAAAATTACATTACCATTGTTGTTGTTGAACTGTCATTCATGTAGTTTGCAGTAACTATTTATTATATGAGCATTGGACATTACCTGTTTATTACCGATTGACCTCCCACTGGCGCTTGGCTGGACCGGTTGCCTCTGTGGACACTTTCACCTGATTTTCTGCGTTTGGTTGGTTCTACATACTCCAGGTTGTCTTTGTCGTTTGTTTCTAGCGCTTGGTTTGACAAGTTGCCTTTGCAAGTTTTCCTAGCTTGTACACTAAAATGATCACTAGACAGTTCAAATTCAACTGCTGTGTGAAACAGTACACTGACTAAGTTTTCTGCAGTTTCCCTATTCTGTACCGGTAAACACAGGGCATTGACATTCTGCTGCAGACATGATAAACACTGCTATAAAATATCAGTTTGTATGAACAACTTCTACTATAAATAAAAAATAAAATGAGCTTATTATAATAGTTTAATACTTCAATGTGAACAATTATCGTCTATATTATATAAAACAGCTTTTTACTAACTAACATATTTTGCGATAAGGAGAATTGCTATCAATAAATTGTTTGAGTTCTTAAATACAAATGAGCATATACGTTATTTTTAAATACTTTTATACAATAAGATACTGGAAGTACTAAATTGACATCAAAATACTCATCACATTTAGCTGTTTTACTGCTATCAAGCAGTATTAGGTATTTGTACTTCAAAAAAGCTATTAGGTTATCAGTCGAATTAAGCTATACCAGTCGCATTTCGTTTGTCATGGAAATAAACAATGTAAACAATTTCCTAAACTACTTGTGGTCCTTTACCAATTTCCATATATTCGGGGGGTTCAGGTAAGTAGGTGACAATAGTTGGTGCCATTGTTGTAACTTGGGTAACACCTGAGTAAACGCCCATTGGTGGTGGATTTGTGGGATTTAGTTCATGGTAGTAACTAAGCACGCAAAGCCAGACGTACCACGTTCCCACTATAATATTTATAATTATTGTATAAACTATTTGATATAATGTATAAATTATTAAAAATTTTAAATTAACTAAGACGAGGAATTTTTCATGCAGTAGTAGAAAAAAATGAAACGTCATACTGAAAGCTTAATAATTTTCTTTAATATACCACTTTTACTAAGAACCTAACGTACAAAATAAGAAAAAATATATTGATACATACCACAAATTAGAAAAACAATAATGATTAGCGGATAGAAAAACATAGCTATAACGCAAAGAACAGTCAGCACTCCCAATCCAATAGCAACGTATATTAACCATGGTAGTAAAAAGTATCTTGACTCCTATAAATTACTGTTAGTTTATTTAAGAATGAAATCTGATATGTGCACTGACCTTAATTGCTCCATATATTAGTAAAGCGTTAATAACTATATAAAGGTAAGAGTAGCCAATTCCGACTTTAATTTCTTGTCTGGTAGCTTCATCATCAATACCTTCTACACCATTAGCGTGAGTAATTATGCCACCAGTAGAAAATAGCTTAAAAAGGAAAATAAATTAAACTCTATTTTGTGATGTACCATAATGTATCAGATGATTCAGCCTAGATGTCCCAAGCTTGTATTTTAATTATTGTTTTAAATTCCACAATTAACATTTCTATCCGTATATGGTACTTAGAAACCTTTAAGTTTGTAATCTAAACAACATGTTACCACTTCCGGTAACACCGGAAGTGAGGCAAAGTTTTGATTGTTAAATAAAACGCTATATTTTTTCTAAAATACTTATAGAGCATTAAATTCTCTATTCTTAGTCATGTATAAAAGTAACTAAAAAGTTAAACGGCTTAGCCGCTAGAGGACAATGAAACAAAACTTCAAGTTGGTAATGAATTTCATATTTAAATCTGCTAAAACTTTTGTAACGTAGTTAGCAGCAAAATTCGATATTTTTGGAATTTTTGTTTCATTTTATAATTTTCATATCTTTTAGTGGACAGGTCTAAAAGGTTAAAAAGCGAAAATTCAAACTATTTTCAAGTATAATCTTAAGTATACTTTTTAGAACCACCTTTTTATACAAAAAGAAAAATTTTTCTTATTAAAAATAAGAAGAAAACATTAACTTCTATTCTAAACAGTTTTTTGTTTTAACATGTCAACGATTTATGGTTTTGATATTAAATAAAGAACCTTATTTTTCTTCAACAACAACTACTTATAATAACCCTACACGTATGTTGAGATATTTACATGCCATTATCAAAGGTAATATTGTTACGAGTAGCAAATAAGTTGTTCTAAACGATTAAATTATTTATTGTCAATTCTTAAATTTAATACCAAGTAAGTATGTCATTCTCGAATAAGAAGCTCCTAGATGCAAGCTCCAGTTGATTTTGAACTGAGAGTTCACTCAGTTCTCAATCTCATGCCTTGCAATACCCTTGAGAAGTCCTAGAGCCGGATTTAAGCCAAGGAGAGGCTTCTAAGAGCTCTCCCTGGCCAAACCATCAGCTTCCTAGTTTACACTAATGCTACTGTGACCAGACACCCAAAGTAGCTTAACCCAATTAAGTGAGCTAAAGCCTACCTAGGGCCTCCCTACAGAAACATATTTAGTTATAACAGAACCAAGAAGATTCAGAGCCACTCGGCTATTACTATATATACAGGGTGTTAATGAACTGTAGGGATAAAACTTTTGTTAATAAATGTGTGGTCAAAAGTGTTTCCTTTAGAAAATAGAGCCTCTTAAAGATTCTTTAAGAAGTATCTGAAAATAGGCAACCCAAATTGCATTTTCAATTATTTTGCACAGGTCACACGGAATTTTGAAAAAAAAACGATCTAGATATACATGTTTTCAAATAACGTCAATTTTGACACAGTTCGATATTTTTGTGATATTTTTTTACTTTTCTTGCATTCGTTTCTTTCTGTGCATTTTATAATTGGTTTTTTTCGTTCTGTGATTTTTTTGATAATTATTTTCTTCGTTATTATCGTTCTGTGTTTCGTATTTTTGTGTTATGGCGAATTATACTTTAGCAGCAGCTACATCCGTACCATCCACAGAAGGCACAATGGCACCATGGTTCAAGCAGATTTTTCCAGAACGGTAGAATGCTGCCAGGAATTTCTGCGGCGGTGTAATGAGGATCCAGAATTCCAAGTAAACGTTCTGTTTAGTGACGAGGCATCTTTTACGAAAGAAGGAATATTCAACAGTAGAAACAGCCACAATTGGGACGATGAAAATCCCCATGTTGTGATTCAAAAAGGATACTACTAAAAGTTTTCAGTGAACATTTGGGCCGGGATTGTTGGCGATAGACTCATTGAACCATATCTGCTACCCCAAAGGTTAACACAAGCAATTTATTTAAATTTCTTGCGCCATGTCCTGCCTGAACTTTTGGAAGATGTTCCACCTCAAATGTGGCTGCAGCACGATGGTGCACCTGCTCATTTTTCGGCGAAAGGCAGGGAATTTTTAAATAACACTTTTCCTAACAGATAGATAGGTCGAGGAGGGCATGTGGTGTGGCCTCCACGTTCTCCTAATTCGACCCCACTTGATTTCTGTTTGTGGGGTCATGTTAAAACGTTAGTGTATGCTACCCCAGTTGAAACTGTAGAAGCGTATTCTTGCTGCATGTGAAGAAGTTCAACAGACTCCTGGTATATTGTGAGTGGTGCGCAGGAATTTACTTCGTAGATGTGCTTCGTGTGTAGAATCTGGGGGGCGACATTTTGAACTTTTACTATAATTTTGTTAATTTTTGAATTAGTTATTGTAAATTTTTCAAATAGTTGATTATTGGTTTGTAATTTTGGTTTTTTCTATTGCTTAGTTTTGAAACATTTTGTTAATTAATTTATTTTAAATTTAATTTGAATTTGAAAAGTGGGAAAGAGGGCTCTATTTATCCTGTATTAATTTTCGTCGTTATGAAAACAAATAGTAAGTAGTAAATTGAGTTTCCTACATTTAAGCGCTTCTTAAAGAATGTTTGAGAAGCTCTATCCCTGAAAGGAAATACTTTTGACCACACATTTATTAACAAAAGTTGTTTGCTATGTTGTGTTTTGCAAGCCTTAGAAGTTTGTCCCTACAATTCATTAACACCCTGTATAGATATGCTTATTAGAGTAACTTCTACGTAGGTTCACCTAAGCACAATTTAAAATAGCAACTATCGCTGTCTAGAACACTGCGAACTTGTTAAAGGCAAACTAAAATTTTGCCCTAGGCTTATCGCCATAAATCTCTGCACCGGAATTTTCTGCTGTCTTCGATTCGTCTGTGAACCAGACTAAGTCCGCTGACTTAAGAACTTCTCCGGTTCGGGTTTAGCATTCCTTATTGGGAATAACTATTTAAATGGTATGGTGAACGAGAATACAAGTGGCATGCAGACGCCTCTCGCTCGAGGGTGTGTAAAAGATAAGATGCGTGCAACCCCACGAAACCTTCTCTCATATTTCCACTAGCCAAAATACTTCAAGCTGTAAGGTGCCTGTCGAGCCTATACTTGAATAAAATAATGGCTATACAAGCCAGTCTTTGAGGCTAAATCAAGAGTAGTTTGATGCACGACGTTGAACGGCGGGCCACCACACTAACCACGTATACGTAACCATTGGTCTCACTATGGCAAAGTAAATCCAACTAGTAACTTTGGAGTTAGGGAGCACAGCCTAGTTCCGAAAAGCTCCGTTTTAATAAAACCTTCTACTCTTCTTCTTCCAGTGAAGATGACTAACTCTAAGCCCCCAGAGCTCTTTGTTGTTGGAGCCCGTTAACAGTACCTGTAAATGTACCTAAAATTAAAATGGTAAGGTCATTTCATATATACCGGCGTCCTCAAATTCCGCAAGTAGACCGTCAAAGTTGAGGCACCACAGTAAAGGAGAGGGAACTCCTTCCTGAGGATAGCTTTTGTTGGTATTGTTTTTAATTTTGGCTGCGGCAGTGATTTTTTTAGCTTGACTTGTGTGTTCTTCCGTGTTTTCTATTGGAGACAATTCGCAGTGTTTTCTTGCATTACTTTTCTTGGATTTTATTACCAGTTTTTTTACCCAATCTTGCCATTTCGGCAAATTCGTTTGTAAATTAGCTTGTACTTCAATTTTTCCAGAATTTGTATTCCCTGTTTTATCGTTTCTTGATCAGTTTCCTCTTATTTAGTAGTAGTGACATTTTGTTTGTAAAGTTATTTTAAAGATTTCCAAGCACCATAAATGTATGCAAAATATAATTGTGGCATCTTGAAAGACAATTAAAATATTAACTTGGGGCATCTAGTCTTATTCACCTCATATATCGACATGAAAGCATTGGTATTTATAGTATGGAGTAAATTTAACACTTACTGCTAAGCAATACAAGTAAATAGAAGAATAACAATTACAAATTAAGTTTTACTTACAATTCCACAAATTCCCACGATTAATGTTCCTGTGTGCAAATCGCAACATCCGCAACAAGTCTGTACTCTCAATTTCATGTTTAGTCTCTGAAAGTGGAAGATCATTATGTTTAACTACGAAAAACGTCTAAGCACATTGCCTTGAAATTTTAGAATAGTTTTATATCATAAATATCTCTTCAAAAATTACTACAACAAAAATACGACTGACATGATCCGCTGTGTGAAGTTCTGATTATTACAGTATTCGTTTAAACTCGGAAGGGTCATTACAAGTCTGACCAAAGTTTTGCACGTTATTGAAGGAAAGTAATCGATTATTATTTGATATTTTCGCAAAAAAGAGATGTTTGGCATTAAACAATAGCAAAGACCAGTGACGAAAATACGTTAGCCAAAAAAGGGGATTAGACCCTTTCTCAAATATAACCTTGTCTTGAAATTTACCACAAATGATTTATTATGCAAATTATCTTAACCGCATATTATTTGTCACTTACCGTTTTATTGAATGTAAAATACAATATCCAAATTACAAAAATTTATAGAAAGCGTCACACAGAAATTAAGGATTTTGAGAAAATTAATATATAACTTCTCTGCATCTCTCATAACTTGAAGTATGATGCTGTGATCAGCTTTTGAGATTTAAGGTGTATTTTCCAAAATTTTTGCAAGTCCTGTAAGTTTGACGCTTTTACGTTTTCGAAGCTATATTTGACAGTAACATTGGCCCCTAGAATATTATTACGATTTTTAAACAAACAGAAGTTACAGTCAAAATTTTCATAAAATCGTATCAGTAGCTATTTTAAAGGAGGAAAGAGCGAACTGACAAACGCCTTGCCTTAGCGGCGACTACTAGAATCTGCGGTTAAATTTCTAAAGTTCCATTTTGAAAAACACGATAATAAGGAAAAAAGTGTAACTTTTGTTTCAGGTTCCGAATCATTTCGGAGAACCTGTTTTCCGATTAATGTGCGTTATATGTAGTAAGTGGGTATTCCTTAGTTATACGTAACCCCCCAACATAAACCAAACATATGTAAGAAGCCGTTGGGCCTGTAGACAAATGTAATGACAAATGCGTGGTTGATGTAGTGGTCCGCAGTCCAACATGCATCAAACTGTGCTTAACTCAGCTTCAAAGACTGGCTTGTTTGCGAGCCATAGGAGCAATGCGCACGTCACCAACTGCGGCTCCGGACGCGCTTTTAGACCTTGCGCCCTTTCATATTTTGATTAAAGCGGAAGCCCGAAAAGCAGCTTACAGACTAAATAGCCAGTAAAAAGACGAGGTAAGGTTCTTGAGGAATACACGTGTCTTATCTCTCACGATACAGACGACACGCTCCCCGAAGCAAGGAGCGACTGCGTGCCACGTGTATTCTTCTTTACGAAACCATTTAACATTGTCATCCTCAATAGGGAAAACTTAACCCAAAGTCAGGACCTTCGCAAGTAAGCGGAGCTAGTCTGGTTTACAGACGGATCGAAGACGGCAGACGGTTCCGGTGGAGGGATTGTTGGCGATAGGACTAAGCAAAGTGTTCGTTTGCCCTTGGCAAGTTCGCCACAGTGTTATAGCACAGATAAGGTTAACACTACAGATATACGGTAAATATGTGAGCTATCGGCAGCTTGTTTTATATGATTAATAATCTGCAAAAAGATGGCGCTATAATGACAATTTATAATTAAGTCACAGATGACTGTAATTGAGCAGATTACTTAGCACATATTCAAACCAAAAGTTAGACAGCCATCCGCCATGCTTAATTGTCAAATCGCAATTTTTCGTAAATAATTAATATTGAAGCCAATTCTACTTAAATTATATTCATGATGTGACAGATGCACTCAAATCCGCGATAAAACAGTTTCCAACACATTTCAACAGTAATAAACAAATAGCGATAGCAGCGCCCTAAAATTGGTCCGGCGCGTTGTAGCCAAACTAACGCTAATTTCGTCTCCAAATATGGGCGGACATTTTTTATAAAGGGTCGTATATCTGTAGTGTTAACTTTATCTGTGGTTATAGACAGAGGTTTATACTATCTTAACCCTTGCCCAGTAAAACCTACGCAGAGATTACTCTAATTAACATATCTAAATAGTGAAGCGGCCTCCAAGGCTCTTTATTTTGTTATAACCTAATCAATGCTGGTCATAGACTGTCGACTGAGACCCTAAGCAGGCTCGACACACATTATTGGGTCAAACTACTCTAGGTGCCTGGCCAAAGTATCATTAGTGGAAACGGAGAAGCCGATGCTTTGACCAGGAAAAACTCTCAGAAGTCTCTCCGTGGCCCGGAGCCGGCCCTCGGAATCCCCCGAACAATTGCAAGGCAGGAAATTGAGAATTGGACTAGATCCCAGTTTAAAATTTACAGTTAAAGATTCTTATTCGAGAACCTTCGCCTTGGCGTTCTAAATAACTCCTACGCTTAAATAGGAAACACGTCAGATCGTTGTATGTTTTCTGACTGGCAATGGTTCATTTAACAAACATCTTAACACCATAGAAGTAGTAAACGAACCCCCTGTGGATAAGAGGAGCAATTTTTCCTCCGTCTTTTCACTCAATGCCCCAGACTAATGGTACTGAGGCACCGACACTTCGGCATTCACTTTCCGAAGCCAGAAGAATTACATGATATCTCTATCAGCGGGGTATTAGCCTTTGGCTTAAGTACGGGTTTGTATGAGGAGAATCTACGAACTAGCGGTGGATGTACAATGGGCCAATTAGGCCTACGTGCTGCGGCGTTCCGCAGTGCCGTAAGAAGAAGAAGATTGGAGATAATGAATTATTTGCAAAGTGTGCGTACGTCCTCGCGTAGGGGCGGACGTTAAAATATCGGAATAAGTTCGAAATTCAAAGACCCTGACTCGTTTCCCGGAATTATTACAAAGAATTAGCAATAAAACCAGAGCGGATAGCTAGTGAGCTCTTTGAAATTCGGGGAAGGAATTCTTCTACGAATCTTCGGAAATAATTACAAACAAAGTTGCAACAAAACCGGAGCGGGAGAGCTAGTAGGCTTGGTGAAGTTCGGGGGGAGAATTTTTCACTTTCAATTACCACAGTGTTTTTTTTTATTACCGCCTTGGATTAAATGTATTTTGCCTTGGTTGACAGTTCTGTATATAAATTGAGTAATATATTTGCAAAATATGGAAGAACTGTGTTTATTCATTTAGTTAGAACGTAACAAACATTACGAAAACATTATTTTACTGCTAACTAGATAATACACATAGTAACATGCCACAAACTGACATTGAGCTTCTAGAAAGTGGCGTCTGCCTTAGTTTGTTTAAGGTGTTGCATCATAATTATGTACTAGCAGAACCCGCCGAGTCGGTACGAATGAGAACTGCTTCCGGAAATAAAATCTGTGAAAAAAAAACAAGAAAATTATCGGCAGCCCCAGAAAAAAGCGAAAGAAAAGCCCAGATAAAACAGAAGGAAAAAATATTGGAAGAAACAATTTACTCCCCCTCCCTCGTATACTTTTAGGAAAAGCATTCCCAAAAGAAAATCTTATCGTGGTCACAGAAAAATCCTTAAAAAAAGCGGAAAACAGTTAGTTACAGACACAGCAAAAATTTACTTTTTACTATGTTGTAGCTGCAGATAGTAATGTAATAGTCGGGGATGTCACAACTTTCTTTACAATTTAGCAACTATTAAATGACTGTTAAGTTACTACAATTTGTAAGGTAACTACAGATAGCAAAGAAATTTTCAAGAAATTGTCACGTTGTAGTAAGGAATGTCACAACTTTCCTTACAATTTAGCAACTATTAAGTAACTACAGATAGTAAAGAAATAGTTCGAAAATTGTTCAGAAATAGTCACGTTGTAGTAAGGAAACAATAAGACAAACAATAGTCAATTTGTTGTAAAAAAATAATAACGCAACAGTCACTTTGTAGTGTGGAAATTGAGAATAAAAAATACACTTGTTGTAAGAAAATTGTCACTTTATAGTACAAAAATAGTAACTTTATTGTAACAAAAAAATAGCAATATTTTTAGCTTTTACTGTATTTAAATATTGAGAAATAATTCCTGGAAAAATACCAATGCACATTTGATACTACCAGATTATAAATATATATAAAAAAAACTTGTGTGTTCTATGAATTTTATTTATTAATAAAATTGTAATAAAATAAATCTAATATTATATAAATCGAATTCTTATTATTTGATAAACTTAAAAAAATGTACATCCTCAATTCTATTAAACTAAAAATAAACTTATTACGCTAAACAGCATAAGAAAACTTAAAACCGTGTGTATGTTTAGAAACGATTTTTTTGGCTTGTTTTTTGGCCGAAGTATCCACATTGTTATGAAAGGAAGAACAGCAGCTTACGTGGCGGCATTATGCAGTTTCTTTGTGCTTGCTGAAACGGTACATATTAGAATAAATGGTACTATTAAAAATAGATCGATTAATAGATATCAGACATGTTGGATTACAGGACTAATGTCAAATTTGTATTTCACAAACGTTAACTAATCAACATCATATTTATAAATCCAAAACTTTGAGTAAATTGAAGAAAAGAACATATTTTTATTTTAATTTTTCTTGTCTTTTTTATGATAGAGGAAAAATTTTAAATACTTACAATATATAAATCGAATTATCTTCATTTTTTGAAGTAGCAGCTTGCCGTTAGCTTCCCGTCCAAACAACAAGCCGTGCTCCGTCAACACAGCATAAATGGGACATCTGCAATTATTAACATTGAATTATTACAAAACAATCACATTACACATGCATAATAAAAAGCAATTGCTTGAATCTCTTGTGCTTATTGGATGTAAATTTACAAAACCTTTGTTTGACTATAGAACCAATTTCATATAAAGAGTAAAATATAAACAATAAAAAAACTTAAAATTAAATTAATAGCAAATAACGAAAAGACTTACCTTTACTATGACAATTGAGAAATGGATGCAAAGGTGAGAAGCTTCTCACACAACGTGTGCACACTGATAACTAAACTTCTTGCATAAACAGTAAACGCAGGTAAAGAAACGTGGTATCTTGCAGATAAGAAACACTCACAGTACCCCTTGGAAAGTTTACAGCTGACCAACTTGTAATTAACAATAAGAAAGTACTTAACTACAATTGCATTTTCCATTAATTGTAATGAACTGGTGTATTGTATTGTAAAATTTCAAGATGTGTCATTGCTTATCTTCTTTTTCCTATTTTGTGTTTTCGTATTAATCACCTACCTTAGGTAAATTTCCAGAATGGCATTAAAAATTAGTACAGGCAGACCATGTTTTTGAAAAGATGTTTTGTAGGTTTCCTGTTGCTAGATATTTACAATTATTATATAAATTAAATCAATCATTGGTAAAAGAAACCCATTCCAGTTAGAGAATAGGGAAAGGGAAAATGGAAAAAAAGCTGTAAATATTACATTTTCCTATATTTGCAATGAAATAGTGAACTGTATCCTAAACTTTCAAGATGTGTCATTACTAATCTTCTTTTCCTTGGTTTATATTTTTGTATTAGTCACCTATAGCTAACGTAAATTTCCAGAATGGCATTTAAAATTAGTACAGGCAAACCGTGATTTTTATTTTATGCTGTTCTGGGACTAGAAGTCCGGTCTTTGATAATGACTAATGAGCAGGTTTGCAGGTATATGACTGTTTCTTACGGACTGAGCGTTATTTTAGTGTAACATTATTCGTAGTAACAAAATAATTAATAAATAGTTATGTGACAAGTGGCGGTGGTAAAATAGTAGAGCAATTGTAACATTACAATGTACGGTAGTAAAACAGTAACGTTACCATTTTCTTACGGCAATATAGTGACAAAATAGTAACATCACTATTTGTTCACTTGAATTTGAAGACTTCCAGGTACCTGACTATTTCCTACCAACTCAATATAAATGTTTCGTCACGTTACAACAGACGAGTAACATAATAGTAAATAAATAGTAAAGTAAAAATTACAGTCTGCAAAATGGTAAAGAAATAGTAACATGACAACCGCATTGTAAAGAAATCGCAAGAAAATAGTCAGATGACTAGTTTGTAGTTAACTTTTGCTGTATACGAGGATCGTTCGAAATGTACGTGGCGTAACAAAGAAAACGCAAGCTTTTTGGACACAAAATCATTTTATTTTTTAATGTAGTCTCCTGCTCGCTCAACGCACTTATTCCAACGATGCTCCAAAGCAGCAATGCCGTCATTGTAGTTCGATTAACCCAAGTCTTCAAAATAGGTATTTACAGCAGCGATTATCTCGGAATTGGATGAAAATCTTTTACCGCCGAGCCACTTTTTCGGGTTTGTAAATAGATAAAAAATCTCTGGGAGCCAAATCTGGCGAATAGGGCAAATGAGGCACTAATTCGAATCCCAATTCATGAATTTTGGCCATGGCGATTGCAGACGTGTGTACAGGTGCGTTATCTTGATGGAAAAGCTCTTTATTTTTCGCCAAATTATGCCGTTTCTCTTTGATTTTGTCGCTGAATTGCTGCAACAAATTGGGATAATACTCGCCATTTATTGTTTTTTTTTTCGTTTTCCAAGTAGTCGATGCAGATAATTCCACGAGTATCCCAAAGTATAGTTGCCATAACCTTTCCTGCTGACAGAACCGTTTTTGCCTTCTGCGGTGGCGGAGAACCTTTGTGTGTCTATTGTTTGGACTGTTCCTTGGTTTCGGGAGTGTAGTGGTGGACCCAGGTTTCATCGACGACTATGAAACGGCGCAAAAAGTCCTTCAATTTGCGGCGAAAACGTGTCAAAAGGTCGCGAGAACAATTAAACGATTCAGTTTTTGCTCCGGTGTGAGCAAACGCGACACCCAACGAGCGAAATATTTCTTATTTCCAATTCTTCCGTTAAAATTCTGTGCACACTGTCATTTGAGATGCCCACTATGTCTGCTATCTCGCACCCTTTTACTCGACGGACATCCAATACGATACGGAGGACTTTTTCAATCATATCCGGGGTAGTAGCCGTTTTTGGGCGTCCACTGCGGAGTTCGTCCTTTGTGCTCACACGACCACGCTTAAACTCGGCAACCCAGTTTTTAACCATTGAAAACGAAGGAGCGGACTTCAAAAATGTCGAATCCAACTCTGCTTTGATTTCGGCTGGTGTTAAGCCTTTTAAATGAAAATACTTTCTCACTGCTCGCAACTCAGTTTTTTTCATTATTTACGAAATCACTCTAGACGGTCACTTTGGCGCACTGTCAAACAGAAACTAATTGACAGATCGCTCTATACTGCCTACTATACTGAGCGTCAATTTATTGTAACATTACAACTTGTAGTAACGAAATAGTTAATAAATAGTGAGATGACAAGTGGCAGTGGTAAAAGAGTAAAGAAATTGTAACATTACAATGTGCCGTAGAAAAGCAGCAACGTTACCATTTTCTTACGGCAATATTGTGACAAAATAGTAACATCACTATTTTTCACTTAAATTTGAGGACTTCCAGATACCTGACTATTTCCTGCCAACTAATTGTAAATCTTTCGTCACGTTACAACAGATGAGTAACATAATAGAAAATAAGTAGTAAAGTAAAAATTAACGGCTTGCAAAATGGTAAAGGAATAGTATTGACAATCGCATCGTAAAGAAATCCTAAGAAAATAGTCTTATGACTACAATTTGTTGCCTTTTGCTGTATGGGTAGGTTAGGTTAGGTTAACTTCTCCTTATTTACGGAGACGCAAATTAGCGGAAATTTTCAAAACGTTTTTGGAACTAATAAATACGCAGTCTTGTTAGACTTTTGAATAAATTCCAAAATAAAAATCGCCCTTATTCACATAACTCAAAGTTATAATGATATAATTAATTAATACATTTCGCCGCTATCAGAGTTTTATGGCCCCAAACACTCTACATGATTTTAATGTAAATATTGGAATTTGCAAACATAATAAATATCTTAATTATCTGGAGTGATGTACGACATGACGCGAGATGAAGACTGAATGCGTCGTCACTATAAGTGGAGTTCCTAGTGAAAAATTTGTAGTAAAACGCTATTTAATAATAAGCGAACCCCGCAGGCGATGATCCACGCCCTTAATAATAAATAAGTTACCTAAGTAGTTACTGTAGCAGAGTAGTCGCAGTTTTATGAATTATAATAGAGATTGCTTTAATTCTATATGAATCGATGACAAATCCGTTCGCCAAAATTAAGGGGGTTGGCGGAAAGTTAACCCCGCTAAATATTGCTGCACCTAAAAATTAAGTTCTGAATCTTATTCTACTGTAACTCATGCGCATAGCTTAAACAGAAATAAAAGTAATCAAAAATTTGCAAAATGTTTATTAATTTAAGTTTTCAATATTTACAAATATTTCAGAGGAGTTTCGAAATGTTCAAACACATTTTTGAAATTTTAAAATTTGTACCCATTTTCAATATTGTAAAAAAATTTTGAATTTGAATTGACATTTTCGTATTTTATAGTGTTCATCATTTCAAAACTTCAATATTTCAAAAAAAAATTAGAAATGTTTAAAAATTTGAATAAATTCAATAAATACCAAGGTCTCGTGGCGGTTGCCCGACAATTTTTTTCAGAATATGTCAGGAACGGTTTGATTTATTTCAAATTATTTCAGATATTCTTAATGGCATTAAACATGCAAGACTTATTTTTAATTTAACCGGTTCTATTACAGCTTTAACGAATCCAAATGGTGAATAAAATTGACGTCAACTGCCAACAATTTAGGTACTTTGGGCCCCCGGTATACAAATAACATCAACGTTCACAATAATAATTAATTTATGAATTAAAAGATGTTTTGTACTCAGATATTTGTTATTGCTTTTTAAAATATTCTCTGCCTAGGGGAATTGCAGTGCTGTCACCGACAGCGAGAAAAGAGTGCTGTGATTGACATTTGAGCAATGTACTACTTCACCGCCGTCCCCCCTCTGAACATCTTTTGCGGTGGTAGGATATATTTAAACCTGTTTTCATGCAGCGGTTATGACTAACATAGCCATCGCGAATTTTGTCATGTACACAGCTAGTGAGTTTTGTGTTGTATGATATTATTTTAATAACCGTTTGGTAGTAAAGTGATTTATTATATTAATTATATACCATCTACACTTGATTAATCTGGTAAGTTTTTCTACGCTAAAAAATTTACAAAATACTATGTCTGTACTTTTCCATATTTTCTTTATCGTAAATTACCTTTTATGTTTTTTAAAACATTTATTCATGTAGAAGTATAATTTCTAGTCTGCGAGCAGGAATAAAATTTAAGGTCAGATCCTCGATCCTCTTATTGTACTAAAATTACGTATTATATAAATGTTGTTAGTTTCAGTTTTGAATTCTTAATAATATAGTACGATAACGTTTTTGTATGATGCTTTACTACTTTACAAGCCATGTGCAAGTTTATGTCGAAACCTTTTTCGTAACGCCACTAGGGGGCGTCAAACTTTATATTTATTTTGCTTGGTTCCAAATTGAGCTAGGGAACGAGACTAGTGCCATTCGACGCGTAAAAGGACCGGACACCGCACTATATAAGAAGTCAAAGTTGAAAACTTTTTGCTATGGTTACGGAAATTTTTTTCTAAAAAACACGATTATTTACATTTATAAAAGGAGAGCTTACAAACTTGCTATAAACATTTAGTCCTTACCCTTGTCTATGACATATCGAAGGGGAACTCGATCAGTCCACCTGCTTAAAAACGGCACTGCTTTGAATAAAGCTCCCAGAATCGGACCTTAGGTCCAATATATTTCGACTCTAAATTGAGTTACAGGGATCAACGATTTTTTATTGGAAATTTCAAAGAACGGTGCACAGTCCGATTTAAATGGGTCTAAAGTTTTTTTAGCGCCGCAAGATGCTTCTAAAAAAGGGGGCACAACTATGGACGTTTTGGTGATACAGATGGCCCCGGAGATAGTAGCTTCGGGTAGAAATTTTAATAATAATAATAATAAACGTCTTTATTAATGTCCTGAAACAACTTGTACAAAATGTTCACAAAAGATTTACAAAATTATACAGGGTAGGACACAAACTACAAGGGGAAGTTCAGATGCACATACCCTTTGTAGTTTTAGTTAAATATGATCTATGTCGAAACAGTAGTTTTAGGTTCATATACGCTTTATTTACATTATTATTAATTTGTTTTCAAAATCTTAACGTTGCGTAAAATATTAAGTCGAGATAAAATTACCATTTTCAACAATAGGTATCTGAACTGCTTTAATTACAAAGGAGGCTGTACGTTTTAGCATATCACGTTTTTATTGCCAAACAACAAAATTGCAGATTTTGTAGGATTAAGAAATAGTGAGTGATGAGTTAAACATTCCGCCAATCTATTTAAATCCAAATTAAAATCAGCCTGAGCTTGAAACTGATCAGGAGGGGTAAACGAATGATACATATAACTGAGTGTGGTCAGCATACATATGAAACTGCGCTTTGTCAATACATTTGTGCAAATTACTAGTGTATATTATGAATAGCAATGGACTCAAAATATCGAACCTTGGGGCACACCTTGAGCTATGCTTATAGCCTGAGATGAGCCAATTGGTAATTTTACAACTTGCGTTCTATCGTTCAAGTAACTACTAATGAGGCTAACTAAATTTTCACTTAGTCCGATATAACGCAAAATAGACAATAGTATGGAGTGGGAAATGGTATCAAACGCTTTGCTATAATCTAATAGAGTCATCACACTTAATTTGTCATTATCATTAGCCTTAAGTACGTCATCAGTAACACTTAACAGTGCCGTGGTACACCCGTGCTTCTCCCTCAATCCTAATTGAAATTTAGGAAGAATATTGTAATAATCGGGATATTGTCTAATTTGCAAATTTATAACCTTTTTTTAGCAATTTTAGAAAGGGAAGGCAATATACTAATAGGACGTAAATCGTTATATTCTCTAGGATTTGGTTTTTTTGGTATGGGTGTTACTATTGCGTTCTTCCAGCAATTTGGGAAATTATGTGAAAGCAAAATGCAATTAATAATATGTGTTGTATAGGGCAGAATATACGGACATCATAATAAAAGCGTATGTGCATTATTGTTATCAGAACCAGTTGAATTTGATTTTATTTCATTTAAAAATTTGTAAACACATTGCTCATTTACGATTTCAAAGGCCTTCTCAACAAGATTTTCGCAAACACGAATACTATTGTAATATGTTACAAATTCATATCCGTCGCAATTTTAGGAATACTATTCACAAAATAGTGATTTATGGCATCGGGTTTTAGTAAAAATTCAGGTAAAACCGTATTTTTGACGGACAAAATGCTTAGTGTTCGTAATTCCTTCCAAACTGTTTTGGAATGAAATTTTTTTTTAAATTGTAATTAAAGAAAGCTTTTTTTTCATTTCTAATCCTTAAGGTAGTACGATTTCTTAGAGGCTTATAGTAATCCCAAGCAACTGGTCGTTTAGTTTTTTGAAAACGTTTTGCTTTATCACGTAACGACATTAGTAAACGTATATTATCTGTAAGCCAGGGTGCATTAGTTTTAGTGATTCAGACCGTTTTATAAGCTGCATGAACATTAAATAAATCGACTATTATACAGGTATTGAAATAATTCACTTTATGATCTAGATTATTAATATCAAAAATGTTATAAAAGGGGATTCTACGCAGATCATTATGAAATAATTCGTAATTAATGTTTTTAGTATCGCCAAAGTTTCTAAAAAGAGGCTCGAGTTTGGATTTTTTAATGTCCAAACAACAGAAAATGAGATAAGGTATACTGTCGACACCAGCAGTTTCAATTTGTGTGAATTCAGAAACTAAAATGGCATCAAGGAGAGTAGCCGAATTGTTATACACGGTGTCTATAAAGTAACGCCCCCCCCCCCCACAAACTACCTTTTGAACGACTTCATACTTTACCACAAAATTTGGTGTGTTTTAATGGGAAATCAAATACTATTTTTTAACCTATAATTAAATTTTGCATCATTTAAAATGACGGCTGGGCGTCATTTATAATTTTTTTTTTAAATATAAAGGGGGGTTGAGTGACACCTCATTTGAAAGGTCTTTTAGTTCTGCGCCTGATCCTAGAGTTTCAAAGAAAAATATTCGGCAATAACAAAATGACAATGTTTGAAGATAAAGAAGTCTATTTAAAAAAACTAAGAATTAAAACAAAAAGAAATTAAATTAAGTGTCCCAAATGTTCAGTATTCACTTCTTGGCACATAAAAAGTCGGTTATGAAATTCCTGCCTTACATTTTCATAAGTTTCTGGAGTGATATTTCTGTAATGCGTTGCTCCAGTTCCCCAATTGTTTCTGGACGGGTTCTGTACACTTTCGATTTCAGATATTCCAATAGAAAAAAATCTAAGGGGGTTAAATCTGGGGAGCGAGCCGGCTATTCTACAGGGTCCCGCCTACCAATCCATCTTCCAAGAAAATGTCCGTTGAGAAAGTCAGAAACAGGCCTATAATAATGAGGCGGCGCACCGTCTTGTTTAAACATAACGTTTTCAATATTATTTTTATCCACCTGAGATATTTATAAGAAGATTTTGTCTTTCAAATGCAAAAGTGGACTACTGGATAAAAAATCAAAACAATTTTGAATTGAGTGAGTCCGTTTGTTTAAAATCCGCCATTTTGTTATGGCTAAATATTTTTCTTTGAAACTCTAGGATAAGATGTAAAACTAAAAGATCTTTCAAATGAGGTGTCACTCGACGTTCCATTAAAAAAAAATTTTTAATGGCGCCCATCCGCCATTGTGGATGATACAAAATTTAATTTTTAGCTAAAAATAGTATTTAATTTCCCATTAAAGCAAACCAAATGTTGTGGTAAAATATCAAGTCGTTCAAAAGTTAGTTGGGGGAGCGAGGTTACTTTATGGACAGACGGTATATTCTGGTAGGTTCATTGATAATTTGTTTGAAATTTAGTGATTCATACATCGAGTTAAAAAAACAGTAGAAGGTTGCTATATATTTAATAACATTGTCTATATTGATATCGCCCAAGCAAATGAATTTATCAGCGGTGGCCATACAGAAAGATAGAGATTATTCTAATTCATTTGTAAACAATTTGTAATCGGTTGTTGGCGGTTTATAAACTACTCCAAATGTAATGCAAATTGAATGAAACTTAATTTTGGACCAAAGTTGTTGAGTATTCTCGTTTCTCGCAACAATTTGATAGTGATAGGAATTGCGAATATAGAAGCAAACTCCACCACCACGTGAATTGCGATCTTTCCTTACCAAATGATACCCATTGATAGATAAGCTTTCATTACTTACAGCAGATGTTAACCATGTCTCACCAACAGCAATTAAGGCAAAATCATTATTACCAATATAAAACCTTATGTTTAAATGTGCCTCTTTAACCAAATCCATTAATCCAAAATTAATATGAAACCCTTCAATTCTAGAAAAGAAGCAATAAAAGCATAAATATTACATTTAATTATCAGGAAAAAGAATTAATAACAATAAACCTCGATTCTAAACAAAGACGCAAACACAACAAAAATAATAAAATTAATTTAATTTAATTATTAGCATACCGAATTAACAATACATGATTACGAAATGTAAACTAGATAACTACAATAAATTAAAAAAAAATTAAACTAACGAAATTAAAAGTTTCAAAATAGGCCGTGTAATCTATCTAATGCAGTTAAACACCTGGTAAAGCGGATAGCGATAAAGACTACACCATAGTACCACTCATTTCTTATTGACCTTGTGCAAATCCCCATCTGTACAAATTTTGTGAATTTTAGTGCCGGCTTTGTAAAAATATTTCCATTGGAAGTCCATACATTACGGAACCCGAAAGCCGATGCGGTATTCTTTAGTAATTGATTACGTTTTTTAGTCAAATCTTCCTTAATGACCATTTTGGAACTTTTGAGTTTTTCTTCTTGCTGTAGATTAGATTCTTTATATTGCGACTAATAAATTTAACGATGATTTGCTTATGCTGCGATTCTTTCCCAGGTAGCCGGTGACTACAGTCGATGGCGTCAACAGTTTTATGTCCAACCCAAGTTTATCTTTACACAACTTCACCACTATCTCATCAGTTTCCTCGCCAGTTGTTTCCGGTACACCAAATATTCTAATATTATTACGCCGGGAATATTGTTCTAAATTGTCTTTAGATTGGTTGATTTCGCTTATTGCCACGGTTAATTTATGTTCCAATTGATCAATTTTTTCTTCATAAGCCTTAACCTTTTCTTTAAATTGGCGATCAATATTAGTATAGATAGTTTTGGTCAATTTTTCGATAAAAACATCCGAGCTTAACAGTTTTTCAACTACTTTCAGAACAATATTCTCTTCTTTTTCGAATTCAGTAACACTACGTGTTTATGTCTTCTTCTTATCTTCGCCACTCATTGTAAAAATGTTATAAATCAAATTACACGCAAAATGGAACTTTTTAAAATTATTAATATTAAAGCACCGTACTAGGGAGGTCTAAACGCGTCTACTCAGCTCGACGAGCCATTACAGAATTTTGTTGCTTAACAATTTTTCTAATGTAATATCAAATTCGAAAAAAGCCATCTTCAGGGTCAAAAATGTCTGAACGGGTTTCTCTACGGGACGCAGCGCTAAGAATCGATATTGCATAAAAAGCCCCACAGGTCGATTCTTGACCATATACAAAAAGGTACTGCACAAACCGTATCTAAATACATCGCTTAGTTCTTCCGGTATTTACGGGCAAAGGTGGGAGTGCACGCGAATTTTTGGCCAATTTTTGAAAATTTTCAAATCTACGAAAGCTTTCATTTCAAGGAGGACATAGGATAGTAAAATACGGTATTTACCAATCGAAAAAGCTCGCTGAAATCTAGCCAGACAAAGTTAACCGGATAGGCACAGTTTCAAATTTTGCCTCAAGGTGGCGCCAAACTTTTTTCTTTGGCCGCGCTTTAACTCCAAAACCAGACAGATTATGTAAAATTCAAAATTTTTAAATTAAACGGACGCTCAGAAAAGATGATTTTACAACATAGAGCCGGAATTTCTCGCTAGAACCCTACCGGGAATTTTCTATACAATTCCAAAGTCGAAATTTAATATAATCCATCGCATTGTTGAATTAAATTTTTTTTTCTCCAAAAAACCTGAGTTGGCACCCGTTTTTAGTAGGAAATATCAATCCAAATAGCATTAGACCACTTTTTTTTGCAATAAACCGGAGGAGTTCAAACTTGAAACTCGTACGTTTCGGCTGTATGAATATGGTGTCGTTCTGCTTATGGAAAAAGCTTAGGAACACCTTTAGGTACAACATATTGGGCGCCCGCTTTGATCCTGGCACCGGGAGACGATCGTCACAGTTTCAAATAAAATAAACTTCGAATTAATTTCCTCGCGGATCTAAAAAACATTTCAAATTTTTTTTTGTTTGAAAGGGTGTTTCATGCTTTTTAAAACAAAACAAACCCAAGTTAATAATTTATTGTTGAATTATTAAACGAGAACTTGAAAAAAAAATTAAGGTACAAAAAATTAGTAAAATTTAATTTAAATTTCAGGCAGCTACAAAAATCGCCAGGACCGTATCGAGAATTATTTATACAACTTCAAAGTCGAAATGTTTATTTTTTTATACAAAATCCAAGATTTGGCACCCGCTTTCTACCAGGAAATATTGATCTACAGAGCATTAGACCACATTTTTTGCAATCAATCTGACGGGTTCAAATTTTTACAACAGTTTTTTAATATTTCAATATAATTTAGCTGAATTAATTCCGATCTTTACCAAAATTATATCGCACAGGTAGAGCATCATACTGAACAACAGTCCATCACCAGAATGAAAAGCGCATTTTGAAAACAATTTCAGCGGCGAAATTCTTAATATTGTTAGTTACGGCACGCACCCATCCTTACAAAATCAAGAAACGCTCCGATTTTAACCAAACTTTAAACGGACATTTAGGAAAGACGTTTCTACAACCGTAAAAAAATTTTCTTGCCAGGGCCATACTGGGAACTTTTATACAATAAAAAGTCAAACTATATAAAAATCAATTGTATTTTCACAAATTTGATAAACTCATTTTACAAAAACCTAATTTCGGCTTCGATGTGTACCGTATTTATAGCGCACATGTAGAACATTATACTAATTAACATTTTATAATCAGGCGACGCACGCCACGTGTAAACTTAAAATTCTAAAATTCAATTGCAAAATCAACTAAATTCTTATTTAATAAGATTCTAGAAGGCATTAAAAAATTTTCAAGGCCTTTTAAATAAAAAAAAAGTTGAATTCAATATCTCAATCAAGAGGCAAGTGGCAAATTTATAAAGTTAACTATAAATACACAAACCTTATTAGAAAAAACGTCATTTATTTTCTCAATAAGGAGAGACAAGACGAGACGAGACAATGACAGACGAGACGAAAAGGGAAACCGACAGACAATACGAGACTAGACAAAGAGAGACAAGATGAGACAAGACGAGCAAGAAAAGGAGAGACGAGGCGAGACAAGGATAGCCAAGACAAGCAATGATACGAGACAATGACAGACTAGACGAGATGAGAAAACGAGATACGGGAAGAGGAGAGACGAAACAAAGAAAGACAAGACAAGAAGAAACGAGACGGGTAAAGGCGAGACAATGAGGAACGAGGCAGGACGGGAAAAGGAGAGACGAGACGAGGCGAAACAAGGAAAGACGAGATTAGACGAGGCAAAGAGGGACGAGAGGAGGCAAGGCAATGAAAGACGAGACGATATGAGGCAAGAAGAAGATGGACAAAACGATACAAAATGGCACAAAGAAAGACGAGATGAGACAAGGAAAGATGAGACGAGACAAGGAGGCACGGGGTGAGACGAGGCAAGGAGAGACGAATAAGACGAGAGAATGAAAGACGAGCCGATATGAGGCGAGGAAATAATAGACAAAACAAGACAAAATAGCACAAAAAAACGAGACGAGACAATGAGAGACGAGACGAGACGACACGAGGCTAGGCGATAAAAGGAGAAACGAAACGAGACAAAGATAGATGAAGCGAGACAAGGAGAGGCGATACGAGACAAGATAAGGAGAAACGAGACGAGATGAGGCAAGAAGAGACGAGACGAGACGAGGCAAGGAGAGACAAGACGACGAAACGCTAACTTTATCTCGTCTCAATGGCATTACTACCTGTACCTTAAATACAGGTGTGTTTCGCGTTGACCTTAGTACAAACCTGCTGGTGCTTTTAAAAATCTTAAAATAACTGAATCTGTACGTTTATTATTCTTCATGTATCTGGATCCAACTAAATTAAAATTAAAGGTTACAAACAGCAAGACAGTAAAAAAATCAAGCGTTTTATTTATCGCATATTTTTAATTTTGTGGGATCCCGGAACACTAGAAATCAGATAACAAAATTTTCCAAACCAAACAATAGCGAGGAGGTATATATGAATTTTTGTTTTTGATTTATTTGCAGGCAGAGTAAGTGGATTGGCCAACAACAATGAAGTGGATTCTAACAGTATCAATATTCATCATCCTCATCGAGACAATACATAATCAAGAATGTGAAGTAAAAGGAGACGACGAAACCTACACCAACATCATTCTAAAAAGTGGCAAACCTCTTCAAATTAGTAACGACAAAGCAACAATTACAAAACTTGCTTTTAAAAATTGCGAATTGTCTACAATCTACAGCAGAACTTTCATTGGTTTTAAAAATTTAAAAGGGCTTTCGTTAGACAGCAATAAAGTACGTACCATAGAACCAGCAGCATTTAATGGTTTGAACAGCTTGAAAATGTTAATGCTTCATGACAACATAATTTCGGAATTGAAGCCAGGTGCAATGAGCTCATTAACGGTTCTAGAAGACTTATCATTAGCCAATAACAACATAGAAAAAATTTCTGCAGGGGTTTTAAACTCCCTGGGAAATCTTAAAAAATTGTGGGTGCACAACAATAAAATAACTGAAATTCCAGAAGATATTAAAACATTAACTAACCTAAAAGAATTATCATTTCAAGGTAATATAATTTCGGAAATAAAGCCAGGTGCAATAAGCTCTTTAACAGATCTGGAATTGTTATCTTTAGACCATAACAACATAGAAAAAATACCGTCGGGAGTTTTAAACTCGCTGGCAAATCTAAAGCACTTATGGCTTCACCACAATAAAATAACGGAAATTCCAGAAGACATTAATTCATTAACTAAACTCAAAGAAATATCTTTTCAAAATAATAAAATTTCGCAAATAAAACCAGGTGCAATAAGCTCTTTAGCAGATCTGGAATTGTTATCCTTAGACCAAAACAACATAGAAGAAATACCGGCTGGAGTTTTAAACTCACTGAGAAATCTAAGGCACTTATGGCTTCACCGCAACAAAATAACGGAAATTCCAGAAGACATTAAGTCATTAACTAAACTAAAAGAATTATCCTTTCAAAGTAATAACATTTCGCAAATAAAACCAGGTGCAATAAGCTCTTTAATAGATCTGGAATCGTTATCCTTAGACCAAAACAACATAGAAAAAATATCGACAGGAATTTTAAACTCACTGAGAAATCTAAAGCAATTGTGGCTTTACCAAAATAAAATAACGGAATTTCCAAAAGACATTAATTCATTAAGTAAATTGAAACTGTTGTTCCTTCATAATAATAAAATTTCTAAAATACAGCCAGGGGCAATGAGCTCATTAACTGACTTGGAAGAGTTATCTTTTGAAAACAACAATATAGAAAAAATAGAGGCAGGAGTATTCAACTCACTGAGGAATCTTAGAAAATTGTGGCTTAGTGGTAATAAAATAAGGAAAATTCCAGAAGACATAAATTCATTAAGCAACTTACGAGAGTTGCATCTACATAACAACTTTATAAGTAATTTTCGAGAAGATTCTTTCCAAAATATGCAAAGTTTGACAACCCTAAACATACAAAACAACCTTTTAATAAACCTCGATTGCGCAGTTTTCAGCAGTCTTATCAGGTTGGAGTACCTTGACTTAAGTCACAATAAGTTAACTGTTATTCCAAAAGATTGCCTTCGACGAGCGAGGCATTTGAATACAATTCTCATAAAAGATAACGATATCGGAATATTTGATATAGGTTACTTTCTCTTTTTTCATCCCGATTTAACAAAAATTTGGTTAAATAATAACGCCTGGAAGTGTAAATCTTTAGAAGAGGCCGCTCAGGAATTACGTCTACGCCCATTGTTAAAGATAATGGACAACAACAACAACTACACCGCAAACACTGCAAATGTTCATGGAATTCTTTGCAATAATATTATGGAAGAACAAGATGCGTTTCATGAAAATTTTGAAGAAAGTCATATATTTACAACATATTATTAAGTCATTTCTTTAAAAAAAAGTTATTTTATTAAAAACAAAGCACACCAATGAAATTGGCTTTTATAAAACGTAAAATAAACAGTAGAAATAACTAAAATTTTAAATTAGGCATGAATCAAATACTTTTTACTTATTTTAATTTAATTATTTTAACTTTATACTTATTTCGACATTTTTACATGACATTATCACAGTTTGTATTAAAAAGTAAACAGATGATGTTGTTATAGCAACAATAGAATTTAGTGACTTGATCTTGGTAATCTATGTCTGCAGATGACTTGATTTCTTATTCCAAAATGTCCAATAGAGGTGAATTTAAGAGATCCACTTGCTCGTTTATTAACGGTGTTTTACAGTTTGCAGATTTAAAGTTTTTAAATGTTTGTAAATTTCAATTTCAATTTCAATTAGATGTCATTAATTGATTCGATTCTAGTAAGTGTTTAGCGTAATTGGATTTATGTAGGTGTTTGTATTTGTAACAACGTAATTTCTAATTATCTGGCCCATATAAATTGAATTACAATGCGACAATTTAATTTTTAAATGCCTGATTTTAGCGAATCTTCTGTTTTTGGTTTTGTATTAAACAAAGCGTTTAAAATGTTTTTAGTTGTTTTAAAACATAGGTACTTTATATTTGTCTTGTTTATTTTATTTTTTTGAATGCATAGTCTTTTCTTTAATTAATGTATATAAGTTGTGTATTGTAACCATTATTGTATGCAATTTGTTTAATAATCGAAATTTCTCTATTATAACTAATTTTACCTAAAGTAACCATTGGAGCCCGATGTACCATGGCCTGTATGCTGTTAATTTATGTGTTTTATGATGACAGGAATCGTGTGGTATTGTAAAGTCTGTTTGTGTAGGTTTTCTAGAAACAGAGTATTTAGGTTCATTAGTTAAATTAATTTTTGTTTAAATCTAAAATGTTAATGGATCTTTTTTGTTCAAATTCTGGTGTAAATTTTATGTTTGATTATTAGCTGCTAATAAAAATTAAAAATTCATTCATTAATTCAAGTAAACTATCAAAGCATGATAAAATGTCATTCACATAACAAAGCAAAAATAAAACATTCTCAGATTGATTTGATTCGAATACTTGATCTTCTATATTTTCCATAAATATATTAGCTAAAAGAGGTTAAATTGGACTTCCTATGGCTAAACCATCATTTTGGAAATGAACTTTATTGTTAAAATTAAAATAATGAGTTCAATAAATATGGACTCCAACAAAGTAAAGTTAGAACTTATAAATAAAATTAAAATTTTCAAAACTTAGATTTTGTTGCCAAATTTGGTTTGTTTTTTAAATTAAAAATGAAAACTGTATATTTTTTGTTTGTTATGAATTTATATTTATTTAAATACTTTTAATAATTTATTTTAAATAATTCCTAATAACTCGTTAAGAAAATAATGAGTTCTTGAAGCCTTCTTGTATTTTGTTATTTTTTGATATAGTTGTACCATCTTAAAAAGGTGAAGTTTTGTTTTGAGGCATCACGTTGGGAGTGGGGGAACTAAAATGTTGACCATGCGACTCCTAGCGTAAATAATTTGTTCTTTAGTAATAATAAGCATAGAAAATACTTTCTTGACAGTAATATATGGATAACGTAAATTAAATACATTTAAAAGGTATAAATTGGGTATATCTCGTTAGGGAAAGTAAACCTAAAATTAATATTAATTTTATAAGGACATAACTAATAAACTAGTAACAAAGTTATTAGAATAATAATATACCTAATTAAACTTAGAAAATATATACTACAACAGCTGTTATATTTTTCATAGCCCAGAAATAAAGTAAAACTTAAAAAAAACAGTGTAAATTAGTACAGTGTTAGTTAGTAGTTAGTTAATTAGTAATGTTAGTCAATACATTTAAAACTTTCAGTACTGCATTTTAAAATCAGCCCTCGCTGGTAACAATACTTTTTCTTACTTTTCCTACTTTTATTTAATTTCCTTTATGTTTTAGAACAGTTGGTTACTTTTGTATCTTTTTACGGTAGCTAAGATTAGTTTCTACGATTTGTTTTTGAACTTTTCTTTTAATACTGTGTTAAAACCTTTTAAGATTAATAAAATTATCATTCTTTTACACGTTATTTATTTTAATTGAAAAACTAACACGGCAAGACAAGGAAATGTATTCACAATACATATTTTATCAATACTATTGCATCTCTACTAACTTTTTTAAAATTTTAAATGCAATTGAAGCTTAGTGATTAGCTGACAGTACGTGTCGCCATCTGTTGATGCATTAAACAGGGTATTCGAGGCAAACCTCCTCAGACTTATAACTTTTTTATTTGAAAAGATGCGGTTTCAAAGGTTACTGCAAAACATTGTAAGCAATTTATATTCTCCTCCACCTGATGTATCAGTTTTTTATGCTTGCATAACAAATTTTGCAAAAATGCGATTTTTGTGAAATCCTCAAAAACTAGTAAATAAAAATTAAAAAATTATCTAAAATTCTAAATATTATTATCAGTAATCCATTTTTAATTAATCTAGTTATAATTTATTCTTTGAATCATTTTTAACGACAATATAAATTAGTTAAAAATTCTAAGAACCAAATTGCATTTCACAACAGGCAGCCTGGGAAATCTAATAAATCAATGTAATTATGTTTAAACCTGATTACTACAAAACAAAATGTTTAACAATATACGGTCTTCTTTGAAAAAAATAAAAATTGCTGTGGCTAGCACCACAGGACCTTCCTCGCATTTATTGAAATTTTTGAAAATTATTAGCGAGGAAGGTAGGAATCGTAAAAAATTAAAAACATTTCATAATGGTGTTATTTAAAAACGGCACATTTTAAATAAATTACCGTTGATTTAAATTACAGTTTATTCATAAAGCTAAAACGTACATTCATCATGGTTTGAAAGTTAATACATTTAAAATTGAGCTCTATTCGTCGATTTATTTTTAAAACAAGTCTATCATTGAATCGTGTCATAACGGGCTCGTGTATCTTTTAAAATTACAAAATAAAACGCATAATTCTCTTTATTTATAATTTATTTTAAATAAAACAATTTTTAATTTCAACAGGTTTTTTATTTTAGCCTTATACGTATTTCAACGTGTTTACAAGTCATTATCAAAGGCAATATTAAAAGTAAACCGTTGGTGTTGGTATAGGAACAATAAATCTGCATAACTATATCTGCGTCCAGATGACTTGACTTCTCATTCCAAAACGTCCAATAACGGTAAATTTAAGCGATCAATTTGTTCATTCATTAAAAGTGCAGATTTGAAATGTTTGTGAATTTCAAAGGCTTCTAGTATATCCAACTTACGTTTATAGTTCTCTTCTTTCAGCTTGTTTTTATTGCAAGAAACCAGTTTTCGAGTATTTAAAATATACTTATCTTCAGCCCAAATACAACAAAACGCTAGAAAATTTATAACCATAATACAACAACAAAAAAATATATTTAGATAATACTTACAGTACTACTAAAGCGTTCTTAATTAAGCCATAAACGAATATTTTCAAAATATAATATAAAATTCTAACCATTAATATCAATACACCTATCAATAGCTGAACAAAATTCTAACCGTAGACCTAACCTCACCACAAGTGTTCTAAAAATAAAATTTATGGTGGTCAATATGAAATATCAGAAATAACTAGAAGACTAGAATATATGTATACACAAAATAAAAAAAAAACTAGTTACAACCAAGCAATACAACAAATCTATTAACACAATTAATATGACACAATAGAGAGCATAGGTGAACCCCCAAAAATAAGTTGGGAAATCGGTGAATTACGTCTTTTAAATAAGAATGTTTATAAATTTCAACTAATTCTACATTTCTACAATATTTAGAATAGAATCTTTTAGTTTAAATATGCAAATCATTAAACCCTACTTGAGGACTAAAATTATGATTATTATCTGAAATGTAATTAACAAATAATGAATTTTTTTTATCGTTTTTCAAAGACCTACGATGTTCACTAATACATGTACGAAAAGTTGTACTACATAAACTGAGTTACAATCCAAACAACTAAGTAGATAGAAACCACATTTATCTGAAGTATCAATACAATATTGTTACACCCATAACACGCCCCCGCACCGTCTATACACACAGTACACCACGAGCAAAACCAGTTGCGCGTCACCCGGCTAAGCTGCAGCAGTCCTACCAGACCACCGCAAGAGGGCAGCAGCAGCGTATATCTCTAACGAAGTTAATGTCGAGTTCGTTTATGTAGACTAAGAACTGTCAACGACAAATAAAACAGACCGTTTTGTATTAGGAAATATTTTCTTGGAGCAATATCTAACCACGCTCGACTAACTACGCTTGCAGCTCATTGTTTTGTTGTGCCTTGTTGTTTATACGTATATTTTCTGTATTTTCGTGTGTTTGCCGAACTCTAATAAACGTTCATTCATTTTATCTTATAGTTTAATTTAGTAATTTCTGAAAAAGACGATCATTAACTTTACAGAGACCGCGGGAAATGTTCCACCATAGGTTGCTTAAGTTGTTAGTGTAGCGGAGCCTGAATCACAGTCCTAGTTTTAGGAATTATATGGAAATTACTTTAATCTACCTAAATCAATTTTGACAAATTCTTTTGCCAAAATTAGGGGAGTAGGAGGAAAGTTATCAAAATTTTACATAAGTTTTTTAAAATATTCAAAACATTAAACATTTTTCAAAACCCCACATTTTTAAAAAATTCCTTAACGTTTCCAAATGTTCAAAACATTAATTTTTAATTAGTTTCAACATTGTAAAAAATTTTAAAAAGTTTTCACAAATATCAAAAATTGCAAAATTGTGAAAAGATTTTAAAATTTCCAACATTTCCAAAATTTCAAAAAATTGTATTTAAAAAAGTAATTTTCGTTATGAAGTTTCATAAAATTGTAAAAAAAGTAAATAGTTTCAAAATTTTAATATTTCAAAAAATATTTTTAAATTAAAAAAATCAATAACTGCGTGGAAGGTTCCGTGGCAGTTGTCCGATAGTTTTTACTTTCCCAGACTTCTACTGAAGTAAGGAAAGTTATGAATTAATGCCAACTTTTTAATTTTAAATTGTAACGGAAATACGCGTTTTGGGGCTCAGGAAATCCCAAAAAGTAGTTTTTAAAAAATGTCTGGGTGGGTGAGTGGGTGGGTGCATTCGTTCCCCTATATCTTTGTAACCCCTTGACCTATTTTTAAAGGATTTGGTGTGTGGAAGTTTTTCAGTTGCAGGTAGTTCTTTGTAAGGTCGAAATCGGAACCGCAAAACTGAAATTAGACCAGTTTTTTTGGAATAGATTTTTTCTAAACACTTTTTTGAAATTGTAAATACATAGAATTGTAGTACATCTAAAACCAAATCAAATGCTGTTTTTCTAAATGCTGCATCTTCAAAATGAAGGCCGCTACTTATTTTTGAAAATATTAAGTTTAAGGATGAGTTGGAGACCAGTTTGAACACTGGCCGAGAGCAGACGTATAACAATGCCGCTCTAGCTTCTAAAAGTAAAAACGAGATTTTTCGGCGTTTGAAAAGACAATTTTAGTGTAGATCGCTTCTAGAGTGAACGTCAAAGGTAGTGTTAGTGAATTAATACCTTTGGCTCAGTATAACAGGTAAAAATCTAGCGAGCGTTAGGGGGGTTCTTTGTTTGGCCACAGCAAAGTAGGTGCACTTAAGTGTTTAGTGCACCAGCTCTGAAAAACAATCAAACAAAGAAAAAGCATTACCTGAAACGTGGAGTAAAACACCTGGATTACCTGCTCATTTAACAACAGGTGTAAGGAATTCGGTTAAGCACAAGCACTCAAAGATAAGTAACAGTAGTCTGGTAGATTTTAATATTTTGTAGAAAACACATTGATAATCCCCAAGACAGTGGGAGATCAGGTGTGCGTAGATATTAAACAACTAAAAATAATTGTAGAAAGTAGATACTGTTATTTTGTTGGAGCAGTCGGTTAGGCAATAGAGTCGATTATCGCTTAAACCTGGCAAGAGCCAACACAGAGCAATTCCTGGAATTGCACCACCAAAAGCAAGGGTCCAAGAGCAGGTAGAAAATTTCTGAGGAAGGGTCACTTTTGGCGGACAAGAAGCGATCGCTTACAATTTAAACTTATTTTAACTAAAGACCAAAATTCTTTTACATAAGCCGCGCCTATTAAATTTCAAATCGAGGGTTAAACACAGGAACGAAAACAGGTCCTCAAAAAAGGAAAATAATTTTCCAACAATTTCAAATACTTAGTTAAAAGGCGGCAAGCAATTTAACGTAGTTTTTTTATTAATGTGATTTAATTTATTGATTGAATTATTGTTATTTGCATTGAAAATAGTATTTAGTACTAAGTTTGAATAAAGGGTTACTTATAATATAATCTAACGTAGTTATTAATGCCTAGCATTTAGAAATTTTATACATTACCTTGAAGAGCATAGTATCTATGGTGTACGAATATGTTTATGTAATTTTAAGTACGGTTTTGAGCGTAATAGTTTGAATTTAAGGCTCAGAACCGAGTAAGTCAAATTAGATAATGCAAATTAGGTAGGTTCCGATATCTAACATAAGTCTGATGTCAATCAGAACTAGTAGTATTAGAAGGTGCGTAAACATATACACGGAAGTCTATACACACTAGCAAACCAACGGAAAGTATTAGAAGCAGGAAATATAATACGTACCATGGAATAGGAAATAGTATTTACGGACAGACACAGGTTGACAGTGCGGAAAATCCCAGGAGATAGAAATTGTTTATTCACCTCAATAGCAGATCAGAACACAAAGGGCACAGCAACGCGGGAACAGCTCAAAAAAAGACGCTCTCAACTTAAGGAAAAAATCATATCATACAATAGAGAAAATGCACAAGATTTCCAATTGCAACTGGAGGAAAATGTAAGAAACTTGGCTCCGCGTTACGCTCTAGC
This sequence comes from Ctenicera cuprea, assembly GCA_958336395.1. Classification (NCBI taxonomy): domain Eukaryota; kingdom Metazoa; phylum Arthropoda; class Insecta; order Coleoptera; family Elateridae; genus Ctenicera; species Ctenicera cuprea. Next base: position 1,734,248 of record OY284488.1, on the reverse strand, counting down.
GCACACCTACGGCCCAGCACTACAAATAGAAGCCTACTTAGAAGACCTAGGGAAAGAAGGATTTTGGGGAGGAACCGAATCAATAGCAGCAGCAACAGAAACACTAAACGCGTCAATAGAAATCCACTACGAAGCAGGTCAACCTCCACACACACTCCGGTAGACAACAATCAACCACCCAGGGCAATAAGAATAGCGTTCAGGATATCAGGAGACGGTTCCAGAAACCATTACGACAGCATCACGGCTAAAGAAGAAAAGAAATCCATGAGAAGTACGAATGGAACGCTAAATATAATCATGCTAGATCAAAGAATAGAGGAACAAAGTGTAGCAATACCACCCGGACGATACGTAATACTAAGAAGTTTATTAGCTATTAGGAAATTAAGATATTTGCAATTTGTAATCTTAGAACAATAGATATGTGTGAAATAAGAACAATGTGAAACTTTGATACCAAAGTTTATTAGGTTAGAATGCATAATCGCATAACAGTGTTGGTTACGTATTCAAAACCCCCATTGATGCGTAACTTACTAACTACCCGGTGTTGCAGCAGCGGTGTCTTGCGGTATGCATTGCAGACATGCTAACGCTGTGTAACACCCCACTCGATCCCAACCTATCACATAAATTCCTACCCACCTACTGGCATGGGGTGGGCCTGGCGTAATCCAGGATCGACCCTCGAGTCAGCTCCATGTCAGATGATGATTAAGTTTAATGCCGGATGACTTAAAAACAAAATCTTCAATCAATACAAGTTATCATATTATTCGATAGCTCTTAATAAGTATAATTAAGGGTTGTAAAAACATTTTTGGTAATTTGAAAATTGTAAATATACTAGCGGCTCAAAGTTTTGGACATTTTCCTTAAAATATTCCGCAAAAAACACCATTTTTTTTAACTTTCTCCGCAGATAAAGCTTGCAGTAAACTACCAAATTTCTTACTAATTTCCCAAATTTCACTCTGACGACTTTATGAAAATTTTGAAATTGATTAATTTTTTATTCCTAAACGCAAACGCCTATCATTATAAACTTTTATCAGTTTGATAGACTATTTAAAGTACTTTATTAGGATCAGCAAGAATTTTCAATTACTTTAAAAATTAAGAAAAAAGAACGATATTTTTTAATATCATCAAAGTGTTTTCACGTTACTTTAACTACGCCTAGCAATTAATTATAATAAAAAAAATATTTTTCATTCTTTGCATATGTTTGATAACTGTAAAAATAAAGTTTTTATAACCATTTTCGTGAACGCATTAACTATCTTAGCGCCTTTTACGTAATACTAAGGCGCAGCCTATACGTAACCAACGCCTTGAGTCTGCAGCGGGCTTGTACCTGCTAGACCGGTATGTTAAATGTAAATTTCCATTTCTTCTTGACGCGAGAATATTTAAAACTTAGAAAGTATGGGAAAGTACTAGCGACCTGTTTTGCCCATTTTTTTTAGAATATTAAAGGGCCTGTAGATCTATGGCGAGTTCTATTACAGCTCCAACGATTCCAAATGGTGAACAAGATTGACGTGGACTGCCGCGATAGTTAGGGACCTTGGACCGCCGGTATATGAATAACATCATGTTTTGTACTCGGAAACTTGTTTATGCTCTTTACTGCTCTCTTTGGGATTTCCAGTGCTGTGCTAAGGTCACAGACAGCGAGAAAAGAGTACGTTGTGGGAGATTTGAACAATCTAGGACTTCTCCGCCAGCCCCCCTCTGAACTCTTCTTTTGCGGTGATAAAATATATTTCATGCAGTAGTTATGATTAACATACCGATCACGTATTTTGTCACGTACACAGCACGTGAGTTTTGTGTGTCAAATATTATTTAATGCCCGTTTGGTAATAAAGTGATTTATTATATACCATTTACACTTCGTTAATTAGGTAAGTTTTCTTTTTTTTCGTAAAACATAGACGAAATACTTTGCTTGTATTTTCCCATATTATCTTTAACAGTAATAACGCTTTATTTTTTTTAATGTTTATTCATGTATTAGTAGAATTTCTAGTCTACGAGTAAAAATAAAGTTGAAGGTCAGATGCGGATATCGTACAAAAGTTGTTCGTTTTAGAGTTATGAATTGTTAAAGTGTAAAATACTGTGAAAGAATTCTATCAGTGATGGAACAAAACGTAACAGCCTCCCCGCCCCGCAAGAAACTCTCATGGCCGCCTTATGTTTGAAGTATTATAATTATTTTTAGTTACTCTTATCAACTTCATTTGTATTTTTATTTTAGTAGCCTAGTTGGTACTTATGAACTAATCAGCATAAAATGAACCAATCTAGCTTTTCATATGGATAATGATTTAATGATTTGGAAAATCCTTGCCAATCTTTTACCCTTTACATAAGGCATCTTTCGGATTGTTGAAGTAATTAAGTATTTTATATGCCTATAACCAACTACTTAAATAATTCAAAATGTAATTTTTAGAATTCGTTGCTTGCAAGATATATTTGGATTTACCTCGAATATTCGCAGAGGCTTTAATATGTGGGTATTAACAGTTATCCGCTTTTTTGTTTGTGTGCAGATCGCTTCGTTTTCGATTTGTAAGCGCTTATATACCTACACTTGAAAGCAAAATATTATAATAAAAATGGCGGTTCAGTTTAGCGCACTTCCACTTTCTTATAATACATTAAGTTAAATTTGTAATATTAATTTGAACGCTTTAACTTTTATCAATATGTAGAGCATATTGAAGAATTTTTTAATAGATTTTTGGACAGGATTTCCTTATAGCGAGGGAATCTAAGAATAGAAACGTTATAGAATATTTAAGAGGTATAGTTCATAATTACGAAATGGTTCAGTAGCTATTAACGTATTTCAAACTGCAAATTTTATTAACTTTCGCGGCGAGTCGGTCCGCGACGAGTCAGACCGCGGCCAGCTGAGTCTGGGGCGACTGGCTGCGGCAATTCGGCCGCGGCGAGTTGTTCCTTTCTGCAGACCAAATAACTAAATTTTTAATTAAAATGTAAAAGAAAATTACATGTAAGTCCAACACTTATTAAGCCTCTCTTTAACTCTGAAATGAATTAAGATAGAGAGTAAAAATTGTTTCTAAAAGTTCTTTGGGATCGTTTGACTTACCTTTCTGTATATTTGAAAAAGAATTAACCATTGCTGTAAGCGCTGCGACGCGATATTCATTTTTTCAAAATAGCGATCTACTAGTTTTTTTGCTTATTCAATAGAAAATTTTTCTTTTTTTTAATGATATAAAACTTGTACACCCCCACCTTATCAATTATTGAGAAAAACTTCTTCATATTAGCAGACTCGGAGTTTAGACAACAGCCTACCATAATTGCAGCAGTGTGCGTTGCAATTCATTTGTTGTCTCTTAACAATCAAAAACATGTTTATTATTGTTATTATTATTATTATACAGAGTCTTTCAAAACTATGGTTTTGGTAGCGTAAGTATTGGCAAAGAATATCAAAATACCCCAGAAGCGTCACTTGTGTCGGTTCCTTTGATGTTTTGAGCACAATTTGGGTGACCTTCGCCATATTGAAAATGGTTAACGTCAAAATTAAATGGCGCCAATTTTAAATATAACTTCTAGACATACAACACAAAGAACTAAATAATATTGCTAAAGGTAATTCGTAGGAAACCGAAGCACGCATTAAATAAAGTAATAAGTAAAAATAATTCTGTAGATCGAGTAGGATTTTTATTAGGTACGTGAAATGCAAATAAAATTACATTGTTCAATATTTTGTAGTAGGTATACCTACCGCGTATTGTTATGTCCAAATGGTACGAGTATTTACCAACGTTTGACTAAAACCGAGTAAGTAAAATTCACAGAACACAATTTACTGCTAAGTCAAACCAAAATTTAAATCAGCGTCAGAAAAGAGTACGTCAAGTCGCGAACCACATCTGTCAGAACTTGACAGTTAAACCATTTACAATATGGCCGACTAAAGTACAAAAAAATATCGAAGTGACGCTTCTGGGCGTTTTGATGTTCTTTGGTATTGGTTTTTATAAAATAATACTTTATATGCAAGTTTTTGTTACAGTACGTTCTGCTACTTAAAACATTTTTTCAAATAATTCTTTAAGCGCTGTGAAGCGATCGTAACTTTTTCTTTAAACAGCACCCTACCTATTTTTGCATTCATTCGATAGAGATTTTTTTCTCTTTTCGATCGTATTGGCAGGCTCTGAATTTAAACAACAGCCTAGTACAGTTGCATTTTGTTATAATTGTTTTTAATTGCTATGCAACAACAAATGAATTTCAAAGCACATTTCTGCGATTGGGGTAGGTTGTTGTTTGAATTCAAGGCCTGCTACTATAAACAAGTTTTTCGTATTTTCCTCAAAACTTTTCTCTACATAATTTTTGCCCGATATCAAAATATTGAGTGGGACGAATGGTTATGCTTGCCACGGAATTTACAACAATGCGCGATTAAGTCGAAAGCTTTTTCGTAATGCCGTTAGAGGGGACTAAACTTTATTCTTCTTTTGCTCGCGACTCGGTTCATAATTGAGCTAGGAAGACGAGACAAGTGCCATTCGACGCGCTAAAGGACCGGACACAACGTATTATATGAGAAGTCAAAGTCGAAAACCTTTTGCTATGATTACGGACAAACAAATTTTTGGAAAAGACAAAAATTTATATGTATAAACAGGGAGCTTTCAAACTTACAGAGCATTTAGTCCTTACCCTTGCCTATGACATAGCGCATGTAAAAGTTGATCGGGCCACCCGCCTACGGACGGCACTGCTTTGAATAAAGCTCGCAAAATCAAACTTTTGATCGAATATATTTCGGTTCTTAATTGAGCGAAAGGGGTTAATTTTTTTTAAATCCAAAAGAATGGTCTAAAAGCCTATTACGATAAAATAGGTTTAAAATTTTTTTAGCCCTGTAAGACGCCTCCAAGGAAAGGTGCTTAAATTAGACATGTTTCACTCACAACTATGGACATTTTGGTGTTACGGATGGCCACGTAGATGGAAGCTTTGGATAGAACTTTTGTTGCTTGATAATTTTCGTAATAAAAACCAAATTCGAAATAAACCATTGTCCAAAATTTCAAAACGCGTTTCTCTACGGGACGCAGCGCTAAGAATCGATATAACATAAAGAACCACATAGGTCGATTCTTAGCCATATCCTAAGAAGTACTGCACAAACCGTATCTAAATATTTTGCTTAATTTTTCCGTTATTTACTGCCAAAATTGGGAGTGCACACGAATGTATAGGCAACTTTTGAATATTTTCTGATCTTCGAGAGCTTAGGAGAGAAAAAAGATGAGATAGCAAAATGTGGTTTCACTAATCAAAAGAGCACGTTGAAATCTGGCCGGATAGGTATAGTTCCATGTTTCGCCAACTGTGTTCGTTGGCACGCCGCGCCGTAACTTCCAAACCAGACAAGTTATAAGATGCGGTTTACACAAACGAATAGAGTTGGCCGAGATCTACAAACACGCACAAGTAAGTTAAAGTCGTAAACCTTTTGAAACACCCTGTATATAAAAAAACGATTGGTTGCAGGGTCGGACTTGAAAACCGTACGTTTCGGCTCTATGAAAATGGTATCGTTCCGCTTTTTCCGTATACTTTTATATATTTCCATGTACTTCCACCGTACTTTCATTTACTTCCATGTACTTCCACCGTACTTCCACTTACTTCCACGTACTCCCACCTACTTCCACGTACTCCCACCTACTTCCGCGTACTTCCGCATACTTGCGTATACTTTCACTTACTTCCATGTACTTCTGCCATACTTTCACTTACTTTCACGTACTTCCACGTACTCCCATGTACTTCCACGTACTTCCACGTACTTCCGCATACTTCCACATACTTCCACTTACTTCCACTTACTTCCATGTACTTCTGCCGTACTTTCACTTACTTTCACGTACTTCCACGTACTTCCACATACTTCCAGGTACTTCCACGTACTTTCACATACTTCCATTTACTTCCACGTACTTTCACTTACTCCCACATAGTTTCACGTACTTCTACTACTACTTACTTGTATTTACTTTCACTTTTACTTCCAGCTGCTTCCACATACTTCCACTTATCACTACGTACTTCCACTTCCACTTAATTTCACAAACTTCCACTTAGTTCCACGTAACTTCCACTGTACTTCTACGTACTTTTATGTACTTCCACTTACTTCCACGTATTTCTACGTACTTCCACGTATTTTCGCATACTTCCACTTATTTCCACTTACTTCCATGTACTTCCACCGTACTTTTACGTACTTCCACGTACTTTCACTTATTTTTACGTACTTCCACGTGTTTTCACTTACTATCACATACTTCCACGTGCTGCCAGTACTACTTACTTCTATTTACTTTCTTATACTTCACTTTTACTTCCATATTTTTCCACATACTTTGAGTTACTTCCACATACTTTCACATACTTCCACATGCTTTCACGTACTTCCACTTATTTTCACGTACTTCCACGTACTTCCACTTACTACCCAATATTTCCACGTGCTGCCAGTACTACTTACTTCTATTTACTTTCTTATACTTCACTTTTACTTCTACATTTTTCCACATACTTTCACTTACTTCTATGTACTTTCACATACTTCCACATGCTTTTACGTACTTCTACGTACGTCCACTGTACTTACACTACCTTGTTCACCTACTTTCACTCGAGGTTTACCCCTCCTCAACAACCCATGCTTTGTTCTATTCAGAAAAACAGTTTTTAAGCTGTTTACAAACATAATTAAAAAATATTTACAATTGAAGATAACCGATCATCAACTATGTTTTTCCTATGGTTCGTTCTATTCAGAACTTTATGTGCTAGAAATAGGTCGATTTAAACGCTCGTATTAGATAGGGATGGTACATTACATAATACTATCATTTCGGTGTAAGTCATTTGATTGATGATAATTTATGCCCTGCTTAGAGAGTATAAACTTAAAGAAAACAAAACATAACCGCTGTCATGAAAACCGTTCACTTGTTATTTACCATGCCGATGGAAACGTCAACTGTTCCCTGAAACAGCATATTGGAATTCAATTTCTCGCTATAACTTTACGTAGATTCAACTTACAATTTAAAAAAGGTACACTTAAGAAATTAAAAGTATTTGAACAGTCTAACCGTTTTTTAAATGGTCGTGAGACGGTTTGTAACAATTAAAGAAGAGAAGGTTCAACTGCAAAAGGCATTCTTGTTGTTATTAAAGGTGTTGCTGGTTTTCTCCACTATTTTAAAGACGATGTGCATTGATCAAAGCTTCAACAGGTTTAATGACTCGTGTTGTAGTTCAACGTCCCCTTCCTGGATTGTCACAAACAGTTTCGTAGCCATTTTTAAATCAGTTTCCGCATTCAAATATATAAGGCAACTTGGGTGTACTATTTTGATACTGTAAGCTGAGTCAGCTAATGTGAAGTTCTTAATAATTAATGATTAAATTATAATATTTCACACTACAGTTGACATGAAATGATTGCCATGACAACAGTTATGTATTGTTTTCGAATGAGAGTAGAGTACTTTAAATAATGTGTACAAAAAATAAAAGCATTAACCACTAAACCTCGTCTCTGCAAAACTTCCGGTTGGGCATAAACTGCCTCGTAAGATAACCTTAAAAAACTAACATGTAACTATCGAATCGAAACGTCGTTTCGCCCTCCCCTTGTCCCGTCTTGTTTCGTCTCGGCAAGATTTGTCTCGTCTCGAAAGGCTAAGATAAGAGTGACTGGAAACGAGATAAGGAGAAACGAGGCGAGAAGAGCAAAGACGAAACGAGATGAAACAAGACGATACAAGGAGAGACAAAACATGACCAGATAAAACGAGACGAGACAATGGCAGACGAGGCAAGATGAGACGAGACGAAACTAGACAAAGAGAGATGTCATGAGACGAGACAAGGAGAGACGAGACGAGAAAAAGAAAGTCGACCCGATACGAGACAAAGAGAGACGAGACAACCCAGGGATAAACAACGCGAAACGAGACAAGGATAGCCAAAACAAGAAGGGAGGAGACGAGACAATGACAACTGAGACGAGGCAAGAAAACGAGATACGAGACGATACTAGACTACACAAAGAGAAACGAGACGAGCCGAGAAAATTAAAGACGAGACGAGACAAGGAGAGACAAGAGCAGACAAGACGACACGAGACAATGTCAAGACGAGACGAGACAATGTCAACACGAGACAGGAAAACTGAAGACGAGAGAAGACAAGAAAACGAGACGAGACGAGACAGGATGAGAAGATACGAGACGAAACTAGACAAGGAAAGACGAGATGAGAAGAAGCAAGGAGAGGCGAGACGACGAGAAAAGGAGAGACGGGACGAGACGACACGAAACAAGAGGAAACGATAATAGGAGAGCCAAGACAAGACGGTACGAGACGAGACAATGAGAGACGATACAATACCAAAAAACAAGAGACGAGACGAGACAAGATGATACGAGACGAGACGAGAAAACAAGAGACGAAGCGAGACCAGAGAAGGAGTGATGAGACGAGACAAGGAAAGACGATACTTGACAATGAGGGACGGGACGAAAGTAAACGAGGCGAAACGAGAAAAAGAGACGAGATGAGACTAAACGAGACAGATAGAGACGAGACGAGAAGAGACGAGACAGGACGAAAAAAAAAGACGGGTGAAAGGAACAAGCCAGTAACAAAATCAAACGTTTTAATTATCACATCTTTCTAAATTTGTGGGACTTCAGAACACCAGAAATCAGATAACAAAAGTTTCCAAACCAAACAATAGGGAAGAGTTCTATATGAATTTTTTATTTTGATTTATTTGCAGGCAGAGTAAGTGGATTGACCAACAACAATGAAGTGGATTTTAACAGTATCAATACTCATCATTTTCATCGAGAAAATACATAATCAAGGATGTGAAGTAAAAGGAGACGACGAAACCTACACCAACATTATTCTAAAAAGTGGCGAACCTCTTCAAATTAGTAATGACAAAGCAAAAATCACAAAACTTGCTTTTAATAATTGCGAATTTTCTACAATCTATAGTAGAAATTTCATTGGTTTTAAAAATGTAAAAGGGCTTTGGTTAAACAACAATAAAGTACGTACCATAGAACCAGAAGCATTTAGTGGTTTGAATAGCTTGAAAATGTTAGTCCTTGATGACAACAGTATTTCTGAAATAAAACCAGGCGCAATGAACTCATTATCAAACCTAGAGGAGTTATCTTTAAACAAAAACAACATAGAAAATATATCTGCCGGAGTTTTAAACTCCCTGGGAAATCTTAGGAAATTGTTGATTCACCACAATAAAATAACTGAAATTCCAGAAGATATTAAAACATTAACTAAATTAAAAGAATTATCCTTTCAAAGTAATAATATTTCGGAAATAAAGGCAGGTGCAATAAGCTCATTAGCAGAATTGGAATCATTATCTTTAGATCAAAACAACATACAAGAAATACCGGCAGGAGTTTTAAACTCACTGGGAAATCTAAGAAAATTATGGCTTCACCACAATAAAATAAAGGAAATTCCGGAAGGTATTAATTCATTAACTAAACTAAAAGAATTATCCTTTCAAAGTAACGAAATTTCGGAAATAAAGCCAGGTGCAATAAGCTCATTGGCAGATCTGGAATCGTTATCTTTGGACCAAAATAACATAGAAAAAATACGGACTGGAGTTTTAAACTCACTGAGAAATCTAAGGCAGTTGTGGCTTCACCACAATAAACTAACTGAAATTCCAGAAGATATTAACTCATTAACCAAACTAAAAGAATTATCCTTTCAAAGTAATAAAATTTCTGTAATAAAGCCAGGTGCAATAAGCTCTTTAACAGATCTAGAATCGTTATCCTTAGACCAAAACAACATAGAAAAAATATCGACAGGAGTTTTAAACTCACTGAGAAATCTAAGGCAGTTGTGGCTTTACCAAAATCAAATAACAGAATTTCCAAAAGATATTAATTCATTAAGTAAACTAAAACTGTTGTACCTTCAGAACAATAAAATTACTGAAATAAAGCCAGAGGCAATGAGCTCATTAACTGACTTGGAAGAGTTATCTTTCGAAAACAACAACATAGAATATATAGCAGCAGGGGTATTCAACTCGCTGAGAAATCTTAGAAAATTGTGGCTTGGTGGAAATAAGCTAAGGGAAATTCCAGAAGACATAAATTCATTAAGCAACTTACGAGAGTTGCATCTACATAACAACTTTATAAGCAATTTTCGAGAAGATGCTTTCCTAAATATGCAAAGTTTGACAACCCTGAACATACAAAACAACCTTTTAATAAACCTCGATTGCGCGGTTTTCAGCAGTCTTATCAGATTGGAGTACCTTGATTTAAGTCACAATAAGTTAACTGTTATTCCAAAAGACTGCCTTCAACGGTCGAGGCATTTGAATGCAATTCTCATAAAAGATAACGATATCGGAATATTTGATATAGGTTACTTTCTCTTTTTCCATCCCGATTTAACAAGAATTTGGTTAAATAATAACGCTTGGAAGTGTACATATTTAGAAGAGGCCGCTCAGGAATTACGTCTACGCCCATTGGTAAAGATAATGGACAACAACAACAACTACACCGCAAACACTGCAAATGTTCATGGAATTCTTTGCAATAATATTATGGAAGAACGAGATGCGTTTCATGAAAATTTTGAAGAAAGTCATATATTTACAACATATTATTAAGTCATTTGTTTAAAAAACGTTATTTTATTAAAAAACAAAGCATACCAATAAAATTCTTTTTTTAGAAAAACAAAAAATTAGCAAGAAAAAACCCTAAATTTAAAATGAGTAGGAATAAAATACTTATTATTTCAACAATATTGGTTTGTTTTAACCTTATGCCGATTTCGACATGTTTACATGCCATTATCAAAGGTTATATTAATAAGTAAAAAGATAATGTTGTTATAGCAACAATAGAACTTGGTGACTTTATCTTGGTAATCTATGTCTGCAGATGACTTAATTTCTTATTCCAAAATGTCCAATAAAGGTGAATTAAAGATGTCAATTTGCTCGTTCATTAACGGTACAGTTTTTAAATGTTTGTGAATTTCAAAAGCTTCTAGTATACCATGTGACACAGACTCATGGTACACCCCCCTTTTCTCCTTTGTTTCTCTAGCTATATTTCTGAAATTTGGAACATTGAATATGCGCACTAGACGGCACTTTCTGACATATTTGGAAAAAATATTCAACTTCCGGTTTTTCCGGAAATGACATCAACCTTCGATTTTCAAATGGGACACCCTGTATATTATTACATTTTTTCCAAATATGTCAGAAAGTGCCGTCTAGTGCGCATATTCAATGTTCAAAATTTCAGAAATATAGCTAGAGAAACAAAGGAGAAAAGGGGGGTGTACCATGAGTCTGTGTCACATGGTACCTATTTAATGTACGTTTTAATTTATTACAAAATATAAACATTTTATAGTATTATTAGATGTCATTGAATCATCGTGTTCTAGTAAGTGTTTAGCGCAATTGGATTTATGCGGGGTTTTGTATTTTTAACAACGTACGTGCTCTTTATACCAAATATCAAAATTACTAATTGTCTGGCTTATATAAACCGAATGCGAAAAATTTAATTTGTAAATGCCTAATTTTAGCAAACCATCTGTTGGTGATTTTGCATTCGATAAAGTGTTAAAATGGTTTTAGTTGTTTTAAGACGTACTTGTTTGTTTGTCTTGTTTATGATCTTAGCAATTTTTTTTTAATTTATCAACAAAATGTGGGTCGAAGCATACTTAATTGTATTGTGTGAAGTTGGCGCATTTGGATAAATTTTATGAATGCTTAATTTATAATCTTTTTCTTTAATTAATATATCAATAAATTTAGTATTGTAACCATTACTATATGCAGTTTGTTTAATAATTGAAATTTTTTTATTATAATTAAGGTACCGTTAAAGCCCTACGTATCACAGACCTGTATGCTGCTAATTTATGTGTTTTATGATGACAAAATCGTGTGGTAGTGTAATGTCTGTTTGTGTAGGTTTTCTATAAACAGAGTATTCAAGCTTTGTGGTTGAATTTATTTTTATGTTTAACTCTAATAAATCTAATTTTTTTCAGTTTCCTAGTGTAAATTTTATATTTAGATGCAAGCTGTTAATAAAAGTTAAAAAATAATTATTTGCTTTAAATAAACTACCAAAACATGCTAAAATATCATCAACATAACAAAACTAAAATATAACTTTCTCAGAATGGTTTCATTCGAATATTTAATCTTTTAGATTTTCCATAAAAGATGTGAAATTGGACTTCCCATGGGTAAACCATCTCTTTGGAAATATATTTTATTATTAAAAATAAAATAATACTTAATAAATATAGACTATAACGAAGTGAAGTTAGAACTTATTAATACAATTTTAAATCTCCATAATTTACATATTAATGCTAATTTTGGTTTATTTTTTAAATAAAGATCTAGGTGTATATTTTTTCGTATATTATTAATTTGTAATTATTCGAATACTTTTAATAGTGCATTTCAAATAATTTCTATTAACTCATTAACTGCCGCCACCATAGAAAATAATGGGTCCTTGTGGCCATCTTGTATTTTATTGTATTTTTATTTTCCTATACTTTCAGTATAGGGAATTATTGATTTCATGCAAATTTTCAAAATCGAGATTTTGACGGAAATACATGTTTTGGGCTTCCAGGATCCTAAAAAAGTGGTTTTTAAAAAATGTCTGTCTGTGGGTGTGTAACGCTCATATCTCCGGAACGGCTGGACCGATTTCGATGTGCTTTGGAATGAGGAGGTATATCAAAAATTCATCGACAAAATAAGCTTTTAAAAAGAATCCGACACCGGAAGCGGAAGTTAGACATGTTTTTTAGGTAGCATTTTTTTCAGAAACTGAATTTTGGAAATTGGAATAGTGGAAATTATAGAAGGCCTTAGAACAAATCAAACGTTTTCTTACCGAACTCTCTAGCTTCAACATGGCGGCCGCTACGAATTTTTGAAAATTTTGACTTATACGCCCATTTACTCAAAAACCAGTTGTTTGATTGGGATCAACTACAACTTGTTTGGTAGCCCCTTAAGGGTACTATACCATAAAATATCATTAATATTGAAAATCGAAAAATGGCACCACTCAAAATTTTTGAAATTTTCAAAAAAGAAATCTCAAAAACTGGCCACACGTTTTTGTTTAAACTTTTTAAGCTGATAGAGATAGGCATCTGATACAATTGTGTTTTTTGCTCATTGTTATAATTTCACTGTGACGCCCTCTATGAATTTTTGAAAATTTGTTCCCTTTTATTTATTTAACGGGGAGCAATAAAATATTTCTGTTAAAGCAATATAGCTCATCATTGACAGCAAAATCCGAATATCATAATACTTTTTCGATAATTTCATATTTAGGGGGGCTACTGTTCCCCCTTCCCCCAAATTTGTATGATAACAAATTAAAAATTTGGTTTTTTGTTTTGTTTGCTTTAAGAGAATCTTTTTACAAAAAATCAAAAAATCGAATTTTTTGACCCTTAATAATCTTTTTGTCCTTAGAAGAATTTCACATAATTTCTACAGCAGTTGTATTCTTGTACTAGTCGTTTAATGTTCAGTGTAGGCTAACTTTTTTATTTTAATAGATAGACTCGCAAACCCAAGAGCAAAGGTGTAGGGCAAATTCTTCTCGATTGTATTTAAGAAAAAAAATTGAGTTTCCAATTTTAATATGGCGGCCACTGTAAAAAATAACTTTTTTTAAATGGAAACGTTGCATTTTGGCTTTAAAATCAGAAAGGTTTTAAAATTTTAAATACAAATTAATAAAAGTAATTTCTTGCTAAAAATAATACTTCTCGAGTTATTAATATATTTGCAAATATCAATTTCCGCGCTTCCGTTGATTTAGTCCGAATATTTTACCCAACATTATGCTTGCAGCGCAGCGGTCGGTCTTTCTTCAACCGCTTCAAGATGTTACAACTTATAAGAACTATTTACTTTAACTAGTCGTGTCTAGACAGGTGTATATCGAAAGTGTTGGAAAATATAAAACAATGTATTTAAATGTATAGGAATGTCCAGGCGAAGTGTTTCGCTCATTTTTATATTTAGTTTTATCAGGTTGAAATTTCATTTGGAGGCATCACGTTGAGAGGTAGGTTTTTCTATATCAGGCTGTAAGGTATTTATGTCATATCTCACGCAAGCAGATGTATGAATATTTAGCGTAGTGTAGGAACAAAAATAATTTATAATTAATATTGATTCTTATGTACATAACTAATAAATTAGTAACACAATTAGTAGAATAAAATATAACTACCTAATTAAACTTAGAAAATATATACTACAACAGCTATTATATTTTTCTCAACCCTAAAACAAGTAAAACTTTAAAAACCACTGTAAAAGAGTAGTATATCAATAGCTACTCAATACATTTAAAAATTTGCAGTACTACTTATGACGGTCGTTTTGAAATCAGCACCAGCGCCCTCCCTGGTACCTAATATTTTTCTCTACTTTTAGTTTCCTTTATGTTTTAAGATTACTTTTTACGATTTGTTTTTGAACTTTTCTTTTAAAGCTGTATCTAAATTAGTGTTTCACGAGAATCTTGCATTTTTCTTGTTCTTGTCTTGTTCTTGCACAAAATGCAAGACAAGAGTTATAATCAGAGCTGCAAGACAAGTCAAGAAATTTGTTTGCAAGAAAAGTGCAAGGATGAGAAGATTTCTTGCATTTTCTTGCATTTCTGGAGTTCTTGCACTGCTGTTATAATTCAGGTATTCAAAAAGCGAGCGAGGTGTTTAAACTATTAATTAACAGACTTTTTCGGTGTAGATATGGGCTGAATAATATGGTTTATTTGCCTATTTAAAGAAAAAAGTAAAACGCTTTTAAGCTTGAGATAATAGGTGATTTCTGCATATACAGGTTGACTATAAATTTAGTTGTATTGCTCATATATTACCTATCGGCGGTAGAAAAAAACTATTTAAATAAAAGTTATAGTTCATAGCGACGAGTATTTTGGGCATACACGACAAAATAGCCGACTTCTGGTTTAAGCGTGAGCGACTATACCTTTATTTTCTTAATAGGAATATTCTGTATTTTTAGTCTAATTCCGTAATTATATTTTATGATAAATTCTGTTTAAGAAACTATATTACAACTGTGGGCCTAAAGTTAAGCGAGATATTTTGTATTCAAGTAACGTATGTAACAAATGGTAATGATTAAAATTGATCATCGTAAGCTGTTGTTAAAAAAGTAATAAAAGCGATAAAGAAACGTACAACATCTATCACATTAAAATTTTTGGATAAACTATGGCACTTTTCTCTTAATTTGCGAATAAATGCGCATTTAGCTGTCAACCTAGGTCACCTGACGTAACTCCTATGTTTCCAAGTTTGCGCCAAGAATAAACTTGCTAATCGTAAACAGCTAATGACGATCAACTCCATTCCTAACAGACTATGGGAAAACATGGGAATGGATCTACTGGAGTTTGGCGAAAAGAACTATCTTATTTTAATAAAATATTTCTCTAACTGGATAGAAATAACACCCATTCCTTCCAAATCCACTTTTGACATTAAAAATGACTAATAAAAATATTTTTTCTTGATCAAATTATTTTGAACAGTTCACCATTTAATTCATATGAATTAGTCCTCTAGTCTTAGAGCAGCCGTAACTCAGTGATAAGTGCGCGGGCTACCAATGCAGCGGATCCGGGTTTGACTCCCGGCCCGGTCGTTCTCTCTCGCAAGACAACGGGAAACCAGCGAGGTGGATTTTCCCCAGAAAAACCTCTCTGGAGAAGAAGTGCATGCAGTTTCTGTGGTTCGGAGCCCACGTTAATATGTAGGTCTTCTATGTCTGTCTATGCAAAAAATCTATCTTTACGCACCAAACACAGACATAGGAGAGAAGTCGCCAACGACTTGAATAGGGTATGGCACTAGAGAACAAGAAGAAGTCTACCTCAAAGGAAATTAAAGGGCAGAAAAAGCGGTTGATATCTGCAAGCGGCTATTACGTAAAATTACTAAGTCTCAAGAGAACCTGCCTATGGCTTTCATCCATTCCTGGTGCTTAATACCAAGTTTCATTACGCATCGATAACGTTGTGAAATAAGTCTTATTGGAGGCGCCATTTTGAGTTTTATAATTTAGATCCTGGATTTGTAATTAGTAACCTGAAGTTTCCTCGATTATCAATTTTTCAATCTACCAAATTTGGGTTTTTAGAATTTATAAAACATAACTTCCACACTAAGTTCAGAGTTTTCCCCTTTTTACGGTAATAACCGTACACACAGAGATTAATAATAATTTTAGGTTTACCTGCTATAACTACAATACTTTATTTTAAATCTTCTAAATTGATTTAATTACGTTAAAACTGTACATTACTGTCAAAAGATTTCCTACCTATGGCATTTATTACTAAATTACAAATTATTTCCGCTAGGTGTCGCATGGTTAAAGTTAGTTTCTTGCAGTAGTCTGTTTTTGAAACCACCTTACCAATCTATCAAGCTATACTGCATTGTACAGACGCTATTTGTTTGGTTTTGACCAACGCTAATTTTACTATATTTTTTTTAATTTATACTATGCACATCAGCAATTAGAATTACAAAAGAGATTCTATGAGCTAATTTTTTGATTAAGTTTATAGACTTGAAGAGATTAGCACCCATCAGTGCTACCCCGCCTTCTTCTCCATCTGTCGGGGATGTTTGGATCACTCTGGTGGATTCACATTATTCTGTAGGTCCCAGGGCCATTTCCGTTTAAGTCGCCCTAAATTTGGTTGCTAGTTTAGCGGTGCTACGGTGTCGTTTGGATGGCCTGCAAGTCTGTCATGGTGTCTGGTCGCCCGGTTCGTAATTACGTCACGCAAGTATGGGATATTGGTGTCTGTATGAAGAGTGTGGTTCGTCACATACCAAGGAGCACCCATAAGAATTCTTAATGTCTTGGACTGAAATCTTTGTATGATGTCTATGTTAGAATAGCTAGAACAGCCCCACAGCTCGCAACCATACGTCCAAATTGGACGTATGATGGTTTTGTATATAAGAATCTTATTTTCGGTTGCTAGTGGAAACTTCCTGCCTATAAGCCAATACATATTTTTGGGTTTAAGATCCATAGCTTTGCGTTTCTTTTTTATGTGCTGTTTCCAAGTTAGCCTTTTATCCCAGTGCAAATCCAGATATTTAACTTCTTCTGATTGTGGTACAGGAATGTTGTTAATGGTAACTGGAGGGCATAGTCCTCTTCTCGTTGTAAATGTTATATGAACTGACTTTGTCTCGTTCACCTTGATTCTCCACGTGTCTAACCATTCTTCCACTAGATGAATGTGGTCTTATAGTAAGCTTGTAGCAGTTTGGGGGTCTTCACTGCACGCAAGAATGGCAGTATCATCTGCGAAAGTTCCCATATCAGTAAACGGCGTGTTGGGTATATCAGCAGTGAACAGTAGGTACATTACAGGACCCAAAACACTGCCTTGGGAACCCCTGCAGTAATTGGCTGTAGTTGCGAATATTTGCTTCCGAATTTTATTTGGAAATGGCGGTTATTAAGGTAGGATTGTAATAGGAGATAATACTGGTGTGGAAATATTTTCCAAAACTTATAAGAAGCTTGACAATTGCGCGTTTTTATGCTCACTTGGTTATTAAACAATATGCACGTCATAAGATAATAATTAAGCATATTTTCATCTGAGATTGTATTTACTTTTGTTGGTAAAATATCTTTTATTCCTTTTTTCATAAACACGTACTGCGCGATCATGTGCGTACTGATGCTAGATGCTTGACTAGATGGTTCTCGGGAATAATGGTGGCATGTCCGCCGTGATTTCCGTTATGCACGATCGCAATTTGCACCTGCTGCTAAAAGAGTTTTACTTTAAAAACCGAATGAGATAAAAAAAGGGACACAGAGAGCGAGTAAGTAAGTTCGAGCTCTGTGTGGCGATACCGAGTGGAAGATAAGTGTTGACCATCTCAGACGAAGCGCTTTATATATTTAAGATCGAACTTCACTTAAGGAAAGTTAAGTATTTGATGCTCCAATGTTTATGGGACTAGTTTGCCTCCTTCCACACAGTTTCCAATTTCTGGCTTTCAAATTTTTTCCTTTGGCTTCTGATCTGCGCTGATACAAAAATCCTTTTGAAAATTTGATGAGTTACAATTTTCAATAGGCAAGACAGTTCAGGTAAAGTACTTCGGTTATTTAACCTTTGCCTTAAATATCAATATTGAATTTTAAAACAATAAAATAATTCAAAAATAAATTAAGTATTTTTTTGTGGAACAAGTCGTAAATGAAAAGGCTTTATGAGTATTAAATAATACGGTTGACTAATTACACTGGCCAACAAATTTTTTACTTCTTATTTTTTCTTTACTATCTATATACCATTTATTTTTGTTTTCTAGTTCTAATTACAATCTTAAAAAGAAATTACTTCTAGCAGGTCAGGTTTTAGAAAAATTAACTTAAAAAACGAATAAAAGATATTACGCATAATAACTAATAGGTACACTATTGCATACAACTAGAATTTTTTCTCTTTTTTTTCCTTTTGTATGGGGCTGTAAAACTTTCTGATATCAGTGTCCAGCAGTAATCAGCAAGCATTTCGCTGTTCCACTTTCCTTGGTAACATTTTTCGATAGTGGCAATGTCTTGATGGAGCCGTTCTCCGTGCTCATCACTGACGTCACCAAGATTCGGAAAAAAAAATCCAAGTGGAAATCTAAGAAGTATATTTTAAGGCCCATGTTACAACCTAATGCTTGATAACTCCTAAGAAGTTCAACGACAGTTTCTTTGTAGTTTTTAGATTTTGTATTTCCCAAAAAGTTTTAGTTTGCCGCTTTAAAAGCATTTCAGGCAGAACGTTCTAAGTCGCTTAGAGCCTCTTCAAATTCTGTATCTTCCATTAATAAATTAATTTGGGTCATATAAAAATACCCTCTTTAATGTTTGCATGGGTGATGGATGGATTTTTGTTTGAGATATTGAAATCTATTTCTTTTTTTTTTGTCTTTCATGGCTTTGACAAAGTTTTTTCATCAAACCCAACGGCGGTAAGAAAATTTTGTCACGCTCGACTAGTGGCGGATGGATTATGTTCTGTTGCCTAGGAATCTGCTGATCTCTTAATGACCATTGTTTAACAATATAGGCGGGGCGGCCAAGGACCCTCATCTAGGTGAGAGGCGTGAACAAAGACACCTTGTGCGGGGTCGGCGTTGTAACGGTCACTTCGGTGGTTTCAACTTGGTACGTCCACCCCTCTTCGGAGAGGTTCAAGGTTTCCTTAATTGGGACTACGGAGACTGGGTGAGTGATTTCAGCAGGCGAAGTGTAGCCCTCGAGATGAGTCCTAACATCTCGACGGGGATACGAATGGTCTTCAGGTAGTAGGGGGTCCCTGCTCTCTGACCGGGTAGCCTCACATCAAATAGGCGGATGGGGGTCCGGCGGATGAAGGTGTACCCCAGGATGGAGAAAAGGTTGCTATGAGAACCTTGTGCTCTAGGGGTGTAAACAAGCGAGCCCCCAATATGGGTCTAAAAACCTGAGCGGAGTGCTCTCAGGAATGGAAACCCCGCTCCTTGACCGGATAAATAGTCGTTCCGGCAAGTGATGGTGCTTTCCAGGATGGAGTGGCTGCTGCTGCAAAGGGACCTAGGTCCTAGGAGTGTCACTTGCAGCCAGCCCTCAGTATGGGTCCAAACGCCTCAGGCATGATCGCTGAAGTTAAAACCCCGCTCCTTGTCCGGATAAATAGTCGTTCCGGCAAGTGATGGTGCTTTCTAACGATGGAGCGGTGTGCAATGCACGATCACTGAAGTGGAAACCCCGCTCCCGGAAATTCCGACAAGTAATGGTGCTTTCTACGATGGGGTGATGTGCAGCTGGCACTGGGGTCTAGAATTCTAGGAGTGAAGCGCACTTTGCCTGCTCACGCCCACAATCAAAGTGTCGTCCCAGAGGGTTCGTACTTATGTACACCCGACGCTGTTAAGGTGCCGGCCACTATGATCAGGCCGGTTTCCGACTAGTTCTTGGCGGTGCGTAGCTCACCAGTGCTGGGACCTGCTAGGTCCTAACCGGAAGGGGTAGCAGTGGTGGCAGTGGTACAGCCTAAGTGCAGGCTAGAGCCGTCTTAGTGCGGTTCGGCGGGTGAGCTGCGTTTCAGCTCGAGCACTAATCTGCAAAATCAGTAGAGATTTAGGTAGTCTCCCTCCACCAGTAGAGGCTTAGGGCTCGCAGCCTGATGCCAGGACTGGTAGCCTGTTCTCTTTCTTGTATTGAGGGCAGGCGCGTTGATCGAGCGTATCTCGATCATGGCGTCCCGAAGGGTTTCACCACCTGGAGGGGGGACGGATATGCTTCATTGCTGGGTGCTGTCCTAGTCTATCAAATCAAACAGTGTTTAACAATATAAGGAAATTTCTTGCTCGGCTGTCCCATTTACAAATAAAACAATAATGCATCGTGTATCCAAGTTGTAAACCAAGCAAAACTGCCACAATCATTAAATCAGTACTGCTGTACTATTTATACTTTCCGTAATTAATATTGTCAAAAAAGAATACCATATTTTCATGGAATTTCTATATGTGAACAGCATGCCCAATAGGAACTGAAGGGTAAATATTTCGATTGTGTAGAAGAACAGCTTTTAAGCTCAGTTTTAAAACATCAATGAATAGACGCCATTATTCTGCATTGTGTGCATAGACCAATGCAATTCATAAATTGTCAATATTACCGCAAAAAGAAAGGTTTCCTTCAGTTGAGAAATACTGTGACATTGCAATATACTGAAATACGCGTATCTGAAGCTAACAACTTCTATCCTTGTAATCTTGATTCTAGTATCTCGCCGTACATCAGTTGACAGTTCTTCAGTTGTTCCTTCTGTTTCTGTATCAATTTGTTCTTTTTTAGAACGTTTGGGCATGTTGGTACCGAAAAGGCTGTCGAATGAGGTACTGGACGAGTAGCAGAAGGCAAACTTGGAAAAGCAAGTTTCTTCTAATTTTTGCCAGAAAACCCTAAGATTTTGGTGCAGCAAAAGTAGCAGTTCGTCGTATGCTCATGCCAAATTATTACCATTCAACCAGCTTCTTAGAGTAGCAGCACAACGCGCACAGCAAGTTGTAGGAGTCCAAGATTGGCTTTGATTTTTAACTTCACCATCAAAGTAGTAGTACTACGCTTTTTCTATTGTAGATGGAATATTTCGCTTAAGCTGCTGAATAGTTAATTCACCGCAATCATAACAAAAACTGTTCGAATCATTTATACACTTACGAGACATTGTCGATATAAAACACAACAGATTATCACAAACTGACTCAATTTAATTTTAATGCTCGTAATAATCCTTCTGTACCTTTTTATATACCCGCAAAATCTCATATCTATGAATTTCTGAAATATGATTAGTTTAAACGCAAAGAGAGGTAAAAAACATGCCAAAACTTGTTCAGACTGTCAAACAAGTCAGGCAACACAAGATTTCTTTCAGTATTTAACATTATGCGGTAAAACTTAAAATGTCAAATCCAGCACAAAATTTAAATATTTTAGGAGAAAACTATTATTGAAAATTTCTCAAAATTCTGACGTGGTAAGAAAAATTGAAAATGTTTTTAGAATCAGCATAAAAAAGTACATACGGTACACGTAGTAGAGTGTAAGAAAAGAACCTTTGTTGACCTGCGGTTTATCAGACTTTTGCAGAACTACTAAGTAGATTGTTTAAAAAAACACTACCAGTTTAGAAAGTTACTAAAAAGAATGTAACATGAGTATAAAAATAGGGTGTAGCTAAAAATGTTAGGTGGTGTTGAATGGTACACAAATTCCAAAAAGGAAACGGTACTGTAGCAGCCCTTGGATTCAATTGTATTTTGTAACTTGGCGACTTGCGTTGCTATTGAGGTTGCTATAAACATTCATCAAGATAATCTTGTAAAAGCAAAACACATTAAAAGTTCTTCCTGCAAATTAGTATTTTATTTCCAACCCCAAACCAAACATTACAGTACAAACTGTTGATCATTTCAAGTTTTCTAAAACACCGATTTCGAATAATATAAAATATCTCAAAAAATACATTTCGCTGGTGTCAGTATCCAACGAAGCTTTTATATTTTTTGTCTGCCTTTTATTTTGCCAAAGAGGTCATGGTGATAAAATTGAAAAAATGCGTTATAAATAATTCTTGGGAAACATTAAGAAAATAGGTATGTATGTTTACTTTAACTGTATAATACTTTACGAGCACGTCACTCTCCTATAAGGAAAAAATCTTTAAAACATCGCATGCAGTCCATCACTTTATGGAGAGAAATTCGTTTTCTTGTAAATTGTCGCCCAGCTATTAGGAATTTGCCTAACAGTATTTGACGCTACTAGATAGGCATCGCAATCATTTTGTTTTTTTTATCGCAAGTCTATTTTAAAATTACTATAATGTTAGCAATTACCAGTTTAATTTATAAATTTAAATAATCCCTGTAATTTATCTGTTAAGAATTTTATTTTACAGACTTTATATGTATACATACCTAGATTGAAATATACGCCTTATTTAACACAACACTCAACAACCAAACAACAATCACTAGTTCTTTTCCAACCAAGTCGTCACTTGGAAAATTCGTTGCGTCACTGGCGCCTGTCGGACTGGCTGACGCAAAGGCAGCAATATTGAGTTCATTGAAATGCCTCTGGACCAAGGATGCAACGGTGAACAATGCTCAGAAAGATTTAGCATTTTTATTGACATTTTAATTTCTGTATTTTATTCAGCTCCTATATAACATTAAATTTTCTTTCCCAGAAAAAAATTTTAAATCCTATTTTCTTTAATTATTCTTAAAGTTCAATGTGTTGGTGAAAAATAATTAAGTTGATGAAACTTACAAACACTTTAAAATTTAAATATTTACTAGCTGAGTCCGTGGGCTAGCCCCACGCTTTTTTATAACTTCTTTAAAGAAAATGTAAGCAAATTTATTAAAAAATATATAATAATATAAATAATACGTTTTGAGCTACGAGTATCAGAAAATCTTTAAAAACTGCTCTACGCAGGCTTTTGAAATCAATAGTTTTCGCTGCTTCATGACGCCGATGAAGTCGCTAAAAAATTATAAGAATTTATTTTGTTGCATTGATTTAAGAAAAACTCGCAGGAGGCGCTGCAAGTAAAACTTTGTACACGAAGTGACCGCCATGGAACGCAATGCGTGGGGGAAGTTAAATTCCAATCCGAGATTTCTTCCCTCATTACCAGGTATATAATCACTGAACCAGCCCAGTCAAGGGGACTTCCACTTTGCTTTCATGTGAATCAAGACTTCACCTCTTCATTCATTTGAATCCAGACCTGAAGAATACTTTACCTTTCAATTGATTTGAATCCAGAATTAGTCAAAATTTGTTCTTTTGAATTCAGACCTATTTTACCTGTTGATAAAATTTGAATTAATTATTCAAAATCTTAACTTAGAATTTAACCGAACCTGGTATTTAATTGAAACGTGGAGTTGTTACGTCTCTTGTTTAAATTAAATCTTTGATTACCAGATATTGGATATTTGGTTTTGACTTGGAAATGCCAGATCTTTTGTTAAAATTTCATATTTAATTACCAGAGGGTTGGTGTTTGGTTTTGATTTGGAGATGTCGATTCTCCTGCTTAAACTAAAGATTTTTTTGCTTTAATAATTGTAATTAAATTCAATTCAAGATGTGATCTTGTTAAAATTAGAAACATATTGTTAAATTCGAATATCAGTTTTGTTATTGTCAGAATCAGATTTTTAGTTTATGTTTTTACAAGTTTAAAACTTTCCATGAGTTGGAAAAGTGATTTTTCATTTCCGAACAACCCTGTAATTATTTAAACTTTCCAGTATTTTCCCACCGTGAATTTCTTTAATTAAAACTAATTAAAGCCTGTAAAAACAAGTAGTAATTATAACTTACGTACTTACCTGAAAAATTCGTTACCAAAACAAAATCAAAAACCATTTTTATTTCAGCCAAAATCACATCCTGGGCAAGCCGAGTGTAAAAACACTAACAGCCGCAGAACACTTTAAATTCTAATTTACTTCTGTACAGACATTTCTCAATTTATTGAACGAGTTTATATATGAATAGTGTGTGCACAAACATTGACTTTAGTTTACAGAAACACTGAGCTGTGAACTGCATTTTGGGCGTTCGGTAGCGCGATCATACCGCAGCAGGTAATTCCGTATTAAGACAGCTTACCAACCGAAAACACCATGAAAGTGTCTCATAGGGGTCGGGCAACTATAGTCGTTCCGTTCCAGAGGTGAAATTTCATTGTTTTATTGTACATTTAAAGTAAATTTTAATAATCACTAAAGTATATGAAATTCATACCCAGATCGTTTGAATTGTAATATAAACGTAATAAACATTGTAAATAATTTTAATTGTTAGTTTTAACTTTATTTCCAACGAACCTTGGTTTCTGGCTACTCAGCTTGGCCCGTTACAGTATCGATATGTACTACGCAGATGCGAGCACAATGTATTTAATTTGTAAAATTTATTAGACTACTTACGCAAAAATATTAACGTTATGTACGGCACAACTGAACGTCAGTACGTAAAATCCAAAATTAAGATTGTGTCTAAATATAAACTCATGCCTGCCGCTGCTTTCTATGATGTTTTCTCGGTGGGGATCGGTAATGCGAGCTAACACTCGATTCCATTTCAATAATACCAACAGACAGTGTAAACCTCATTTTTTATTTGCATCCCAAACTGTAGTTTTCTGATACACATCAGTACATACAAATATGCGCCTTATATAATAGACGCGTAAGGATTTGGCATCTAGTAGTGGAGATTCGTCGTCACGAAAAATTGAGACAGGTGAAAAGGATACGGACAGAACAATAATGGCCGGCATATTTGCTCGCATATTGCCGACCAATCAACATCAATTAAGCACTCTTTTGAGGATTTTTGCATGGCTAAATGACTGTATTAGTAAAATATTGTTTCATTCTGTTTCCTCTTCTTCTATTTTGCATTTATTATTTTATGTCAGTAATTTATATCTGCGGGTAATTAAGTATAATCTATATGTTGCCATACATGGTGAACGGTAGAGCAGAACTTCAAGTTGTATATGAGAAGATGATTCATTTGATTTGTTCAAGACGTGGGTTGCACCGAGTGTCAAAAAAAGTGCGGAAAATATACCCCAATGTAAATAATATAATTTAAATTGCTAAAAAAAATTGTAAAGCCCCACTTCGGGTGCTCGTATTTAGAAAAATGCCGCAACGTATACTACATTCTCCGAATCCTGTAATAACAAGGTGGGCCACGGCTTTTTACAGCAGAGTATTATGCAAGTTATTTTGATGTTGTTACGAAAATTCTAAACACATTTAACAAAGATGCAGCACTAGTCATAAAAAATGCGCAAAAACAATTAATGCGAAAGGTATAAAGTAGAGGTTGATATTTATTTTGACAATTTTCCGTTGTTCGGCGGAAAACATTAATAAATTAGTAACACAATTTATTTTAATTGGACGCTCTGTATTAAGTCAGTAAATCAAATAGGAATTCCACTTTATGATGTTAAGTGGCCAATGGGATTCTGTAAAGCAGAAATTTAAATATGGTACATCAAAAATTGGTTTTAATCTAATTATAAACATACATAACGCATCAAATGGTTAAAGTAATACGGCGTAGTGTACGGATTTCTAGTCTAGTATTTAGCCAGTATTTAAATTATGAGACAATCAATTAACAATAATTTCTGGCATATCTCCTTTAAATACATAGTTGATGCGTATATATATTAAATTTTATACGAATTATCTACATCCTTAGAATGGTAACACATCTATATGTTAGACCTTATGCTAGCTTATGTAGATAAGTTATTATTTATTTGGTCAGCTAGAATTGATGTTTGTGTAATAATAAAATAACATAAAACAGGGTTCATAAGTGTAAAATATAAATTGTTATGCGTTTTAAAGGTGCTTTATTTTACGAAACTGCCTATTACAATATATTTTTTAAATTATAATGTAAAATAGCAAGCACGAACTAATGAAAATGGAAAGTGTAAATTTATTAATACAACGAGAAAGATCTCAAAAAAAACGTTTGGACTATCAACATTCATAAGAGACGGAAAACCACCGTTGAAAAAAGAACTTAGAGCTGCTGCAGTACAGAACAACAACTTTTTCTAAATTCTCAGGCGAAAAATTAGTTCCTTGTCCGACAAAATACCTTTAAATGTTGAAAATGACCTCTCAACGTCGCAACTCGTTAATGGAGCAAAACTGTAAAACTTGGCCGGTGAACAACTGACTGAATTATTTGTCGACTTTAGTATATTTGCAATTTCCGACAATTGTGAGTAACTAAGATCGCGATGCAATACTTGTTCAATATATTGCGACAACCTGATGGGAAAGTCTCCGCCGAATGCTGAATTGCCAACAATAGAATGAAGGTGGTTAAATAATTCTAATAACGACAAATTTTTGCTTTGCAATGATTTTATAACTTTAGGAATATTGCCAAAACGATTTTTAATAAGTCCGGTTTTTACCATCACGAGCACATGCATGTTAAAATTTATAAAAAGTCAGTTATTATTTTCTTTTGGGACGTTCATACCTTGCGAAACCAGGTACTTCACAACATTAACTTTTAGTAAATATTGCAGTTGTAGAAACGTTACGTATAACTTAATGGATTTGAGTACGCCGGTTATAGGACACATAAACACGCGACAGTTAAACACGCCGACAATTAATCACAGGGACATTTAAACACTGAGGCACATAATCACATGGACATATAAACACACTGGCGTATAAACACATTGTGTTTGAATTCTTATATGACTGCAGTAAAACTAAAATATAAAATAAATATGGCAAATAAAGCTTTATTGCTAGAAATATCTTAAACACTTTGTTTAATGCAAAATCAAAAACAGACGATTTGCTAAAATCAGGGATTTACAAATTAAATTGTTCGCGTTGTAATTCGGTTTATATAGGCCAGACAATTAGAAATTTTGATATTAGGTATAAAGAACACGTACGTTGTTACAAATACAAACACCCACATAAATCCAGTTACGCTAAACACTTACTAGAACACAATCATTCAATGACATCTAAGAACACTATAAAATGTTTACACTTTTGTGATGATAAACCTAAATTAGATATACTACAAGCTTTTCAAATTCACAAACAGTAAAAAACTGCACCATTAATGAATGAGCAAATTGATCTCTTAAATTCTCCCCTATTGGACATTTTGGAATAAGAAATCAAGTCATCTGCAGACGATAATCGAGATCATGTCACCAAGTTCTATTGCTATAACAACACTAACTGTTTACTTTCCTAATATAACCTTTGACAATGACATGTAAACATGCCGAAATACGTATAAGGTTAAAATAAATAAATATTGTTAAAGTAATTAAGTATTTTATATACCTACAGATAATCATTAAATATTGACTTTAACGAAGTAAAGCTGGAATTTATAAATTAAGTTAAGATTCTTAACGTTAAAGATCATATTTAGTGAAAGTACAGATTACGTGCAGAATGTTTATATGTCCATGTGATAATGTGCCTCAGTGTTTAATGTGTTAAAATGTCTGTGTGATTAATTGTCGGCGTGTTTAACTGTCGCGTGTTTATGTGTCCGGACACCGAGTACGCCTATGGTTATTGTTTACTTATTGAATTTTTACTAAATTGTTTGCGATTCTGCACCTAAAAGTCCGGTCTTTGGGACTAATACCTAATATAGTTGTTACGCTTGAACTTTATACTAGAATAGAATTGCATAATTTTAAATATGCTCTACATTATGTAAAGTTGACAGAAGTTGCTTCAAATACACAGCAATATTTGCCGGTAATAGGCAGAAGTGTGTGTTTGGCAATTTAAAAATGTATGTAAGTGTAAATAATAGTTCGCTAAGAAAGAAAAGATTGAGCTTTAACTATGGTTAGAATAAACCCCTGCAAGTTTCGTTCTTCTTTGTACTCGCCAGGTCGACACAATTCTAACCATAGTTGAAACCATAACTAAGCAAGCAGGTTTTGCTGCTTTGTAACTTCTGTTATTCTCTTTTAATAAGTAATTTTTTAATTTAAAATTGCAAGTGTTTTATATTGAAATATCGTTCTTTTGCTCAAAAAAAATTTGTTCGGAAATAAAAATGAGATCATAGACAGCGCTGATACATCTGATTTACAAAAATGAAGTAGATATGCCAAATAGGTCGTGAAATATTACGTTATATTTGTTAAAAAACGCTTAATTTAAAAAAGTGGTCATTTGGGGCTTAATTTTATTAATACAAAAGTTTAATACCTGTCAAAAAGGTCGTAAATGGCTATTTTGTATAGCAAAAAACATACTTAACAACAAGTATATGTCAGTAAAATATAGTTTTCCAAAGAAAAAGACTTTTGTATGAAGGAACCGACTTCTACTGTTTACCGAATGTACAAGGTAATTTCATCAATTTTATATTTATTTTCCTATACAAACGTTATTATTGTGTTAAATGACAATATTTAAATTGAATATGATGTTTTCTTTGTTTTTGTAGAAAAGTAATATAATTCGAAAGTAATTTAATCTTCAATCAAATATATTATAAATTGTATCTCTCTTTTGATGTGTTGTTCGTAGACTGGGTATGTAAGCAAAGCAACAAAATAAACTTGTTCAGAGTTGTGTGTCTGTGATGGCACAGCTGAACATTGATCGTTTTAGTTCGCACTAGGCGATCTCACTTTCGTTCCGTTTTTTCCCTACTTAACTTTCTGACGTCGTTCGGCAAAGATCAACGTCTACTTGTGCTAATATGTAGCGAGACCATTGGATTGTGAAATAGGTGGAGTATTTAGAGGCATGGCTAGGCAGTTGTTAACTTCAAAGTAGCTTAGTTAGCAACATAACTAATCTTTTATGAAAAGTATTTGAGTTCCTTCATAATTTAGGGTAGCTGTAACCTGAACTCGTAACTTTTGTATCAACTATTCAAAGTTTTTGGTTTTCGTGTAGTTACCAGTTGAAATGTAATTTAAAAATTGTGAATAATTTAACCATGCTGCTATATTAAAGAACCTAATGTGGTGTTTCCTGCTGCCCTTCATGCCGCTGTAATGTTGTCTGTTTGGTAAACTACACCTCCGCCAACATTCTCGTGTTTTTAGAACTGCACCAGTCCAGTAGTAACTACTGGTTGAGCGGCTACCCTCTAATAGGGGGATGTCTATTTACTGGCGGAATTTTTCACCAGGTCACAACATCGTCATTATATTTACGTAGCATTTTTATTTTAGTAGTATTTCCTTATTGCTGCATCCTGCTAGTGTGGTCACTGAATTGTCCACCGCTGCTTATTCGACAATCTTATATCGCTAACCATCTATCGCAGCTAACCATTATATCTAACGGTTGTTCCGCCATTCGCGGCCCGGTAGACGCGATCAGTGGCCATCAGCTTGGCCTTGGAAATAAATAAATCTTGAATAAAACAGTCACATTATAAGGAAACCCAAGTATGAGTTACTTTAACTAATTATTCAAGGTAAGGTAACAGGGAAAAAGCCGTCCAGGTCAAAAGAAGCCGACGTGTTAGTAAATACTTGGTTTAAAAAGTCGCGAACGATTACTGCAAAATGGGGTGGCGCTCCGTCTTGCTTGTACCATATTGTGTTATTGGGCAGATCTATGATTGTCAGCATCCAGGCGTTGCAACATGGTTTAGCAAAACTATACCCAACGACCAGGATCATTTTCGCTTATAGTCCTTGTATCAAAATTACTTTATTACTTTACAGATGCAATTAGTTTAGCAACACCGTATCTTTGTTTGTACGGTGTGAGACTCTTGCAATATTTGTTATAATATTTAGGAAATCATTCAACAATTCGTGCATTTGTAATAGTTGACAATGATTCTCGTTTGCAAATTTCTTCAAGACGCATAACAATTTCGGTAACTGGGGCTTCTTGACCTTCTCTTATCTAAAGTACAAAGATTGCTTCATAACAACCTCGTATGTTGGAAAAACATTTTGGTTGAAAGAACTTCCAGCTCCAAAATTAAACAAGCATCACACTTAGTACGTATCGTTCTTGATATATTAGGAATTTCATCCTTTATTTTGAAGAACAACAATATATTATATTTTAATGTCATTTTAATTCAAATGTTCACTACTCTTAAACAAGAAAAAAAGGTTTTAAAAATATTGAAATAAAAATAAAATAGAACTTTTAAGATAAATACAATTGTGTCAATTATCATGTAGAATGGGTGAATTTCGACCTTTATGTGACACCTTACGATTTGTATACAAAACAGTTTTTTTTCCTCTAATGATATTGATAACAATACAAAATTTTTTTAAACCCAAGCTACGTGGCCTAACACAGAGATGGCGCTGATTCGGCGGACTTTGCATTACCATTTTTTTGAACCAATCTTTCTTAGGTTAAATATGGCAGTATAGAGCGATCTGCAAATTAGTTTGTCTTTGACAGTGCGCCAAAGTGGCCGTCTCGAGTGATTTCGTAAATAATGGAAAACACTGAGTTGCGATCAGTGATAAAGTATTTGAGTTGATTTGAAAGGCTTAACACCAACCGAATTCAAAGCAAGTTGGATTCGACCTTTTTGAAGTCCGCTCCTTCGTTTTCAATGGTTAAAAACTGGGTTGCCGAGTTTAAGCGTGGTCATGTAAGCACAAAGGATTAACCTCTCCCCCCCCCCCCCCCGTAGACGCCCAAAAACGGCTACTACCCCGGATATGATTGAAAAAGTTCTCGGTATCGTATTGCATAGTGGGCATCTCAAATGACAGTGTGTACAGAATTTTAACTGAAGAATTGGAAATGAAAATCACTCCGCGCGTTGGGTGCTGCGTTTGGTCTCGCCGGAGCAAAAGCTGAATCGTTTAATTGTTTCTCGCGACCTTTTGTCACGTTTTTTCCAAACCTTAAAAAATGGCTCGGCAGTAAAAGATTTTCATCCAATTCCGAGATAATCGCTGCTGTAAATAGCAATTTTGAGAACTTGTGTTCATCGACCTACAAAGACGGCATTGCTGCTTTGGAGCATCGTTGGAATAAGTGCGTTGAGCGAGCAGCAAACTATATTGAAAAATAAAATGATTTTTTGCCCAAAAAAATTGCGTTTTTTTTTGTTAGGCCACTTACATTTCGAACGATCCTCGTAAATACTTTGAAATTTGAAAAATTTAGAATGTTTGCAGTACGGCATGTTTTTGGTAAATTTTTGAAATTTTGAAGTACGCTGTGGCACCTCAAGAGAACATTGAAACTCAATAAGATTTTGAGGATATGTTACCAATTAGGTGGATCAACTTTTTCACACCCAAGCTTTTTGATCTGATAGAAAAAGGTTTTTTCCTTCTACCGAGTATACAGGGCTCGCCATCTAAAACTCCCCAGACCTATGACGGGCGTAGCTCCCAATTTTAGGCAATTTAAAATTCGTCCAAAATTGCCGCTAAAAATCGAAAAACAATTGACAGACAGAAAGTTGTTATTCATCCGAACCTGTTTTGTTAGAAGAATTTTTTTCCCTGCACACTTACAAAGATTTTGTTAATGTCAATAAACAAAGAATTTTAATACCTTTAATTTGATGTATAATTTACTAATATAATCAATTACTCAATTTTTTTCCTTATTTTGAATTTCTTGTCTTGTAGCAAAGGGGCATATTGTACGTTTAAAAATAAAACGAACAAGCCCTATAAACATGTTTCCAAAAATGTTCTTTTTAATAATTACAGGCGTTTGTAAATTACTCGTAAGATGCAGCTTTTCTTGAATAACTGTCGAACGCTTCTAATCAGGTACTTCAAATTTGAAATGGAGTCATCCTTAACACATTGCTACATACTGTGTAATTTTTATTATAATAGGTTTGTGCGGAAGTGGTTATTCCAAGGTCGAGTGACTATTCAAAAAAGTTCTGAACGGAATAGTAGTCAGGTGACCTTCAACTAACCGGTTATAAAAAACCGATTATGATAAAATTTTCACGATATGTAGGAATCTGTTAAGGATGACTCTATTTCAAATTTGAAGTACCTATACCTAATTAAAAGAGATCAACAGTTATTCAAAAAAAAGCTACATCTGATAGGTAATCTTCAACCGCCATTAACTCTTCAGGGAAGCATTTTTGGAAACTTGTTTATAAGACCCTTTTGTTGGAGATTGCTTTGTGAAGGATGTGCGGTTAACTAATGAGTAACCAAAAAATCTTGCTATTTCGTGGATACAATTAATTTCTTTATCTTGTATGGTATTACTGTCAGAGTTATGTTAAGTAATCTAATGAACTAGTGAATTAAATGCTGCACGGTTACGAGCTGGCGTGTCTTAGGTAATGTATCCATCCGTGTTTTTCTCTTTTCTGTAAATATCAAATTGAATATTGCCGTGGATGTTTCTAATAACTTTTAAGTCCAAAACGGAAGTTCACTTGGTTCAGTTTCAATTGTGAATTTTATGGAAGGATACATATTATTTAACTGTGTCTATCAATTTGGTAAATTTATCAAACACAGGAAAAATGTTGTCAACGTATCTGAAATAAATTCCAGGTAAATAACAAAACTTATCTTTAGCTGTTTTTACTGGTGTTCTATGAAAATATTAGCCAAATAGGTAGACAATAATTTTTAAAATTGTGAAAATTCTTGCACTAATTTTTTACCCTTTTAAAAACATGTTTTGTAATCAAATATTATTTGTACAAAAAAACGGCAAAACATTAATAGTAAGATTAGTACAATCAGCAGACTGAACTGCTACTTTTGGAGATAAAACCGATTGCTGTGATAAACTTTATTCATTGTAAATGCTCGTATCTTACTGGGTTTCGCAGTAGCATACAATAATTTGTAATGCGTTGAAGTAACAATAATGAACAGTTCAAATATTAATTGCATGTAATAATTAATACAATAATCAAGTACAATAATAATTATACGACTTCTGGACCTCGTCCAAGTTCAGCGTAACTTGGTGGTTGTGGTTCATAAGTAACAACGGAGGGCGACATGAAAACTGCCTGTGTTACTCCAGGGTAACCACCCACACTCACAATGGTTGAAGAAGGTTGATTGATATCGTTGTAGAAGCTAACCACACAGTACCAAACATACCATAAGCCAGCTGAAATGTAAAAGATAAAGATTAGAAATATGTCCTTTTAGGCATATTAGTATGTACTTAGAACCTTTTTCACTATACACTAGAAAAAGTTGTTACAAGTTATATTGTTGCTATTTTACACTTTTTACCTGACGTCGGAGCTTTCCGTCTGTTTATCTGAAGGTAACTGAATGAGACATAAATAAGTTATGTGGTTTATTGAACCGCAAAATATATAACTCAAAACAGTTTACATCTTCTAAAGCGTTAGCTGACTGGAAAACTTAAAAAATGAAACATTTTACTCTTATTGTTCTTAGAAGGGAGAAAAAACATATTTATTAATTATAGGTATATAAAATACTTAATTACTTGAACAGTATTTATTTATTTTAACCGTATACGTATTTCGGCATGTTTAGAAAAAGATTTTAAATTAGCCATTCAAAAAATTTATTCGAATACCCCAACTTCATCCGATACAATTAAATATGCCTCGATCTCATATTTTGGTGACAAATCAGAAAAAATTGCTAAAATTATAAACAAAATAAATACATATAAAGTAAGTTTTAAAACAAGTAGAAACATCTTAAACACTTTGTTTAATGTAAAATCAAAAACAGATGATTTGCTAAAATCAGGCATTTACAAATTAAATTGTTCGCATTGTAATTCGGTTTATATAGGCCATAGAATTAGAAAGTTTGATATTAGGTATAAAAAAACACGTACGTTGTTACAAATACAAACACCCACATAAATTCAACTACGCTAAACACTTACTAGAACACAATCATTCAATGACATCTAATAACACTATAAAATCTTTACATTTTTGTGATAATAAACATAAATTAGATACACTAGAAGCTTTTGAAATTCACAAACATTTAAAAACTGTACCGTTAATGGATGAGCAAATTGATCAAGTCATCTGCAGACGATTACCGAGATCAAATCAGCAAGTTCTATTCCTTTTTTTTTTAATTTATTATATTAGTCAGATCAGCACACTGGGTGCTATACATAACTGATTTTACATAGAAATGGATATAGCATTATATTCACAAGTTTAGGGTCACACTAAAGGGCCCCCCGTCACTAAACTAAATAGTTAATAGAATTCTATTCGTTAGGAAGGAATACGTCTTGGGTTAACTTCCTTTTTAATCGGGTATGTATGTTTCTTGTTCCCAGTGAGTAATGGCCGGCCGGCTGCTGGGCAGGTTTGGATTTTTTCAAAAAACTTTATGATGGTTGAGCTGATGAAGTTTTCAATAGAAGCCACATGGAGTTCATCATGTATGTGTTTGTTTCTGACAAACCATGGGGCGTTGATGGCAATTCTGAGGACTTTATTCTAAAAGTTCTGTAGTTTCTTCAAGTTAGTTTTTGAAGTCGAGCCCCAAATTTGACTGCCGTAAGTGATTGGCCTTACGATTGACAAGTTCTAGTGCTATAACACCACTTACGGTTTACTTTCTAATATAACCTTTGACAATGGCATGTAAACATGCCGAAATATGTATAAGGCGAAAATAAATAAATATTGTTGAAGTAATTAAGTATTTTATATACCTATAATAAATAAATATGGACTTCAACGAAATGAAGCTAGAATTGATAAAAAAAATGTTCACATGCCATTATTAAAAGGTTATATTAAAAACTAAACAGTTAATGTTGTGTGTCATAGCAACAATCGAACTTGGTGACTTGATCTTAATAATCTATGTCTGCAAATGACTTGATTTCTTATTCACCTTCATTAGACATCTTTGAATAAAAAATCAAGTCATCTGCAGACATAGAGTATCACTAATAAGTCATCAACTTCTATTGTTGCTATAACAACATTAAATCTTTACTTTTTAATATAACCTTTTAAATGGCTTGTAAGCATTGCGAAATATGTGTAAGGTTAAAATAAACAAATATTGTAGAAGTAAAAAGTATTTGTTCTACTTCCATCTTTAAAATGCCATTTATCGCATATGTTTCCATGACGCTAAGTGATCTTTTAAATACACCTCGACAAGCTGTGACTTTGTGCGCTGTAGTCACGGGCTGAAGTTAGCTCTAGGTTTTTTAATCGCAAAAATCAATTGAAACTAAAAATCAAGTTAGTTGTCACTTGTCATCAAACTGTCAAAATAATTAATATAGCTTAAGATAAAAGAATAATTTCCAAATTTTAGTATTTTTGTGATGTCGTAGAAAAAGTATAGTATGCAATTCGTTTTATAAACTTCTCTAGACACTCGTTTTAATAAACACTCGCTCCGCTACGCTCCGCTCGTGCCTAATAAAACTCGTGACTAAAATGCCGTTTATAAAACCTGTTGCATAATACACTGTGTCCATAAAGTAACCCCCCCCCCCCCCCCCCCCAACTAACTTTTGAACGACTTGATATTTTTCTACAAAATTTGGTGTGGTGTAATGGGAAATTAAATACTATTTTCAGACCATATTAAAATTTTGTATCATCTGGCGACTGGGCGCCATTTTGAAATTTTTTTTAAATGGAAAGGGGGGTCGACTGACACCTCATTGGAAAGGTCTTTTAGTTCTGCGTCTGATCCTAAAGTTTCAAAGAAAAATATTCAGCCATAGCAAAATGACAATGTTTGAAGATAATGAAGTCTATTTAAAAAAACTAAGAATTAAAGCTTAAATTAATTAAAATTAAGTGTTCGAAATGTTTACCATTCACTTCTTGGCACATAAAAAGTCGGTTATGAAATTCCTGCCTTACATTTTCCTAAGTTTCTGGAGTGATAATTTTGCAAACTTCTGTAATGCGTTGCTCCAGTTCTTCAATTGTTTCTGGACGGGTTCTGTACACTTTCGATTTCAGATATTCCCATAGAAAAAAATCTAAGAAAGTTAAATCTGGGGAGTGAGCCGGCTATTCTACAGGCCCCCGCCTACCAATCCATCTTCCAAGAAAATGTCCGTTGAGAAAGCAGAAACAGGCCTATAATAATGAGGCGGTGCACTGTCTTGTTGGAACATAACGTTTTCAATATTATTTCAAGCCACCTGAGATATTTCTGGGAAAATTTATTCCTGCAAATGAAAAAGTGGACTACTGGATAAGAAAATCAAAACAATTTTGAACTGAGTGAGTCCATTGGTTTACAATCCGCCATTTTGTTATGGCTGAATATTTTTCTTTGAAACTCTAGGACCAGACGCAGAATTAAAAGACCTTCCAAATGAGGTGTCACTCGACCCCCCTTTCTATTTAAAAAAAAATTTCAAAATGGCGCCCAGTCGCCATTTTGGATGGTACAAAATTTTAATATAATCTGAAAAATAGTATTTAATTTCCCATTACAGCACACCAAATTTTGTAGATAAATATCAAGTCGTTCAAAAGTGAGTTGGGGGGGGGGGGTTACTTTATGGACACAGTGTATACTATTATTCACACTCAATAAATAATTTCACTATTCCACAATAATTATTTTCTGGTATTTTTGTTGTCAAATAATAACAAAAAATATTATAAAATTGAGTTATATTTAAATAATAATCTGCCTAATTCTTACAATATAATTAATTTTAGCATAACTACAATTGATGGGGATAATAAAACTATAAAGTGTCTGTTTAATGATTCAAAAAACTTAGGTGGTAATTCCTTGTAGAAAATTAAGGTAATTGTTCCAAAATGTTGTTATACGAAAATGCACCCCTGAAAAGCAACAGCTCCTTAAAATTGAAAAACAGTATAATATATAGCAAGTACTACAAAACAGTTTGAGTTGCAGTGATCAAATTTGGTAACAATTTTAAGCCAGATTCTGTATATAATTTGGTTAAATATGAATAAAATTGCGAAATGAGAAAAGTGGTTTAGAGGTGGTGAACCTCCTTACCACGTTCAATTTTGTTTGCCTTTATCAAAATTTAAAGAACAGTTTCACCATTAAGTAGTATTGCTAATATGATATTTCTTTGTTAAGCGCGTGTTAAACTTCACAATCAAATAGCAGAACCCGTAAACTACGGCATATGCCTTTCTTTTCTAATCTTGGCCAGCAAATTTAGTAGAGGTATAATGTATGTAATTCATACATTCCCAGCTTCATAAACCCGATTATAAATAAACATTAGTTGCAACTAGAAAACACAAATTATCATAAAAACTGATCTGCGTAAACACAATTTCTCTATCACCTCCCTCCCCCGGCCTGCCCCCACCGTCAATTTTTTGTTTTTGTAAACATCCACGAATTTCGGCTTAAAAATCGGTATGAGCATGTTAAATGACAATTGGAACAACTTTTCATTGGAAAAACAGCATTGGGGGGTTTCCTTTTGGTCGTTTACCTAAACAGATTAATTGAGTAATTGCCACAAAAGCAGCTATCACCAATTTATCAAATCGATTTTGAGATTTCTGGGGATAAACATAGGTTGTAAGTGGAATTGTAAAACACGAAATACCATAAAATCAGCCGACTGCTTCAAAAATGGAAAGGGGAAGGGGTGCCTACTTCAATATAGACACCCTCAGAAACAAATTATGGATTCTATTCTACATATGTTGACTAGCCGCTCCGCTGAAGCTTTTTCTTACTCCACCCGCCACCAGTGCCCCTTCCCCAACTAATTTTCGATATTTAAAATATGTTCGGCTTCAAAGTCGGTATGATCATGTTAAATGATACAAGGATGAAATCGATTTTAGATTTCAGCGAACAAATAGTGTTTACAATTTACTTATACTAAAAACATAAAATTTCAAAATTTTTAAAATAGAAAAAATTATTGAAAATAAAAAAATTCAAAACTAGAAAATTTAAAAAAAAATTTTTACCAAATTTTTTTTAATTTATGAAATTTTTCAAAATTTAAAGATTCCAAAATTTTGGTAATTCTTAAATTTGTTTTAATTTTCGAATATTTTCAAGAAAATAAATATTGCATAATTTTAAAATATTTATAATTTTTCACAGTATTCAAAATTTTATAAAATTAATATTTTTAATTTAATAGTCTTAAAAATACTTCTTATTAATCAACAATTCCCAAAATTAAAAAACATGCAAATGTTTTAATTTTAAGAAAACATCTATTGTAAAATATATTTGAAACTTTTTCGAGAATTTAAAGAATATATTAAAATTCCATATTTTAAAATTTTCTTAATTCATTAAAAATTTTATTACATGCGAGAATGGTCACGTGGCGGTTGCCTGACACCTTTTTTTAACTTGCTCATTTATGTCTTCATATCTATTTGTAAATCTAACATCTTTTTGTAACAAGTTTGTATAAAAGGACGTTCTGTGTATTTAATAGTGATATTCTTACTGTTAATCATTTAACACAAATGTTTAATAATTTTTCCGATTAAATTAAATTTAAAATAATTTTAACGTAGACAGAAAAAAAGAAATAAAATTTTAAAGTCGCCTGTAGCACCTACGCCCAGAGCCGGATTTGTTATTTTTTTTACCGGGATGTAACAGCAGTTAGCGTCCATCGAAATTCAAATTTTATAATAATTATTATAAAAGACACAACATACTAAATAGCGCAAACTACATATATTGGGAGTTTTTATATAAAATAAGCAAACGAAAATTTGCATCATTTATAAACAGTATCTAATAATACCCATCTAAAGTAGAAGACACAATCCCTGCACCCAGAGACCACTTCGACTACACTAAAAAGTCGTAAAACTGTACAACTGCACATTTCTATTCCAGGTGCGGATGCCAGGGTGTTGCCCGAAGTCCCGCCAATTTTTCCGAGAATCGGAGCAGGGCCAGGGGATTTTTTGCTACAACCCTCATAAATTTTGTAAAATAAAGCTATAAACGCCAACTTAGATTTTATGATAATAACAATAACTTATTCAACTGAAGGCCAATTTCCCACCGGGCCAATCCGGACCTGCTATGCCTACACAAATTACAGTAATTAATAAACTATTTAATGCAGATTATTTTCGTCATTTATGCAGACTGGTATTTTATACCACTACCTACAGGGTGGTCCAAAATTTACCTTCCAAACATCGGTAGGTTATTCCTTAGAACGTTTTAAGGAAAAAAGTTCCCATAAACATGTGCCTTGAAATGTTTCTGAAGAGAGCATTGAAATTTAAATTCTAATTATTATCCCAGACACCCTTTTATATAAACTAATGGTATTTCGCATACGGTTTAGTACTAGCAAATGCTACTATCTAACAGCAACCGAATAAAGTTATTTACGCCAGAGGCGTCCCAAACTGGGAGGGCTGGGTTATTTTTATATATTATATTTGTATTCTCCATTTTTTTTAAATTTGAGTCAGTAATATCATTATAAATTAAAAAGAATACATAAAAATAAATACTCTTAATTTTCAAGAGAAAATCGATTTAAACATTTTTCTTATTCAGAATGAGATAAAACTTTATTTTTAATTCGTACTTATTTATTACCTTTGTATTATTTAACAGAAGAACGGTACGTTTCATGACAAAAATACAAGAATAATTTAAAAAAATATACTGGTAGATTTTAAATGTGCAAAATGTTTTTTGTTGGCAATTTGATTTCAGTTTTTATTGGACAACATTTATTATTTAAGAACTGTGTAATAATTGCGTTTTGTTATAATTGGTAGTTAGTTTATATTTTTATTATTATTATATCTATGCGTTGTGAATCCAAAGTTAATAAATAAGCACAAAAGAATCTCATTCTGAAGAAGAAAACTGTTTTAATCGATTTTTTCTCTAAAGTGGCTGGTCGCACAAAAAATCAAAAGTACCAACTTTTTGCATTTTTTAACGTAGAATCATATAACTTAAATTGGTTACAAAGTTAAAGATTACAAAAGTAATAAAATCCGTTTGGGACGCTTCTCGTTTAAATAATTTCTGTGTTACGCATTTTATGAATTTGTTTAAATTGGAAATGTATGCCCTTTCTTTTAATAAAAAGGGACGATACAAATTTTGTTTAAGGTAAACTGCTCATGAGGAATAGTAGCATAAAATTCACAACTTAATTGTTAAGTGTCGCAAATATAAGAAGGGGGGGGGGGATAATTTTTCTCTTCCCAACCAATTATTTGTTTTCTCATTTTTGGTTTTCCTTAATTCCAATAATTTTTGCTAGTTTTATATTAAAGGGTGTCTGACAACATCTAAAGTATTGACAAGTCCAGAAGAAGTACTTTGCACAGTTTTTGGTAACTTTTAAAAATGAATACAAATAGCGCGTCGCTTCTCAGATGCAGCCGTATTTCCTTCGAGTTGAGACAGGTGGAAGGGATCAGATATTACGATATAGAAAAAATTATAGCAATCGCTATATAATTGGTTAAACCAGCGCTGCGATCCGCGGTCCGCCACACTACTTAATTAGCTTATTTAATACTGAAAAATATAAACAAAAACCTCGTGGGGCATATCCCACATGTTTCGCTAGTTTTATAATTAAGTGTATCTCACAACATCTACAGCATTGGAAAGTCCAAGAGAAGTACTTCGCTCAGTTATTGGTAACTTTAAAAAAATAATGCAAATCGCGCGCCGCTTCTTATCTGCTGCCGTATTCCTCTCGAGTTGAGACAGGTCGAAGAGATCCGGATTTAATATGTAGAAAGAATTACAGTAATCGCTAGAAAATTCATAAAACTAGGACTGCGATCCGCTGTCAGCTACCATATTTAATTAGCTTATGTAATATTAAAAAACGTAAACAAAAACATTGTGGGGCATAGCCCACGGATTTAGCTAGTTTAATATTAAAAGGTGTCTGAGATATTAATAAAATTTAAATTTCATTTGCTCCCTTCGGAGACATTTTATAACATATTTTCGTACAAGAATTTTTTGTTTAAAGGGCCTACGGAAGGCCTACTAAAGTTTGAAAGGTAAATTTTAGACCACCCTGTATTTATGTGCTTTACTAAGATAGTACAATTCTTGTCGTTATCTTAACATTAATAACAAACAAACGTATACAAAAATAATTACGCGTTTCCCAATGTGCACGAATAGAAGTGGACATCCAGTGTGTTACTTTTTACTTTAAAATATTATTATGCAATCTCGTCGAATTAATCCAGGATAATCTTTTATTTATATTTTTTAATATGACGCAGGTGTACAGAAACGATGATAAAACGAACAAACTATAACTTAACATCATTTATACTAGAGTAATACCGATCCTTATTTAAAATTGCGCGCTACTGAATTGAGTACCCGCCGCCACCTGCTGTAATGTGTTTCAACTAGTCATTCGACCTCAACCGATAACGTGGTCAACATGTGCTACGGTAGTCGGTACATGCGTACTGCGTAACTGCCGTACTCGATTCAAACGAAAATAAAGGGAAACAATAATATCCCTAATACAAAAGTGACAATACATTTCGGGGAAAAACGCAACATAGAATAAGCGATCGTGGTTTGTGCTTTTGTGGCTCGCAGCAGACAAAGTTTTAACAAGGTAAGTAGCGTTTTTTTAACATTATAGTATTTACTACAGACATAACATGTTCCCATTCAAAATTTTGAGTCTTTACATCCGCAAAAAATTTTTAAGGTCATTGTTCTCTCATAATTCAATAAGTATTGCCCCTGATATTTGTCTTTATTCTTCTTGTACAAATTTTAGGAAACTGTTGGAGCTCCTACCTTTTTTCGTTTTCATAACGTTGCTAAACTGAAATAAGTTAGTAAGAAAATAGGTAACGCAATTTGTACATTCAAGTAGGGCGGTAACATAAAGATTTTTTTGCAAGCAAGCTTTAATCACGGCTGTAAGCTGGAAGAAATTCTGAATTTTGGTGCAATTATCTATTACCGAATATGCGAGAATCCAAGATGGCTACTGTTTTTAAAATAACGGCTTATTTTCATACAAGATGAGTCAACATGGACACGGTGGTCGACATCTTTTTTACTGTTTAAATTACAGCAAAACATTATAAATAAAAAATGTAGGGGACCAATAGCACAGTTATTGAAATTATTACGGTTGTCGCATCTGAGTTATATTTAGGTGGGGGTGACTCTCGGTGACGTCACAAAATATCTGCGGTTCCGTGGCGTTTGGTGTTTGTCGGCATTTTATTGTATTATTTATTGAAACTCAAGGTGAGTACGCCCTTTGTGTAGTTGGAGGCTTTCTTAATTACTCTTTGCTTATTTTTACTTTCCCATACCTTCAGTATAAGGAAGTATTGATTTAATGAAAATATTCGAATTCTAGATTTTAACGAAAGTACCTATACGTTTTGGAGCTCAAGGAATCTATCAAAGTGGTTTTTAAAAAATGTCTGTCTGTAGATGGGTAGGTGTGTGTGACGCCTCTACAGAAGAAAGTACTGAACCAATTTTGATAAAATTTTAATCAAGAAGTAGAAGCTTTTACAAAAAATCCGAAACCGCAAACGAAAGTTAGACATGTTTTTTGGTAGCGTTTTTTCCAATAATAAATTTTGACAGTTTGAGGACAGAATCTGAGAGTAGAACAGAAGACAAATAAAAGAGATTTTACTAATTTCTTTAGCTTCAAAATAGCGGCCCTACAACTTTTTGAAAATCTCGACTTTAACGCTTATTTACTCAAAAACTAAGGGTCTAATCGCGATCAGCTACAACTTGTTTGAGAGCCCTTTAGGGGTAGTATACGATAAAGTAACATCAATTTTAAAAACTCGAAATCAATAGCAACATGGCGCTGCTTCAAAGTTTTGAAAATGTTCAAAAAAATATTTTTCAAAAACTGTCCACACGATTTTATTCAAACTGTCTAAGCCGATAGAGTTAGCAGTGAAGTACAAATTAATTTTTTACTAATTTACAAAATTTTTCTCTGACGTTTTCCAAGAATTTTTGAAGAATTTGAAATTGATTAATTATTTATTCATTAAAAGTGAAAACCAAATCAAGTAATTAACGTAACTCTAATAATTATGTTTTACACAGAATAGGGGTCAAAAAGGGCCAAGTAGTGATCAACTTTGAATTTTTAAGAGCGGCATCTATGCGCAAATCTCATAAAGAGTTCCGAGATTGTCAAAGTTTTTGGCTGAATTAGGTTGATTTTTTTATATAGGAAAATGGTGGAAGTTGAAACACCATACTTTTCGTAACATGGAATTTTGTTGCGGCGTTGCCAAGTTATTTCGCTCATATTAACATTTGCAGACCTCGCCATAAAAATCTGCACAAGCCTATTTGCATAGATTAAACAAACTTAATTATCTGTTAAATATTAGTCAAGACCATGTGAATTTGGTTGTATAGAGTTTTTGTAGCAACGGTACAAAAATCCTAAGTCCAACGTTTCCTAAACTCTAAACTTGATCATTTGTAAACATCGTGTATGTTTCTACATGGTT
Organism: Ctenicera cuprea; assembly: GCA_958336395.1. Lineage (NCBI taxonomy): Eukaryota > Metazoa > Arthropoda > Insecta > Coleoptera > Elateridae > Ctenicera > Ctenicera cuprea. The sequence goes on along the minus strand of OY284488.1, from coordinate 1,690,426 downwards.
GGATAGGGCTTTTAGCGTTATACTTTTATGAACCAAATTGTTGTACTTAGAACCAACGGATTTCGAAAAAATTAGATTCTAAAAAAAATCGTTTTATTTCTATAAATCCAAATGTCAAGAGGGAATTTAGAGATTCGCCCAATTTTTCGTTATTGTCAGAAACAACTACGAACATGTAGAAAATGTATTTAAAATAAATCTGTAAAACAATATCTTTTTGTAGAACCTATAGTTGATTAAGGTGTTCAATATATTTGCAATTTTCTTGCATACACAATCTTAGATTACCCAAAAAAGACTGGCTAAGGTATGTTAACACCTGATCAATTAAAACTTAAAGGCAGATGTAGGCGCACTTTGATAAACCCTTATTTTAAATATACCCTACATAAAAAAACCTAATTTTGTTAGGTCGGGAGAACAAGGTGGCTAACGAATAGGTTCATCTCTAACAATCCACTTATCTGAAAACTTAATATTTAAATAGATAAAGTGTACTTGCGCACTGTAATGGACTGGTGCGATGAGAGGCGCGACAAACCATCACCTATATAAATAGGTGGTGATGTACAAACGCATTCTCCTATAAAAATGCGGTTCCATGGTATCTGGATTTTTAAAAATTACTTGTATATTTCCTTAGAATGCTATTTTCTCAAAAACCGTTGCTTTAAAGTAGAACTATTGGCTAATAAAATTACAGAGCCCTATAAAACTACGTGAAACTCTATAGGGAACTATTAAAAAAAAATTAAATTAATGCCACATTAGAGTTGGAAATTGTTTGATGTCTGGAAAATAGTACATTGTCTTGACTAATATTTAACACAAAAAAGTTTGTTTAATTTGTGCTTCGTGCAGATTTTTAAATAGGGTAGAAAAAATTTTAAGAATAACTTGGCAATGCCTAATTTAGAAACAAAACATATTTAGAAAACCAGCACAATGCAAACATTTTACAATGTGCTGCTCGTGGTCTCCTACAACTTTTATTTGAAAAAGCTTTCTGTGTTTTTAATAGCATCGGAGATATAGCCCACTACGATCTTGTTGGCCAACCCTGTATAGAGGGTATTTGAAATAATCGGGGCACCATTGCTATCTTCGTTATTATTGGAATTATGAAGTCGGTTAAATCGCTTATACGACTTATTTATAAAAACAGCATCTTTTTAAATATCTTGAAAGAAAATAAAATTCTAACCACAAAAATTTCTATGCAGTACTAACGTAAAGGAAACAATAAAAAAGTTATTCACGAATATTTATGGCGTTTAACTACAAACCCGTGGGCTACTTTGTTTCTGTTTTTAACAATATGTAAGCTAATTAAGTAGGTAGGGTAGCGGGCCGCGAATTGAAGTCTTAGTTTTATGAATTATGTAGCGATTGCTCATTTATTATTGACGATAGAAAACAAAATGTATATGTAAAAGTTTATGGTGTCGAGTATTTTGAGCATACAAAACAAAATGGCCGACCTCCGATTTAAGCGAAAGCGACTTTATCTTTATTTTAATAGAACACCCTGTATTTTTATGCTAATTCGTTGAAGAGTATATTATGTTTAAACAACTATGATACAATTGTAGGCCTAAAGTTAATAACAAGTGAGATATTTTAATTTAAAGTAACGTATGTCGCCAATAGTAATGATTCTAAATCAAGTAATCTTAGGAGGCTGTTAGTAAGAAAATGATAAAACCAACTCATGTTAATTAGACATCAGCTGTTTATTATATTATTAAAAATCTCCAAACATTTTTTTTTCTATAAATGAGCAAATCAAATGGCCTTAAATTTACAATCAACCTGTATATAAAATCCGGATCCTTCCGACCTGTCTCAACTCAAGAGGAATACCACTGCAGCTGAGACTATGCAAGCCAAGGGGCGCGCGATATGTATTATTTTTTAAAAGTTGCCAAAAACTGGGCAAAGTACTTCTTCTAGATTTTTTCCAATACTTTGGATGTTGTTACTTATCTATCATATATTTAAAAGTATTTTAATATTAACGTTTCACGTCCCAATTGATTTCATTAACATCCTACCATTCTTACTACTGTACCAAGAGCATAGCCGCGTAATAGTTATATTATAAGAGCATACTACATTGATACTGAAGCTTACACACATTTTTGGGAAAAAAGATTTTTTGCAACTAAAGAAAACTGAAACTGACACGACTAATTCGTCCGCCAATAATTGGATGGTAGCGGGAAAAGTAACTCCCTTTATTTTTGCGACACCTAACTATTTAGTTGTAAACTGTATGCTGCTATTCCTCATAAGCAATTTAGCTTAAAGAAACGTTTTGATCGTCCCCTATTTATTAAATGAAGGGGCATAAATTTTGGATTTTAAAAATTCATAAAGGCGTAACAGAGAAAGTAGCGAACTGGGACACACACCAAAAATAGAGTTAATCGCTGCTAAACCACAAATTATCAAATTAAAGCTACAGGGGTGGCTGCAAATGTAAATAATTGCCAACAACAATCAATAAACTGAGTTGAGTTGCAAGGGGCCGTCGCGAGAAGCAAGAGCCTGTCGTCTTGTTATGGCAAGACAGTTAGGGATATAATATAGATTACGTCTAGTTATGAAACCATTTAATGCTAGACATAAAAGAGACATGCTACTGTTTTTTTGAATACAGAATTTTAACCAATGCAAGACAACTGCAATACTTTGCTAACTTAACCGACTTTGTAGCTGCAATAATACCGAAGTTAGTAAAGGTGCCCCAATAATTTTGAACAGCTTATATACGGCCCGTTTTATAAAAGCCCCAGCCTCTAGCTACTTAGACGCTATAAATTATACAGGGTGGTCCACCGAAAACAAAACAGCCGTGTTTTGTGAATTTAAACTTTAATTTTTCTAAAAACGTCGTCGGGTCAAATTAATTTGCAAGGGGGACATGTAATATGACTATTTCCGTTTGCCTATCTTCAACCCCAATATTGGGATGATTTCCACCCTAAACATTTTAAATGGCAAAGGATATCAAAAGACATACTATTTGAAAGACTTTGGTTTACAAAAGTGTTTCTAGTTTTGGATTCCGAAAACTAGATTCCGCGAAAATGCAGTCCAAAGAAACAGTACTGCTCAAAACGTCGTCGCCCATTCTGGAGCATTTGTGGAGTGATTAGACGGCACTCGTTGACCATATGGTCAACGAGTGCCTTTGTTTTGTACTTGGTGGTGTCACGCCGTATTTCGTAGTTGTCGTTGTATTCTTTGAACATTTAAAATGGTTTATTCGATTAGAGAAAGAGTTGAAATAATTGCGTTTTTCTTCGGAAACAATGGATGTGCAAATAGAAGCGCCGAATTGTTCAGCCTGAAACAGAGTTAGTGAGAAAATTTTGGGAGTCTGTAGCAAGCAAAAACAAAATGTTGAAACTACGATAAGAAATGAAGTGGTGGTAGTGGCGCTTCTAGGCCACGTTGTTATCGATCCTACGATGAGTACAAGGCAAATGGCTATTGTGTCGAATATTAATCGAGCCAGTATTCAACGAATTTTGAAATACCACAAGTTTTATCCCTACAGGATGCATTTGCTACAAGAATTCAATGAAGACGGCTTGAGCGCCGTTTGCGATTTTTAACGTCTGTTTTCCGACATGCAGGTTTTTCCTAAATGGTAGAGTCAATCGTCATAATTGTTTTTATTGGTCAGATTCTAATCCGAGTATATTTCACGAAACACATACTCAATATTCCCAAAAGTTAAAATTAAATGTTTGAACTGGCATTTTTGGTAATCGTCTCGTTGATCCTTTTTTCTTACCTGGTAATTTGACTAAAGAAATGTACTTGGAATTGTTACAACACAACATTCATCAAAGTGTCCTCTATTTTAGTTATTCCAAAAATAGAAGGAAAGTGTAAAGTTTTTACAGATATTTATATAAATAATTTTAAGACCAAAGACTTATTTTTGAGATATAACACAAAGTTATGTTTGTTTAAATAGAAACCAAACTTCGCTGTGATTTCAATAAAGAAACATCTTTTAGTTTTAGACAATATTTTGGCTAGAATTGGTTAATTCTTAACTATGATTTATACAAATAAGTCTCCATTTTAAAAACAGCAGCCATTTTCAATTGGCAATTCTCCGATTGAAGATGCTCAGAATGCCCCTATAATTGAACAGAAATGCAGAATTTCTTCACAAAATCCACTTTCTTTTTGTATGACCGCCCTGCTAATTAGATAGGAAACGCAACATCATTATCGCATTTACTATAAGTTTTACTTATTTTAAACTAGAATAGATTATTTTATTTGTCAATATTTTTTCTAACAGGAAACAGGAAGATGGATCCCAAAAGAAAAGTTTCTCTTTCCGAAATGGGTTTACTGGCTAATAAACAACGTCAACAATTCGCTATCGACGTTAATACTCCTGAAGCATTCCATGTGGAGCCCACGTCAGTAATTGTTGATGCTGATCCGAATAAAACGCAACCCCTACGAGAAACTTTTAAACTATCTTTCATATCAAACAAAGTAGTATCTAAAACTACTAGTACAGCTAGAAATTTTGATTTTACTAATGCATTCAACCAATTCATTGCAATCAGGAATGCAAATAATAAAGATGCAGTTGGCTGTGCAAAAATGACACAGCCAACAGTCAAATTTCCTGCAGACCCAACTCCTGCTATATTAATATGTGCCATAGAAAAACGTCTTCGTGAAAGTAGTCAGAAGTTTGAAAAAGGGACTAATAAGGAAAACTGTGTAGGATGTACTGCTATAGGCTTTTATACCCCTTACAGCAAATATTCTAGTGCTGAAAAATTACCTGCTGATCTTCCACCATCTCTACTAGGTAATAAGTAATAATATCACCATAAATAAAATAAATTAAATAAATGTATCACCATCAAATCTGACATTTAAATGTACTGTTTTAGATTACGTATTGACTATGGAAGAAGAATACAAGTCAAGACAGCAGGAAACACTACCTGATGATTTAAAAGGTGTTACTGTTGATCCTAATTGTTTTACGGATTTTTTGGGTTTGAATGTAAACGATATTATGGGTCTGTATGGGGTAGTTATACCAGACACATAGACTGTTTACTATTCATTGAGGGTACTTTTTGAAATTTGTTCCAAATGTTTCTGTTTGTTGTATTGTTATAATATTTCAGTTAAAAATGTAGTTACAAGAGATATACTTTAAGTTGTAAGCTGCAAAATATTTCAGCTGCAAAGCAATGAATGAAACGTGATGATTAAAAGGTGATATTACAGTTAGTTGTGGTGTTAACTATGTTACAAAAAATAAGTCTTGACTAATACTACTTAGTACCTTATAAGACTGATTATTTAGGTACCTATTTAGTTGATATGGTTGTGATCATTTATGTTTAGTTTAGTACTGCTTTAACCAAATTAAATTGTTACCTGAAAACTAGGTATTAAAAAGTCATGCAACTAGAGTTTAATTTTTAATTTGTATTATTGTAGAAATAAATGTTTTGTATAAATTTTTCAGATATTTTATTCCTGTTTCTAGACGGTATTCCGTACGCATAGTACGCATGACTTTTCTCAAGCTAAACCCCTATAGAGGGTCTTGTTTTATGTGTACCCGTTTATTGCATGGGGTGCTACTAATAAATCTGATGCTATAGCAATTCCCGAAAGTGACTTAGAACTAGAATCAGATCCTGTCGATAATATTCCCAGTGGCGTTCCGTGGGTTTAAAATGTGGTAGGCAATGACAAAACTTATCATTAAGACTAAAAAGTAAAACAATTACGGCAACTCCAATTTACCAAGATCTGTTAAATAAATTAATCTACGCATAAAATCCCTATTAAGTTTCACTTTGTCTTTATGCACTTTAATTTGATAACGTAACCTTCGTCTAAAACCAAGTTAATGCGTGGTTTGCCCAATAATTTTAATCTAACAGTTGCAGATAAATGTTCTTTGGTCGACGCACGTTTTTTAATTGTAGCTGAAAGATTTCTAAAACAGGGTATCCTGTTTCAGACTATACTTTTGAGGAGTTATATATAGATGAAAATAGTAAGCAATTCCAGCAAAATAGTTTACTTTAGTATCGCTACTAGTTAGCCAGTCGAATTCAGTACCCAAATATTACCAAAACCTTATTTCCTGAAAAATTAAGTTTTATTGTGCTTTCAGTAATAAAGATAGACACTAAAACAATTATTTGGAAAGAATTTATTATTACAATATTTACAACATTGAAAAAAATGGTGTCCTTTTAATAGGACGGTGGTAAGATATGCAACATATAAGTTCAAGGAAAAATAAATTCAAATAAGACAAATAATGAAGTGGATAACACATCTATATTAAAATAATATTCTCTATGATTACACAGTATGATACTTTGGATGTAACGCTACTTCGCATTTATAGCAAACAAAATTACATTTTTTATGGCATACAGCACAACGCGTTTGATTTTCTTGATAGCTGATCAAGTGATCTAATCGATCATGTTTAGAATGTTCATGAAGGTTTGCAGACTTTCGGCTAGGACTCCTTTTAGTTGTTTTTTTTTATGCGTTTCTAGAAATGATAGTGCTAGAGATTGTCACTTTTTACCTCTTATTGATGTTCTATATAAACTAATATTTTGGTCGGCCCGATCTACACCACCCATATTTTCATTATATTTGGATTTTATATTAGGTTGCGTAACAAGAATATTCTTTTTACAGGATTTGTTGGATATATTTCCGTATGATTTGATGCAACACTAACAACGCTGTTGTCATGCCATTTACACAAAATAATACTGTCGTTACAAGAAGCAAATTCAAAAGTGCCACGCTCTTTCTTTTTCAGAATGGAAGAATGAGACAATGGACAATCCTTACCTACTCGATTTTCGCTCATGGTACCTGTCGCTTTTATACCCATAAATTTTAATTCTTCAAGTAAGGCAATGGTGGTAAAAAAATTATCGAAATATAAATGAAAATGGATATTAGGGTCCTTTTGCTGTAAGCATTGCGCAAACTGCAGGACAACGCTCGCCCCAAGTAGTAGCTCCCTGGTAAGGTTCAAACCATTCTATATATCCATATCTTGTAGTCCCTGCCCAAAATTTATATCCCCACCTAATTGGTTTCCCCTTTATACATTGCTTCGCTCCGTGTCGACCAAAATATGGCACCATAGATTCATCAAGACTATGAGCTTCTTCAAATGGTGACATATCAATGAACTTTTTATTTAGAGCTTCAGTAAGGGGTCGAATTTTGGCGAACTTATCATTTTGGATCAGGTTATGATTATCACAAGAATGCAAATTTTGCATTATGTAACTAAATCGGTTCCTAGACATGGCCTCACATACTACAAGATTATTTGTATCCTTGGAATGTTTCCAATACATGTACCGTCTGGGATGAGGTGAATAACCACTTAGTAGCAGTATACCCAAGAAACAGCGTATTTTATCTTCAGTTATATCTCCACTTCTGTTCTGCATGGTTGCGTAATTGTTACTAAAGTTAGTCAGCATTTGAATAATTTCACTGTCAAAGAACAACGAGAAAGCTTCGAGAGGTGTATATTGCCTTCTAGGTCCGCATTTCCCTGCCCATGGACGAAAACTGTGTGAGATATTTGTTTTTGACCAATTGTAATTTTTCTTTTTTTTATGAGTTGTCTTTTTCTCTTTTTTCGAATATGCAGACAAAGGAAGTTCATCCTCGCTTTCCCATTGATCGGGCTTAACAGGGGAAGAAAAAGTTAGTTCTACTTCTGATCGTAGCTGATTTCCTGGTAAATTATTCAGGGTTACTTCATCCTCTTCTCCTGAATCCTCATCTGTAATTTCAGCATTTGCATTTTCGGGTGGAAAATAATATTGTTATTTCATTCGGCACGTCAACATCTGTATTTTCGAGTTCATCTAACAGCTCGTGGAGTTTTAATGGTCTTTTCCAGTAACTGCAAGAATATACTATTCTCTAGTATGTCATATAACTCCGCCTTTGCCGGTCCCAAGCCCGGATGTAAAAGTGAGGAGGGGGAGGAGTATAACCTCGTTAAAAAACCTGGGTTCAGCTGGCTCCGGCTGATAGTACCCAGTTAGGGCCCCTGCCTAGGGTGACAGGTGATCAAAGGTCAACGATCTCGAGGGCAGAAGAAGATATTTATCTTCAATGGCTGAGAGGGCGGAAGAACCTAAGAAAAATGGGGTAGATCGAACTCCAGAGTTCTGATAGACAGTCGATCTAAGGGAAGACAACCCTGACATAAAATCACCTGGTCCTCCAGGTTGGGGGTTGAGGCGTTGGACTTGCTCTCCAGTACTCGTAAAAAAGTTAATTTGCAAAAAACTTAATCGCCAAGCCTCGGACGCCGGATGGTCAAAATAGAAGACGAAATAAGCTACGAAAACGGATTTTGAATATTGGTACGTGGAACGTGCGTGGCATAGCAAACAAAATAAAAGAATTGGTGGTGGAAGTAAAAGAACTAAGTATGGATATAGTGTGCATCACCGAAACCAAAAAGAAGGGTCAAGGCAGTGAAATTATTGATGACTATATACATGTATGGTCAGGCGTGCACAAATCCCAGAGAGCAAGAGCGGGGGTATCTGCCCTACTAAAAAAGAAATACGGGAACAAAATTAAAGACATTGAGTACGTATCGGAAAGATGTATAAAAGCTGTAGTGGAAATATTGAACAGTGAAGTAGTTATACTAGCAGTATATGCCCCTACGGATGACGCCAACGATGATGTGAAAGATGAATTTTATTGGACACTGAGCGATCAGCTTGATAAAATAAAGAAAAAACAACAACTAATTTTGGCAGGCGACCTAAACGCGAGAGTAGCCTCCAGAAAGAATGACGAAGTAGTGGGCCAACACGGAGAGGAAGTCTTAAACGATAGTGGGGAGAGGCTAATAAGCCTGTGCAAACAGTATGAACTCAGAATTTGTAACACATTCTTCAAACACAAGAAAATACACCAATACACGTGGGAAAGACCATCACTGAACCAAAAGTCAATCATCGACTATGTTATTATAGAACAGAACTCGCTGTTAAAAGTGAATGATGCAAGGGTAAAAAGGGGAGCCAATTGTGGCTCGGACCATTATATGGTAACTACCAAAATCCTGTTTCCCTATGCCAACAATACAAGTAAGGAAGATAACCCAAAAGAAAACGGCAATGATGTCTCTCCGTCCAAGTGCGACACACCTAAATATAATCTCCAGCTGCTGCACCAAGAAAGCATTCGGAACCTATATGAAAAAAGACTAAGTGCAATGATGAATAAAATAGAACCAAATGATGACGTTGAACTTGAATATCAAAACCTATCAACAGCTATCCACCAAGCAGCGAAGGAGGCCTTAGGGGAAGTAACTCCCAACAAGAAGCCAAACCAATGGTGGTGGAATGAAGACATAGAAAAAGCAATACAAGACAAAAAACGAGCGTACAACAACTGGTTGACAGATCAAACAGTAGAAAATTGGCGAGAATATAAAAGATCGAACAGAGTAGTCAAACAGAACATAAACCAACAAAAAAACAACTCGTGGGAAAGGAAATGCCAACAGATAGACAGCTTAATAGGAGGTGCTCAATCAACAGAGGTATGGAGATGCCTTAAAAATATGAAAACCAACCATACTTCAAAAGGAGTTACCACAATCACACTGGATGAGTGGGCGTCCCATTATCAATCGTTACTGGCAGAACATCGAGAACAATACTCAACTATCGAGAACCTCGACATTGAAGATGCGGAAAATAACCATTTGACCCTGTCAGAAAATGACCTAAAAGTTGCAATTATGTCAATGAAGAATGGTAGAGCCCCGGGTCCTGGAGGAATATGCGCCGAACTAATTAAATGTGGTGGAAACGGACTAACTTATAGATTGTTAAACCTAATGAATAACTGCCTACAACAATACAAGATCCCAGAGCAGTGGAAAATCTCACACATAATTTCACTATATAAAAAAGGTGGTCGCAAAGACAAAAATAACTACAGAGGCTTAAGTATAAACAGTACAATTAGTAGAATATTTTGGAAAATCCTGAATAATAAACTAAAACAAATGGCAGAGCCGAGAATCGGCGAAGAACAGAGTGGATTCATTTCAGGAAGATCATGCACTGACAACCTTTTCATAATACAGCAGTTAACGGAGAAAAGACGGAGCGTAGGCGAGGAGACTCATCTAGCGTTTATAGATCTGGAAAAAGCCTACGACACAATACCTCGTAGAAAACTCTGGGAAGCATTAGAGAAGTTTGGCATTGATAGACGAATGATAAACATGATCAGAATTTTGTATGAAAGTAACGAAGCATATGTAAAACAGAATGGAAAGCTGTCACGTGCCCTATATCCATCTAAAGGCCTGAGGCAGGGATGTAGTTTATCACCCCTCCTTTTCAATATCTATATCGAATGTGCTCTGAATGAATGGAAAAGGAGCTGTATTGGTATGGGCATACCCATCGGTGAACATACTTTATTTACGTTGAGTTTTGCCGACGACCAAGTGGTTATTGCCCAGGATGCCTTCGACTTGGAGTTTATGCTCCGTAGACTATACCAAGCATATGATAGATGGGGTCTTAAAATCAACGTTAAGAAGACGGAATTCTTGGCAGTTAATTCCGATGCGATGTTACAAATTCTAATAGACGATGACATGTCTGTGAAACAAGTCGACCAATTTAAATACCTAGGGGCAACTATTACAAAAGATGGGTTGGGCTCTGCTGAAATAAGAAGTAGAATTGAGCAGAGTAAAAAAATTATAGGATGTCTAAACCCTATTTCATCAAACAAAGAAACATATAGGCAAATCCCTAGTTGAATCGGTGTTATGCTATGGGTCAGAAGTATGGACAATTAACGCCGAAAATAGACGGAAAATAAGGACAGTAGAAATGGACTACCTCAGAAGAAGTGCACGTGTGTCGCGGTTAGATCACGTTACCAATGTTGAAATTAGAAGACGCATGCAGGCCGAAAAAAATGTAATAGACAGAATCGAGAGAAGAGGCCTCCAATGGTTCGGTCACCTACTTAGGATGGAGGACAACAGATGGCCCCAAAGATTGTTCAAATGGACTCCCCCCGGGAGACGTAAGAGGGGAAGACCCCGAAGGTCCTGGAATGAAGGAATGCGAAAAGCAATGGAATCCAGGGGTTTGGAAGAAGAAGATGCCTTAAACAGGGAGACATGGCGGTTAAGGACGGGAAGGCGGCACTTGGCCGTATAATACCGATGTATATATATAGTATGTCATATTACCACTGCCCTTTTAAAAGGACAGATAAACGAAAACACCGGTATTGACATAAAGAAAGCAAATATAAAATCAAATTTGCCGGTATGTTGTTTATACACAGTATTTTAAGAACTTGACATGCATTTTTTTATCAAAAATTGCTAAAGAAATAGTTTTACACTTACCTCCAATCATCCATCTTGCGGTGCAAAAAACACGTCTAAAATCAAATAATTATTTACACTTAAGTTTTACTAAAACCGTTTATCAGCCTAGTTTGCAACCTGTCAGAATGCTTTGAGAAACTAAACAACATAGTTCCATCTACCGAAAGCTATATAAAACAAAATAATAAAGAAAACTATAATCTGGCGTTTAAAAGGACAGTGGTAACATTTGGGTTTAACTATCTAAATTTTTTCCTACTGTTTGTCTGTAACGGCTCTAGTCATTTTGAAGTATGTCGTCCATAATTTTTTATTTCTATTTGTTTTTCGGAAGAGTATTTATTAAATTTTTTTTTCAAAAGCTGGTCAACCAGAATTTCGATATTTGCTGCAAATTTTGCAAACTACGTATGAAATAAACAATTTCACAATAATTGCACGCTGCAACTAACGGCCGCTGACCGGCGCCGTAAGGCCGCTACAGAGGTCATGTCTTTGCCGTGCTTATAGCGTTCTGACATTTCTACTATTTCTTGCATCTGTTTATCTGATCATCGCATCACTTGTATCAATGTGCAATGCGCATGCAAACGTATTACAAAATAATAGATTGGTTGATTGTGTTGTAGCTGTTATTATTTGGCCCGATGACCTCGGTTTTGCGTATGCGAAACTGTGTTTAAAGGCAACGGTCTATTTATTTGGCGTCTAAGTTTATATGTTACGCGGTGTAAACTGTGTAAAAGTAACTTTTTTTAATTGAAAGCTAAAATTTCATTTTTTTGAGAAGTTATGGGTAGGCACTGCGTACCCTGCCTAATAGGACAAACTGCCACTGATTATTCCAATGTTGAGATTCAAAGTCGTTTATAAAGCAAAATCAAAACTTTAAGTTTAATGGAAAGCAGTTCTGTGCTGCAATAATGACAGAATTTTCCGGCTAATATAATCTAAATTACAATGGAAGCAATTTTATTTGTAAATGCCCGATTTCAGCAAATTAGCGGTTTTCTCTTTTGCAATAAAAAAGTGTTGAAAATGTATTTAGTCGTAAAACTTACTTAACATTTATTTGTCTTGTTCATAATTTAAACATTTTTTTTATTTGTCGCCAAAATATGGAATCGAATCATATTTAATTTATAATCTTTTTTTTAAATTAATGTCTCAACAAGTTCGGTCAAGGGTTTTTTGAATATGCACGAGAAAAACTGTTCGGGGGCCCGTACCCTCTTTAAAAATCGTTATTTTGGAAAACAAATAAATAGGGTTACACTAATATTCGGTAAGAAACATAAGCTCGAAATTTGATCAAAACTTTTAGAAATATCATATGTAGAGGTTGCTTTAATTCTGTATAAATCGATTTTGACAAATTTGTTTGCCAAAATTACGGAAGGGTGAAAGTTACCTTCTCTAAATATTGCTGCACCAAGTTCTGAATGTTATTCTACCATAACTCATGAGCACCATAATTGAAACAGATTTTTTTATCGTCTTCCGTTTATTAAAGAGCATGAATTTACGTTTTTGAAAAATGCACGCATACGCACACACACGCATGCGTGCACACACACACACAACACAACGGTCATTTTTTTAAACAATTGTTTTGTGTTCCTAGAGGTCCAAAACATGTATTTCCGCAATCACAATACATTCCCATACATGGAGTATGAGAAAGTACAAAAGCGTACGTACTCAGCTAGTTTTGGTTGAATGCGAGTTTGTAGTGTACATGCAGCAGTGTTTTTACCAGAACGTTTGTAGCAATTATTCAAATTCCCACTATGAAGGTCAATCAAGTGCGGAATTCGTAGCGTATGCATTAGTTTATTTTTTTAAATATTAGCAAAGACCGTTCTCGTCGCAGTTGCCCGACAGCTTTTTAATAAGAAAAATGCCAAAACTTTGCAGCCCTAGTAATGAATGCTGTTTGTAATAAAATTTTGATAGGTAATGTTTTGTGTGCAATGCTATTATTACATTAATTGTTGTTTATTGAAACAATTTATAGGAAATGTGCAAACTGCCATGTCGGTGCAATAAATGTACATCTCCAATCCGCTAGGATTGAAGTAAGCCATAATTAGCAAAATTATACCAACAGTTGTGACAGCAACATAAACGATTGTTGAAAACAATCTATAAACTGAGTAAAGATGCAGGGGCGCGCCGACGTGTTATAAAGATTAATTTTACCGAGACGCTAGATCCCGTCGTCTTGTTATGGTGAGACAGTTAGGGGTTTAATATACAAAAGTTTGTTTTAAAGAGAAACATTGTAGAAAAGGTGGTTCATTTTCAGAACTAAGTAAAGGGTATTTAGTACTTACCTAACGTGAAAAATAAATGCATACCTGATATAAGAGTTCCAATTATAAGACCTGAGACAAAGAACATGAATATGAAGCAGAATATCGAAAACAGACTCAATCCAAATCCCACACATGCTATCCATGGTAGTAAAAAGTATTTGGATTCCTGAAAAACGTAGCATATTATAAAAAAACTGCTGTTGTCGACGGATTTTCAAAAATAAACATAATATGTTCAAAGTTAGAATTTTAAAATTTAAACATTTTACAAAAAATAGAGGCTGCGTCAACACTATTAACCTCGTTGTGCCTAACGTATCATATTTGATTTTTTTTTCTCCCATGTAAAATAATTTAAAAAGTTGGGAGTAACGGTTTATATCATAATTGATACATTCGGCATTTGGGGTAAGTTGCGGAAAACTACCATTTTACGATATTTTTGTAATTTTCAGATAAACCGCAAATTAAAACTGATTAAAAAAGTCGGATACCTTCGTAATAATATTGCACAACCAGAAGAGAGCGAAGATGACAATTTTTCCGATTTAGAGTTTGGTTCAGAAAAGGAAGATGATGTTCTAAAACTATCTTACAATAGCGAATATGATATTTCAGATAACATTCTACTTGCAAAGTTATTCAAACGTAAGGCTAGTAAAAAACTGCGGTATATCCGAACCCCTGTTGGCTCAAATTCGGCACAATTTCACGATAACGTAAATGATAATGATGACGTATGATAACCAGTTTACTATTTTCCTCGGTTTTTTGATCAAGAGTTGTTAGATCACATTGCAGAGCAGTCATATTTATATGCCGTACAAAACAATCCTAATAGGGCACTGAAACTAGCTGTTGTTGAATTAGGACAGTATATGGTAGTAACCATATATATGTGTTATTTTTTAATCTGCGGACTCGTAATTCTTGGGCCCAAGATTTTAGACTAGCGCAGGTTGCGAATTGTATGAGTAGCGATAGATACGAAAAAATTAGAAAATTTTATTTTAACAACAACAATAACATACCAACTGGGAACGATGGAGAGAATTACCGGTTACACAAAATACGCTCTCTTTTCGAACACTTCCTTAAAGAATGCCAAAATATTCTATTACAAGGTCAAATGTTTTGCGTCGATGAGCAAATAGTAATATTCAAACGACAATCTTTTTTGAAACCTATAACCCCAAGAATCCCCATAAATGGGGCTACAAGATAGTTGCCTTATGTGATATAAGCGGTACTATCTATAATTTTGACATATATGTGGGAAAACTATTGCCCAAGCCTGAACAGCAATTTATTCGATTGTTTTTAGAATCGATAAGGCGCTGCATCACAAGAATCTTGCCGCAGGGGCGTTTCTCGACATCAAAGGAGCCTTTGACAACACACTGTTTGTTTCTATTTGTGCAGCCGCTACCAGACATGGTCAGGGCCATGCTGACGGAGCGGGGCGGGAAGTAGTAGCCGCGCTCGATCGGACCGTGGTTAGCGCGTCAGTCAAGAAAAGATGTCCACAGGAAGGAGTTCTCTCACCTGTGGTGCCTCGTTCTTGACGGTCTACTTGCGAAACTTGAGAATGCCGGGTTGTAGACGCAAAGCTATGCAAATGACCTTGCAATTTTTATTTAAGGTAAATTTCCTGGTACTGTCAGCGAGCTCCTACAAAGAGCTTCGCGAACTGTACAACGATGGTGCACCGACCAAGGCCTTAGAATTAACCCATCAAGCCGAGTCAGTAATCTTCACCAAAAGAGGAAGAGTCGACAGTTGTATACAACTGGAACTCTTTGGAAGTAGGCTGTGTCCCTTCGGAGTAGTCAAGTATCTAGGAGGAACCCTAGACGTTTGGCTCTCCTAAAAGGAACATGTTAATAGACAAATACAAAGAGCCACTAGAAGCCTTTGGGCCTGTCGACGGACTTTTGGTAAAACCTGGGGATTAAACCCCAAAGTTATTAGTTAGATTTACTCCGCCATTTTTAGATCACTGGTGACATATGTGTCGTCGGTGTAGTAGCCCGCAGTCTACCGGTCATACATATTCCTGCGCTTCACTCGGCTTTAAAGATTAGCTTGTTTGGGAGACACAGAAGCAATGCGACAGAACCTACTGTAGTTCTGGAGACACTTCTGGACCTTGTGCCTCTTTATATTTTGATTGAGGCGTAGGCCCAAAAGGCATTTTATAGGGTAAAGTATAGTGGCCAGTAGAAAGAAGAGAAAGGGTTCTTGGGGCATGTAAGTGTCTTATCTCTCACGATACGGATGCACACGCTCCTCTAAGCGAGGAGCAACTGCACGCCACCTGTATTTATCATCATCAAACTATTTAACATTGTCGTTCTTAATAGGGAAGACTGGATCCGAATGGAAGACCTTCTTAAGTCAGTGAACCTAGTCTGTTTCACAGACGGATCGAAGACAACAGAAGGTTCCAGTGCAGGGATTAATGGCGATAAGTCTAGGGCAAAGTTTACTTTTGCCTTTGAAAAGTTCGTAGACAGGGATCTATCTTAACCTGTGCCCAGGAGAACCTAAGCAGAGGTTACTCTAATAAGCATAACTATTGCAATGATATGCGTGTGCATGTACTTACTAGAAAACAATTCCCTAAATACCCGCAATTCATGCAATTTTAAATTATTTTTTTTATGAGACTCTTTATTAACTTTCTCAGGGTCGTTATTTAGCTTGTAAGATACGTTATTAATAAATAAATTTGAAATGGAATAAACACAAAACAATATCAACGTTACAAAAAAGGTTTTATTCAATAACTCAAATTTTTTAATGAAATTTTCGAAAAATTAAATAAATTTTACTAAATACTATCGCCCTTTTAAAAAAGAACACTTATCGTAATGTCTTCTTATAGAGATGTCCTTTACTCGAGCAAGCGATGAATGTCCAACTTCTATTTCACTAGTTTGCAGGTTCCTCAAGTAACTCGCCTTTAGTTTGAATCCTCCTCTGGACTGCTTTTATGTTTTTTTAAACTTGGTTTTACCACCATCACAACTGGAAAAACTTTCTGGATCGCTTTATACTTGTTACTCTTCTGGACTTTCCACAATTCGTTGATAATTAGTTGTATTATCTTCTTTTATATTTAAAATTACTTTTACATTACTTTTTAACTCGTTTTTCTCCTTTATTCATCCAGGGCATCTAAAATTTTCTGTCTTTATTTATAAAGACGAGTCGTAACTAACTAAACAAATTTTCCATTCTTTTGTTTTCTTCTTGACTCCCATTTTTTTTAACAAACAAATAAATCTCATGACAATGAGTATTCTTTTATACGTTTGTGACATCCATAATGACATTAATCAATGCACAAAACAAGTAATTCTAAAACTTCTTATAAATTAAACCTTTTGAACAATTCTAAACTAAATTATAATTAAAACTAACATAAATAAAAATCGTATCAATCTGATTGTGTTTTTCTTTTCTTTCAGTAAAAACAAACCTCACAAATATACAAAATATAAATTATTAGAATTTATAACAAGAAATTACAGCAATAATACGCAACTCTGAGTTTAAAAGTTAGAATATCAAAACCTTACAGCCTTCACAAACCTCCAATCTCAAATTGAATTGTAGCAAGCATCCCAAAAATTGCCTTCCAGGAACTACAATACCCCAGTAAAAACATACACCTCCAAATATCATAGCACTATATACGTAACGATAGCTAAGCGGCTCTCAAGACTCCCAAATCAATGCTTGTTAAAAACTGCCGTGAGGCCCTAAGCGCACTTAGCTCACACAATTGAGTTAAGCCACGGTAATATTACTGGAAACGAGGAAACTGATGCTTTGGCCAGGCAGGGCTCTCAGAAGCTCCTTTTTGACCCGGAGCCGCTCTTGGCTCCCCAGGAATGTCGCAAGGCCAAAAATTCAGAACTGGCTTCGTTCCCAGTTTAAAATCCACTGGATCTTGTATCCAGGGTAGCGCCAGTCAAAGTTTCTTATTCAAGAACCTTTGCTTTGCAGTTTCAAACAACTCCAGCGCTTGACTAGAAAACATATCAAGATCGTCGTAGGCTTTCAAACTGGCCATGATCCTTTTAACAAACACCTTGACATTAAGAGAGTAGTAAACTAATGGTACTGAGGCACCGGCACATCAGCATCTCGTTTCAGGAACCAGAGGAAAAACAGGATACTTTCATCAGCGAGATACTAACCTTTGCTTAAGTACGGGTCTGTATGAGGGGAATCCCTGAACTAGCGGTGGATGTACAATGGGACAATTAGGCCTGCGTGCTGCGGCGCTCAGCACCGCCGTAAGAAGAAGAAGAAGAAGTAGAAAAATAAGAAGAAGAAGCCTGAACATCTGGATATTGGCTCAAGTTCGAATATTGTATTGCAGTTATTAAGCATATTGTATTTAGATTTTCTGTAATTAAGTAATTTACCTGTTGGAAATCAAGTATTATTATTATTACAGGAGCATAAAAACTATCATTAAAAAAAAGCCATTGGAAAGGAAACGGGGAAAACCAAATACTAGTAGAGACAGCGTAGAAATAAAATTAAAAAAAAAAGATGGATAAGACACCTACAGCTCCACTTCCATTCTTTGACATAAGAACTGACCAAACCGGAAACTGGCCAGTAGTTGTAGATAAGAGATTACATTGTAAATATCTAGGTTGTAAAAAACTATCTAGTATAATCCATACATATATAAAAGCACAAAGCGTTTTTTTCTCCGGTTCCTCCAGCGGCTACCGCTTCACCAATTTGGACCATTTTTTTTTAAATGAAAGGTCTCTATTCACAGATGGAACATGAAACATTTTTATATTTTTATTCTACGTCGATTTTTTAATAATAATTATTTTAATTTATAATATATATGAAGGTCGGCTAGGCGCGCGTTACTTGGGGCGCCATCTGCAATAGCGTCGCGTGTCATTATTCGAACTAATGCATCACGTGACTTGACATTTCGCCGGTTCTGTCAACGCTGTCTGTCAGTGAATTGTGCGGTTTTGAGTATGGAGCGATATATTGTTCCTATTATAGGTGACGGAAACTGTTTATTTCGCTCTGTTTCGCATTGTGTATTTAATAATGACTAACATCATCGCGAAAAACGCATACAAGTCGTCGAAAAAATTAAAAATGAATGGGAATATTATGAAGGTTTTATTGTTGGAGATTCATCGTATAGGTTGCCGATTACTAATTCCACTGATTATGAAAATTTGTTATCTTTAGATGGTGAGTTCGCCGGACATGTCGAATTGCACTGTATTAGTCAGCTGTTTCCTGATCATCTGTTCAGAGTGTATAGAAATGACAATAACGAAACTCTTGACTATGGTACTGGAAATATTATTTCTAATTTACTTTTTTCTGGTAATGTTGATGCAGGGCATTATAGTGTTTTGGAGTTTCGTCCAGTTCAGTCCAATTCAGTCACTAATGATGCGGATGTGGAAAACGCAATCTGCAATGTTGTGCAACATAGTGTTTCAAAAAAAAGGAAAATAAAAAAGACGTTAACTGGCGGCAGGGAAAGGAGACGTGAACGCACACAAAAACGTATAAAATACGAAGAAAAAACATGCTTTACGATTCGATATAGGTGTGCCGTTTCTGATAATATTTCAAATGTAACTCCATTCAACTTGGGTAACTTAAACAACATATGTAGTTATTGTTCAGCTCGGTACTTTTCACGTGAAAAAAATTCGTCTGGCTACTTTGGGCTTTGTTGTTGTAATAAAAAGTTCAAATTACCGGAATTTCGGATTCCTGATGAAATAAAACAATTATTTGCAGGGAATAACGAGATATCGAAAAATTTTCGAGATAATATTCGACAATATAATAATGCTTTGTCGTTCGTGTCATTTGGTGCAAATATAAAATTACCTCCAGGATATGGTCCGTATTGTTTAAAAATTCTCGGTGTCGTGCATCATACAATTTCGTCATTATACCCTCAAAATGCAGGATATGCTTCTTATGGACAATTATATATTTTAGACTTTTCTGAAGCAAATCAAATTAGACTTAAACATGCTGCGAACAGTTCCTTGAGAAAAGACATTCTAGAAATACTAAATCGTGTCTTAAATCAATGTAATCCTTATGTGATGTCATATAAGACAATGCATCAGAAGATATGTGAAGAAAAGGAGTTGGCTTTAAAAGAAAATCGTGTACCTATTAATTTGGTAATGCGTTTTTATCACGAACCCAAATCAGATCCTCGACGGTATAATGATCCTACATGTTCTGAAGTTGCAGCTGTTTTTGAATCAGCCGACGGTGCTCCACCTTCTCATAGACATATTGCTGTTTATGCAAATGACGGTGGAATAAAAAATATAGATTTTGACAGTATGCATTGCGATCCGATGTCATATGTATTGATCTGGCCGTGCGGGGAACCAGGATGGTATATTTCTATGCCAACTGGAGGAGAGCGCAAAACTAGAATTCGCCAACACATTTCTATGCGAGAATATATATCTTACAGACTTATGATTCGAGGTTCTCCTCCTGTAGGAGACTTCAACCCAATAATTAATGCTGGGAAGTTAACGCAGCAGTTGATTGTTGACTATTACTGTCGCATCGAAGGCGACAGATTGAAATTCATCCGTAACCAACAGGTGAAATTGCGAGTAGATACATACGCTGGTCTCGCAGACGCTTTACATGTAAGGGCAGACAACGGAAACTTAAAGGCTGGACGCTTTGTTATTTTACCCTCATCTTTTACTGGCAGTCCCAGAAACATGATGCAAAATTATCAGGACGCAATGGCCATTGTAAGAAAATTTGGTAAGCCAGACATTTTTTTGACGTTTACATGTAATCCTTTATGGCCTGAAATTACAAACAGCATACATTCTTATGAAACTGCTAATAATAGGCCAGATGTTACTGTTCGCGTGTTTCATGCAAAAGTAAAGGAACTCTTACGTTTGATAAACCAAAAACAAATTTTTGGCGAAGTACTAACATTTTTGTACACTGTTGAATTCCAAAAGAGAGGTATTACCTCATGTTCACCTATTATTATGTCTTAAAGATACTTGCAAATTTAGGGAAATCTCGGATATTGACAACGTTATTTCCGCAGAAATACCAGACCCCAACAGTAATACGGCCTTATACAATTTAGTCAAATCTCATATGGTGCACGGGCCTTGCGGTATTCTTAATCCAAAGTCGATTTGTATGGTCGACGGTAATTGTAAAAAGGGGTTCCCAAAAGATTTTATTCCTGAGACAAGAGATAATGTAAATGGCTATCCCAATTATCGAAGAAGGAATAATGGTAGAACGATTACTAAACATGGACAAGGTAGTTATGTGGAAGTTGACAATCGTTATATAGTTCCTTCTAATTACTTTCTCTTACTTCACTTTCAAGCCCATATTAATGTAGAAATTTGTGCAAGTGTCCACAGCATAAAATACATTCATAAATATGTCTACAAAGGACATGACTGCGCCAATTTTCAGATAACTGCCGAAGGTGACATGCTTCATCATGATGAAGTATCAGCTTTCTTAAACACCCGATATGTCAGTCCGAGTGAGGCTGCCTATAGAATTTTTTCCTATCCTATGCATGAACAATCTCATTCTGTAATTCGCTTACCTGTTCATTTACCACAAGAACAACAAGTGTATTTTCATGACGACAATGCCGCTGAAGCCTTACTTAAAGCAGAATTAAGAAAAACAGAACTGATTGAATGGTTTAACTTAAATAAGGATTTGTCAAAAAGGAGCCCTTACATTTATCCAGAAACGCCGAATTATTATGTTTGGGATAAAAATAACCGAATTTGGAAAAAACGTGTTAAATTTTGTAAAATTATTGGTAGAATGTTTAATGTTTCCCCCATAGAATCTGAACGATATCATCTTCGCTTGCTGTTGCTTCATGTTGTGGGTGCAACCAGTTTTGAAGATTTGAGGACATACCGTAATGTTACTTATTGTACTTTTAAGGAAGCAGCAATGCGTCATGGGTTACTTCAGGATGATAATGAGTGGCATCGTTGTCTACTTGAATCATCAGTCATTCAAATGCCGTTTCAATTAAGGCAATTATTTTCGTTTATTTGCATATTTCAACAACCATCCAATGCACTTCAGTTATGGGATGTTTTTAAAGACTCTTTCAGCGAAGATTATGTACGTCTTCACAGCCAGGATATAGCTTATCAATTGAGTCTCAGAGATATAAATGAAACCTTAAAATTACATGGGTTCTCTCTTTCAACATTCAACTTACTTACTATTCAACTATAGATGATTTACCAATAGCAACTTCAAGCATAGAGTATCCCATAATTCCGAATTTGGATTATGACTCGATGATACAACAAGCTAATGATGAACAACTTTTGATCATCAATGAAATTATTCATGTAATGCAACAGAATCATACAGGCAAATCCAATGCCTATTTTATAGATGGCCCGGGCGGTACCGGAAAGACTTTTGTATACAACTGTCTTATACGAAAGTGCTTCAATTTAGGTTTGGAAGTAATATCTGTAGCATGGACTGGTATTGCTGCTATGCTGTTACCAAATGGTCGTACGGTACATAGTAGGTTTAAGTTACCCCTAAAACTGCATGAGACTTCTATCTCATCTTTAAAAGTCAACAGTAAAGCAGCAGCTGATATCAAGTCAGCAAGACTGATTATATGGGATGAAGCACCCATGGCCAATATATATGCATTAATGTGCGTTCATAGACTACTGAAAGACATTATGGGTAATGACATATCTTTTGGAGGAAAAATTATTGTACTTGGGGGAGATTTCAGGCAGGTCTTACCAGTAGTTCCACATGCTTCAAGAGAAACAATAATCCAAAACTGCATAAAGTTTTCTCCCCTATGGTCAGAATTTCGGGTATTTAAGTTGTTTAGAAACATGCGAGCAAGACCAGAGGAATTGGAATTTGCTAATTTTCTGCTTAAAATTGGTAATGGAAATTATCCTTCCGTAAATGACGAATCATCACAATTATCAGCTATTATTGATTTGCCATCCAGTATAATTGCGAAAGAAGACATTGTTTCTGAAATTTTTGGGAAAGAATTTGTGTCACCAAATGCCGTTATTAATTTTTCAAAATATGCTATTTTAGCCCCAAAAAATGAACACTGCGATGAGATAAATTCTAAAGTTATAGACCTTATACCCGGAACGTGTAGAACATATATCAGTGTAAATAATTTGATAACGGAGGAGGAGAATGAAATTCTTCAGTTTCCTATTGAATTTCTAAATAGTTTAGAGTTAAGTGGTTTGCCTCCACATATACTCAAATTGAAAACTGGGGCTATTGTCATGCTGTTAAGAAACCTAAATGCCTCCCAGGGGCTATTAAATGGTACCAGATTAATTGTTCAAAATATGTACGACATTTGTTTGGATTTGGAAATTATCACTGGCGAAAGAGTGGGCCAAAGAGTTTTGATTCCTAGAATCGACTTAACGCCATCAGATACAACGCTTCCTTTTTCTTTCAAAAGACGCCAATTTCCTATTCGTCTTGCGTTTTGTATGACTATAAACAAAGCGCAAGGGCAAACTCTTGATCGTGTTGGTATTTATTTACCCCAGCCTGCATTTAGCCATGGCCAGTTGTACGTAGCAATGTCTCGAGTGCGATCGTTCGACAATTTGAAAGTACAAATAATTCCAAAAGGGAATAGCACTCTCAATGTAGTATTTAAGGAGGTGCTGTAACATATGAAACCTTACATTTTCAAATATGCCTGCCGTCGTATTTCGACGGGGTAACACTAGTATTAGTTAAATGTAATGTGCATTTATGTTTAAGAAAAAGTCAAAACTGTTCTGTAAAACTTCAACAGTGAATAAATAAATAATTAAATTACATTAAAAAATAATTTTGAAAATTGTATTTTATTACCGCGATGCTTAATGTATTAAATATGATATAAACAGGATGCGTGTTAACTATGAGGATCTCGCTCATTTGAAGAGATACGACGATGGTTAAATTAGAGAAAAGTTGTGGAATTTTATGCCCATTAATAATCTGAAAAGAAACTGGAGCTATCTTGCTTAGTTTCTGAAAGAACTTGAAAAAACTGAAATTCTGGATTTTTTGTTTTCAGCGATAACTCATTTGTCATTTATATTACATATTTCTAGTTTACGCATTATTAAGACACTGTTTCATGTTGAATCTAAATTTTTGATCCGCTTTGGTATAACTGTTACCCATTGCTCATTTTCGACTGTCAACTTTTTTTTCTTATGGTCGGCATTTAAATTTTTTTTATATTTGAATAGAGTTTTTAATTATGATTTCAACGATGTGTCACACTTTGCATTTAGTTTACGTTTTGAGCATTTTATTGCAGAAAGTAAAAATTTCATAAGAGTGCCATGGAAAGTGCACGTCGTCAAATTTATTTTGATAAAATTCTAGTAGGCTATAAACTGATGCAAGTAAAACTAAACATTACTTTTACTAACTTTAGTCTTTAGATACATTAGGTACGCGAAAATATCAGTAAACTTTCTTTTGGGAGTAGGCAGCAGGTTATGTTATTTTTTATAAACAAATAAATGACAAAACATACACAATTTACTGAAAATTCCATCTGCAGTTTTTATGTTTGCAAGTGAGATAACAAATTTGAATAACAGGGGAATAAGTACAATAGATAGCACTAGAACTGCACTAATACAAACAATTATTAAATAAATGTTCAAAACATTTGACACCTCTGTAAAACATGCTCAGAAGTTCGTCTAAAATAAACTCTCTAATCTGTGTGTTAGTAACTGTGCCATTCATTTGTTTTTGTAAAAAATAGCTTAACTTGCTGCCCACGCTCAAAACAAAGTTTCCTGAAATTTTAGCGTACCTATTGCATCTAAAGACCAAAGTTAGTAAAAGTAGTGTTTTGTTTTACTTCCATCAGTTTATAGCCTACTGGAATTTTATCAAAATAAATTAAATAACGTGGTCTTTCCATGGCACTCTTATGAAATTTTTATTTTCTGCAATAAAATACTTAAAACGTAAAAAAAATGCAAAGTGTGACACATCATTGAAATCAGAATTCAAAACTCTATTCAAATATGAAAAAAATTGAAATGTCGACCGTAAGAAAAAAAAAAGTTGACAGTCGAAAATGAGCAATGGGTAACAGTTATACCAAATCTGGTAAAAAATTTAGATTCAGCATGAACAAGTGTCCTAATAATGCGTAAACTAGAAATATGTAATGTAAATGACAAATCAGTTATCGCTGAAAACAAAAAATCCAAAATTTCAGTTTTGTTTAGTTTATTAGGATACTAAGCAAGATAGCTCCAGTTTCTTTTCAGATTATTAATGGGCATAAAATTCCACAACTTTTCTCTAATTTAGCCATCGTCGTATCTCTTCAAATAAGCGAGATCCCCATAGTTAACACGCAATTTGATACATCCTGTATACCTAATTTATACCTAATAATTTGAACAAAAACAGTTGATTACGTTTAATTAACACAATAAAAGACCGACACGATAAAAAAATTTTTTTCAAGCGATAATAATTCCAGGCACAAAGAGGTTAAAACATTTTAAATTTTTTTAATAATTAGTAATTAAATTTTCATGAACTTTCAATAATTAAATATTACAAAATTATTAAGGAAAATATCTTACCTTAACTGCCCCATATATTAACATAGCATTTACAAATGCGTAAATGTATGAATAGATAATGATCATTTTCACGTGGTCTCTAGTGGTTTCGTCCTCAATACTGTCCAAACCGACTGTGTGGGTGATAATTCCACCAACTGTAAAGAGCTTTAAAAAATAATTAGACCTCATTTAGCAATATCATTCTATCAAACAGTAAAAACATTGCAACACATGTTTTTTGTTTAATTTGTTGTCTAAATCAGAATTTACAAATGTAGTATGATCATTTTGGGAATGGTTTCAGAAAAAAAAAATAGAAAAAACTTACAATTCCACATATACCCACAATGATCGTTCCAGTTTTTAGATCGCAGCAACCGCAGCAAGTCTTTAACATATGCATATTGCAATTCTGTAAAATAAATTCGTGTTTATTTATTTATTCTTATCTTAAATACCTAGAAGCTTCCGTGTATTTGAAACACAAAAATTCTTACTTTGTTCAACAATTTATTTTTTTAATAAGCTCTAGTATGAAATTATAACTAGTAGTCACTACTAATGTTGTAAAGTATGAAATAAAATGACACTTAACTTACTATTGTTTTAATTGTATTAATATAATAATTTTAAACCGTTGTGGCACCACTTGAAACGTTGTTTTCAAGTCCTGTTGCTACATTAAAATATGATTGCGTCACAGGCACCGGACTGACTGGCGCAAGGATAAAACGGAACTGTTCTGCTCCAAGTTGAACCGATAATAAAGGATAACACTGAAAAAGTTGTCTACTTTTTATTGACGTTTGCTGTTTTGTCTCTTAATTTTCGAAGGAAGTACACGTAAAGAGAAATAACTATCAATTTATGCTGTAAGCAAAAAAATTCGGAATTCTTATTTTAATAGCTTGGTAGTTAAGGAACATAAAAAACAGAAAATAAAATTTGTTAGGCAAACCAGGGGGAGGGTAGAACCACCTAAATATTACCTTCATTGAAGTAAGGGGAAACAAACGATCAAACACACCCACCCACTCAGCCTTAGTTACTCACAGACAAGCAACTTAAAAAAAATAGTTTTTGGGTTGCCTAAGTCCCAAACATTATTAACAAGATTACAGTTCGTTTCCGCTTTCCGATTCATCCGTGTAATTTATTTTCCATATTACTATTATAGGAAATATCGATTTCATGAAATAAACGAAAAAAAACAGTTTTCGGAGCTTCAAGCTTAAAATAAACTAATTAATTATCTGTATATAAAATACTTAATTACTTCAACAATATTTATTTATTTTAACCTTAACCATAGAACAAATAAATTAGCAGCATACAGGTCCCTGATACAATGGTTATAAAACTAAACTTATTCATACATTAAAGAAGAAGATTATAAATTAGCCCTTCAAAAAATTTTTTCCGAATACCCTAACTTCATTTAATACAATTAAATATGCGTTGATCCCATATTTTGGCGACAATTCAGAAAAATTGCTACAATTATAAACAAAACAAATAAATATAAAATAACTCTTAAAACAACTAGAAACATCGCAAACACTTTGTTTAATGCAAAATCAAAAACAGACCATTTTGCTAAAATCAGGCATTTACAAAATAAATTGTTCGCATTGTAATTCGGTTTATATAGGCCAGACAATTAGAAATTTTAATATTAGGTATAAAGAGCACGTACGTTGTTACAAATACAAGCACCCACTTAAATCCAATTACGCTAAACACTTACTAGAACACAATCATTCAATGACATCTAATCACACCATAAAATGTTTACACTTTTGTGATAATAAACGTAAATTAGATATACTAAAAGCTTTTGAAATTCACAAACATTTGAAAACTATACCGTTAATGAATGTGCAAATTGATCTCTTCAATTCCCCTCTATTAGACATTTTGGAATAAGAAACCAAGTCATCTGCAGACGATTGCCGAGATCAAGTCACCAAGTTCTATTGCTATTACACAAACTGTTTACTTTCTAATATAACCTCTGACAATGGCATGTAGACATGCCGATAGACGTATAAGGTTAAAATAAATAAATATTGTTAAAGTAATTAAGTATTTTATATACAGATAATCAATAAATATGGACTTTAACGAAGTAAAACTGGAATTTATAAATAAAATCAAAATACATTGTTTTTGGAAAATGCATGTCTGGGGATGGGTAGGTGGGTACGCGTTTGACGTCTTTTTTTCTCAACCCTCGAACGAACGGTTCGATTTTGAAAACTCGAAATCTTGAGATACATACATAAAAACCAAAATTAAAAAAGCTCTTGACATCCTCTTTCTCGTACTTTACAAATATTGCGTTTTTTGTACTTTAAGTAACATTTGATATAAACATCAGGAAACAATTCCTATATGCGTCTGACACGATCGGTGGCATTAGTTGTCTTAGAACATCTTTATTACTTTTCTATAATTTCAGTGTAGGAAAGTATTGATTTCATGCAAATTTTCGAAATCGAGAGTTTAACGGAAATATATGTTTTGGAACTACAGGAATCTAAAAATGTCTGTCTGTGGATAGACGGGTATGTGGATATGTGTGGGTACTTCAAATCGAATGGACCGATTCCTATGAGCTTCGGAATGCGGAGGTATATTAAAAACCCACCGTGGAAATAAATTTTACAAAAAATCCGAAACCGGAAACAGAAGTTAATTGTTTAGTAGTAACTGTCAATATTACAATTTACTTTCGGCTTAGACCGCGTCGTCATTTGGGAACTACACCCAGCATAATCAGTTAAGGACCAACCTGTAGCTTGTCTGCCTTTACAAGTATTTGCTCTAGAAGTCTGAGCAATATTTGTTCGTAGGCCCTGCCTGCCTAAACAAGGCCGTGTGCTTAGTTTATTTAAACCTTGGGGCGGACAAGGATTTGATCTTAATGTATTTTGTTTGCCAAGACAATAATACTTAATCGGCTTATGCCTGTTAGCTGTTTGTGAACCCATACAAACTAACGTTTCGCTAGACATTGCAGCTTGCATGGTAGGCCTACAAAAACGCGAAGAAGAAGGGGTAAGATTTCTCCATACAATATAATTTTTGTTCGCCACTTCGCCTTTAGCTATAAGTTGCAATGGAACCATGGAAGTAAAGAAAACATGAGCGTCTGAACTATCTGCGTCGCTAAACTTTTGTTTGTATTTTTCCCCCGCAGTTCCATCACACCCCCATTTTAATTGTAGAGTTAACGTATTGATATTCTTAGGAAGTGAATGTAAAATGTCCTCATGTACGTTTGCAAACAGTCTTAAAACTGTGTGGTCATTAAGCGCTTGTAATTCAACTTCGGCGGTCGTTTCCGTGATCTTAATTGATTCTTTCGCAGGATAACATCGTGATTTTGCAGTAATTACTTTATGGTAGGAAGGCAATATTGAGGCATTGCAGTGCTTATTAACTAAATCTCGCGTCATCAAGTATGTGTCTTTTGACATTTTCCCGGAAATTATCAAGTTTAAAGCCTCATCGGCCGATATTTCCCCCATATTCTGCTGCGATACCCTTTTGTAAGCTGAATCATACTCCAACGCACGCGGTGGCCTGTTGTCCACAATGTCCTTTAAGACGTTTGCAGCTGTGAAAGATCCGGAAGCGCGGAGAGTCATTTCCGTGGCATACACAAGCTTCGTTGCAATGTTCTCAGAACGCAATTCTTCGGTCATCCTTCTTTTCGTTCGATCACTGGCATCATTAAATTCCGCGGAAGGTCGCCCTCTCTTACTGGTATCCGCTGTGAAATTACCATCTTTACCCGTAGTCGCACAGGCATTCTAAGTAAAAGAAACACCAAAAATTAATATACACATTTTGCATGGTAATATACAATCACTCGAAGAAACTTACTTGAATTTTAATTGACGATTCTAGCCAGTCTTGATTCTTTCTTAGGAAATCCAATTTTATGCGATTGCATTCCCTCCATTTCGTCTGCATTTTGGATGACAACTTTTTCAACATGTCAAAAGATTCCTTATGAATTTTGAAAGGAACTTTCTTTAATTCGGCCAGTTTTTCTTGCAGAATACTCGCTTGGTCTTTGAATGATATGATCCAACAAGTTTTTAAAACCTCAAATATTTCCATTAAAGTACACTCTCAGAATCTAGAGTTTCAACAAAACATAATTATTAATATTTATTATAAGAAAACGTATTTTTTAATGTTCTGAATTTTGAAATATTAAGCCTAAGAATTAAGATAAGTGGGCTCGGCTTGGCATGCCCGAGCATGGCCTGAGTCATTCCGAAGCGCGCCCGTAAAAAGCCCCGTAGCAGACAAACCTGCGCAAACCAGCGCAATTTTTTTTCACTATTTATTTTGCAACACTACAAACTACATAATGAACTTAAAAAAATCCCGAGATTCCACGGGACTCTAACTATATTCATACTTTTAGAAAAGGCGCTTCGAAAAACATGAATATTTTTAAGCCGTGCGTTTGGTGCTGCTTTTCAAGTACGCCAAACATAAATTTCATCAATTAAAAAAGCAGAAAAAATTTAACTTACCTTCAGGAACAACCTCCATTTTTCAGAATTGAAAAACAACACTCGCAAGGAAAGTTACACGGATTTGAACACGTGCGATATTTCAGTAGTGGAGAAAAGCCGCGCGTTATGTTCGGTGCGCGGCTAACTTTGAAATAAAATCCCGCGGGTAGAAATAACACTTTGGACACTTGTTCTGCGGATTATAATGCACTAATGCGCCCTCTACCGGATTCTCTGAAAATTAACTTTCAACTAACAAGTTGAGTTTTCGATTTTTGGCCAGGGATTTGGCCGTTTGAACCACTGTGCGTCGGTAAAAAAATTTAATAATATCCGTTTGATGTTTTTTCCACCAACACAGCATAAATAGGACATCTGCATCATGCTACATAAGCAAAAGTAAGCGTTGGTAATAACTATGGTGGCAGTAAAAAATGTAGTAATAAATTTTTGACAATAGTATCTTTATAATGTAGCAGTAACAAAAGTACATAAAAAAAGATTAAAATCCCCAATTTAATATAAATTAAATATTTTTGGTTTGGTGTAGGAGACTGTCTAGCAGCGTTCTGCGATATCCCCGATTCTATTTTTTTTAAATCTCACCAGGTTTAAATTACATTTTGGTAATTATACTATTTCAAATATCCAGGACTATGAATTGCGCAAGGCATTACAAAAAAGCCCCGCAGCTGTGAAAAATCTACTCCAAACTACTTAAAGGCTTACAAAAAGCGCTGTGAATCAAACAAATGTTAAAGAGATCGTGTGCATATATTTTTTACAGTAACAGCGTACTATTAATGCCCTTTGCTATTGTCGACTATAATCTAACAAGTTTCAGCCAGCATTTCGATCAAGAAGGCAGGAACAGTAAGTCAAAAACGTCGGTCTTATACCACCATTTTAAGAAACAGTGGACAAGTTGCACTGGGAAATAGTATCACATCTCCTTTACAGCCTAGGTTTGTCACCATCTGATTTTCATGTCTTTGGTCCATTGACAGAAGCAGGGAAAGACTTAATCAACGTTTTAGGGGGTCGGGGAAGGGCGAAATAGTCGTCAATTTGCCAACAGTTGGCAGTTACTGCATTAGTTGTAATTTTCCAACTTTTTTTTGTCACGCAGACAGATATTTTGTAGGGATTTTAATTAAGACATCAGGAAAATGAAAAATATAAATAGGCGAAGGTTCTCCAGTAAAAAGCTTCGATTGACGCAACACGAAAGGATAGGTCGCCCCTCGCATTGAGGAGCGCGTGCGTCTGTATCGTGAGAGATAAGACACGTGCAAGCCCTAAGAACTCTGCCTCGTCTTTTCAGTGGCCATTACGTTTCAGCTTGTATGCTGCCTTTCGGGCCTCCACCTCTACCAAAATACGAAGAGGCACAAGATCCGTAAGTGCCATCAGAGCCGTAGTAGATGCTGTCCGCATTGCTCATGTGGTTTCTAAACCGGCCAGTCTTTAAAGTTGAGTTAAGCGTAGTTTGATGCCTGAGTGTTGAACTGCCGGCCACTACAATAACGACGTATGTCACCATCGGTCTGACAATGACGGAGAGATTCCACCTAGTAACTTTGGGGTTTAATCGTCAGGTTTTACCAAAGGTCCGTCTACAGGCCCAAAGGCGTGCAGTGTCTCTTTGTATTTGTCTATCGACGTGTTCCCTTCAGGAAAGCCAAGCGCCTAAGGTTACCTCTAGATACTTGACTGCTTCGTAGGGAGGCAGACTAGTTCCTAAGACCTGCGGTTCAATCAAACCGTCAGCTTTGCTTCTTCTTCTACTGAAAATGATTAACTTGCCTTAGAAGGGTTAACTCTAAGGCCTTGTTGTACAATCCCTGGAGCTCTCTGAAGAATCCCGCTGACAATACCTAGAAATTGACCTAAAATTAAAATTGCAAGGTCATCTGCATAGCCTTGCGTATACAAACCGGCACGCTTGAGTTCCGTTTGTAGACCCTCAAAGACAAAGCAACACAAAAGAGATGAAGAAACTTCTCGTTCTTATCGACATCCTCTGCTGACTGACGCGCTAACCGCGGTTTCATCAAGTGCGGCTACTACTTCCCGCCCCGCCAGCGTGGCCTTGTTCCACCTAATAATTGTGTTGTCAATGTCTTGTCTGGTAGCTGCTGCACAACTACAGTCGGGCTATTACTATTTTGATAAAATGGAAGTGTTCCGCGCATATAAAGTTTCCGGGAAAGGCAGGGAGCAACGCAACTTAGAAAGCACTTCATATGAGACATTTGTTCACGCTGGTATCTGAGGAAGTTTCTCGACATATAAGAGGAGATAAACAACATCTCCGTGTAGTGCGCAACAAAGGCCGATTTGGTAAAGAAAAGTATTCCAAACTTCGTTACTTCTGGAACAAACACGGTTGGGGCACGTGGAGTTTCCCTGAGGAGATCACCGCTGTAAGTGTTCATGCTTCCTCAAAATACGCATGTAGTTAAGTTCCAGGTCGAATTGCATTGCATTTGCATTTAATTCAAGAACGATTAGAGTGATACCGACCGCTTGTTACTACAAATAATCAATGAATATTGTGACGGTTCGCGA
Organism: Ctenicera cuprea; assembly: GCA_958336395.1. Taxonomy (NCBI): domain Eukaryota; kingdom Metazoa; phylum Arthropoda; class Insecta; order Coleoptera; family Elateridae; genus Ctenicera; species Ctenicera cuprea. Next base: position 1,657,833 of record OY284488.1, on the reverse strand, counting down.
AACGCGTCTTTTGAACTAAGTACAACAGACAATAAAACAGTAACGTACAGGCCCTACAGACCCCCATTTGCTGAACGAGCAGAGGTACGCCTAGCAGTTTAACACAACTCTTCGACGATAACACGACAGGTGAAAGTCCCTACAAGGTAATGTTTGCGTACCAACCACATATTTATGACGACTTTTTAGTTTTTAAGTATGGACGTAAAGGAAGACATAAGTAACGATTTGACACGAGAGCGCTAGCTAGCCAACAAACTGCGGCCGCAAAAATTTCAATACGAAATACTAAAGCACGTGCTTACACGAAAAGTCCAACCTACGTATGCCGGCAGTAGTGAGAGTTACTGTAATGTCAGTGGCGTAACTTCAGATTTTGGGCCCGGGGACAAGATACCTGAAGGGCCTTGGCCCCATCCTCAAAAAAGCTTCAATAATGACGTAATTGATAAAATGAACAATTTTTTCAGTAGGAAAAAGATTATTTGCAGTCTAGTAAATGAAAATAAATATATTAAAGCCGTGTCTGATTAAGATAAGCAAATCTTAAATTTTCTGAAATTAATGTGTCTGGGGCGCTACCAAAAGGTGTGGGTGTTATTACTAAATATAATCTTACTTCAGTATTTTTCATTGTATAAGTACATACTTACTTAAATGAAATTTAAAATGTTTTCTGTTGAATATAAAAATAAAAACTGTCGAAAATCACAAATTTTTATTGAAAAAACTTTGTAATAGAGAAATAAAACAAAATAAAACTCGTGGCTGGTGGCAGGGCCCCTAAGGCCTCGGGCCCGAGGGCCTTTGCCACCTCTGCCCCATTGTAGTTACGCCACTGTGTAATGTTGTGTTAGTTAATATTATATTACAATCTAGTATCGGCTAAATGTTGATCTTTGTTATAAATAGTTACTGGTTTGTATCAAAAGAAAACTCTTTATTTATTTACTAGTTACTCCGTAACTACAGTGAACTGTGCGTAGTAACAAAAGTGTTGGCACACGATCGATACGTAATCGATGATATTCCAGGTAACCAATGAGTCCTGTACAGGTGTGTGCCCTGTAAATTATATAAAACATTTTGCTGCGCCAGTTATGGAACTGGGGCAACGTTCGGCAATTCTTCAAGGGTGGGTAAAGTTCCTAAAAATCGCGAAAATTTTTGTAATCGTTATATGCTAATCATTCTACAATCATGTACGTTCTAAGATTAAATTACTTCCATTTTCACCTATTTAGTGATAAAAAGGCCTAGGCGTTCGTTCTCATCAAGGTCGCTTAAAGCCGCGTACAGACCAGCGCACGGCGAACCGAACGCCGAACCGAGCAAAATAGTGCAACATTTCAGCGAACCTGCAACGTAAGCGTGCAACCAATCCGCGATCCGCCGAATGTCGGTACTCCGGCGAACCACCAAAGGGTGTTGCGTCTGTACGTTGCAACAAGTCTGGACCGGTCTGCGCATTTGGACGCTCAGCAAATACTATAGTTTTAATTCAATTCGTTGGTGACCGTCGGAGTAGACTCTTCGTTTCCATATATTTTTCATCTTTTCATTCTGATTTAATTTTTACGCCGCAATGGAGTGGGCCAAGGATACAACATTTAAATTTATTGAACTTTATCGTAGCAATGAAATTATCTGGGATCTAAAACAAAAGGACAATTTTAATAAATTACTAATACATAACGCATGGAATAAAATAGCTGCCGAGATTTCGTCGCACACATCATGTGATATATCAGCGGACCAATGCCGGAAAAAATGGAAACACTTCTGTCGTCTTTCAGAAGAGAAAGAGCAAAGTCGAAATAAACCCAAGGAACTGGAAAGGGTATGTATTTTAAAAGAAACTTTAATAAACATAAATACTACCGGTACTTTATTAAATACACTTTCTTTACGTTAATTTAATAGGTTTATTAATATTAACGTTACATATAAAGGTACTAGTGAATTTATAATATTTTTTTTAAGGAGCCGACGAGATAAATAAGTCGTCATGGTTCGCGTTTGATAGCCTACAGTTTTTGCTGAATAAAGATACTCCTCGCAACAGAAGAGGCACAGTGAGTAACTAAAAATTAATAATTTTGTTAAAAAAGAATACAAAAAAATAGAGTTAATACGAACAGAAATAACAGAAATTATAAGTTATATTCTAATACCGGTATTATGCATATTGATCTTGCCAAGTAAGGTGCCCTTCTTCGATACAATACTGCTTTAACTCTTCCCTCACTTGTATGGCATTCATACGTGACTTGCGTGGTACATTTCTAATAGGCAGTAGGATGTCATTTCCGCATTGTTCATCTGACTCCAATTTCCTTTAGTAAGTTTTCCATCTATATCACTATCAAATGTTCCAACGGGCGTGTACACGGAGGCAGAACGTGTGTTTCTTCTTAAAAAGTTGTGCAAGTGAGCAGTAGCCAACACAATGAGCTCTGCTTTCTCAGGCTGTAGTAAAATTGGTTTCCGAAGCACTCGAAAAACGGATGAAAGAATTCCAAATACATTTTTCACTACTCTACGCGCTCGAGACAGTTGATAATGAAAAATTCGTTCCGGAGTTCCTTTAGCATGCAATCCTGGAAAAGGCTTCATTATATTCTCAGTTAAAGCAAATGCCCCATCCCCGATTAAAAAATATGGCACTTCTTTTGCTTCTTCCCGGTAACGGCTCCGATGAGGGCAACGACAAAGAATTATTCATTAATTTTTTATTTAGTTGACAATTTTGAAAAATACCTCCGTCTGATATATTAATGCTTAATTACTTATAAACAAGTTGCCAGATCGAGATTAAGCTTAGTATACTAATAGCTCTAGGGGGACACAATTTTACTATAAACAAAAAAGCTTGAAAAAATTAAAACATTAAAGTGAAAAAAGTTACAAAATTTGGTTTATTTCCAAAAAAATACTTTTTTAAAAATTGGCCATAGGATTTCTTAAAATTTTATAAGGTAATATAGCTGAAGATTACCAATAATTTGGTTCGTGTTCCACTCCGCTAATTTATTTTTCACGCCGGCTATAAATTTTTGAAAATTTTCGATTAAATGCCTATTTAGTCAAAAACGAGTTATCAAATTGCGATGAAATTTGATAAAAAAAAATATCTTATGGGTGTGCAATGTTACAAGCAAAGAAAACTTTTGGAACTACTAAAACTGTGAAGTAAAAAAATTAATATATTAACATTTTGAAAAATATCAATCAACTGAAAATTTAATCGCAGTCGCCTATAAAACAAGCGTCTCATGTCGATGATTAGTTTGCAAATTGTGGGGTTATTATTACAGTTGCGCGGTTAATGATTGCACCGTAATTGATCATATTATTTAACATTTTGAAACAATTAGCGAGCGAGGATTGCAAAGTTGTTTTTATTATTTATTTAACGATTACTTATCTGTATATAAAATACTTAATTACGTTAACAATATTTATTTATTTTAACCTTATACGTATTTCGGCTTGTTTACATGCCATTGTCAAAGGTTATATGAAAAAGTAAACAGTTAGTGTTGTTATAGCAATAGAACTTGGTGACTTGATGTCGGTAATCGTCTGCGGATAACTTAATTTCTTATTCCAAAATGTTCAATAGAGGAGAATTTAAGAGATTAATTAATTAATCAATCATTAACGGTACAGTTTTTAAATGTTTGCGAATTTCAAAAGATTTTAGTATATCTAATTTACGTTCATCATCACAAAAGTGTAAACATTTTATAGTGTTATTAGATGTCATTGAATGATTGTGTTCTAGTAAGTGTTTAGCGTAATTGGATTTATGTAGGTGTTTGTATTTGTAACAACGTACGTGTTCTTTATACCTAATATAAAAATTTCTAATTGTCTGGCCTATATAAACCGAATTACAATGCGAACAATATAATTTGTAAATACCTGATTTTAGCAAATCGTCTGTTTTTGATTTTGCATTAAGTTGTTTTAAAATTTACTTTATATTTATTTCTTTTGTTTATAATTTTAGCAATTTCTTCTGATTTGTCACCAAAATATGAGATCGAGGCATATTTAATCGAATGAAGTTGGGGTATTCGGATACATTTTTTTGAATGGCTTATTTATAATTTTTTTCTTTAATTAATGTATCAATAAGTTTAGTAGTGTAACTATTACTATATGCAATTTGTTTAATAAATGATATTTCTCTATTATAATTAATTTTATCTAAAGGGACCGTCAAAGCACTATGTATCAGGGACCTGTATGCTGCTAATTTGTGTTTTATGATGACAAGAATCGTGTGGTATTGTAATGTCTGTTTGTGTAGGTTTTTTGTAAACTGAGTACTTAAATTTATTAGTTGAATTAATTTTTATGTTTAAATCTAGAAAGTTAATGGACTTATTTTGTTCAGTTTCTAGTGTAAATTTTATGTTTGAACGCAAGCTGTTAATAATAGTTAATAATTCATTGATTAACTCAAATGAACTATTAAAACATGCTAAAATGACATCAACATAACGAAACCAAAATATAACTTTCTCAGATTGATTTGATTCGAATATTTGATCTTCTAGATTTTCCATAAATATGTTAGCTAAAAGAGGTGAAATTGGACTTCCCATGGGTAAACCATCTTTTTGGAAATAAAGTTTATTATTAAAAGTAAAATATTTTTGACTAATACAAAGTTCAAATAATTGAATCCACTCAGTCTGTTTTATTAATTCAACATTTTTGTTAAAAAGAATAGTTTATTATTATTTCATTATTTTTATTTTACAAACGTGTACGGTAAAGTTCAACTGGCAACCTAGACACGATTAACTGACATAATGTAAAAAAATTAAAAGATTTTGTTTGTTTAACGGTAAAGGCGTAGGCTTTAAATCTGGCTGCTTCAGTTCAAATCCCGTGGCAGACATGTTTTGTTTTCTTTATTTATTTTTAATTTGATGGTCTTGAAAACATGAAAAAACTAAGTTAGTTGATGCCTAGAAACTAATGGACAACATTTTCGCATTTATTGTTACTTTTAATTGTTCTGTTATTTATGTTGGTTTTCATTGTTTAGTATTTTAAAATTAATTAAAAAAAAACGCATTTCAAATTATCTATTTTTTTAATATAACACAGTTAACAATTACAATAAATTGTAAGCATAGGGCATGATATTATAGCAGTAAGAGATGTCAAAAATATATTTAAAAAAACAAGCGAACAGGTCTGCCACGGAATTTGATTTTTGTCAGTCAGATTACAAGCACGACTTACAGCTAAGTCAAGGTTTAAGTTTTTTTTTATTATGTGAGTTAAATGGGCCACGGTTGCCAATTTACATTGATCATGCACGTTTGCAAAATAAAAATTTTAATATTAAAAATAATTTGCAGTGCTCACTTGCTTATTGTTTAAAAATGTTAAATAAGAGCATTTACGGTAATTTAGTAAATCGCGCAACTATGATAATACGTCCACAATTTGCAAGCTTATTATCGACATGCCGCGCTTGTTTTATAGGCGACTGCGATTAAGTTTTTATTTAATCGCCCTGTATAACAAAAGCGCTATGTAAGTTAGTATTTAATATGAGTTAAGGTATAACCATTCTTACTATAATAACTACTAATTAACATAAAAAAACTTGCTGATAACAAGAAATACAATATTACCATAAGCGCGAACAAAGCAAGCAGTAATAATTTTCTTGCAGAACCTGCTATACTTCACGTAATTTAAAGTACATACATGTATAGTAGATTGCATGAAATTATTTACGCAGTTCTAAGTGCAAGAGTTTCTAGCGGTGCAGGACGTTTCTTTTCACTTTCCTTCATGTGCTGGTACAAGCTTATCAAGCATATAGCCGCATAAATGTCGATACCTAAAAGTATAATATTATAAGGTTTTATTCACATAAATTAAAGGAATCTGGCGCAATGTAACGTTACTGTTACATTACTCGTTACAATACGAGGCTTAGGATGTAACTAAAAACTGAAAAACAATTCTATTTAAACAATTTTGTTACATTACGCCAGAGTGGTTAAATATGTACAGAGCGAATAAATAAAACTTAATCGAAGTTGCCTTTGAAACAAACACGTCATGTCGATGATTAGTTTGCAAATCGTGGAGGCTATTTTCATCGCTGCGCGGTTTTTTATTTTATCGCAGTTGTTTAGATTAAACATTTTTACCAATTAGTAATTGAGCATGGTAAATTATTTTTAATATTTATTATTTTTTACAGACGTGCATAATAAATGTCAGTTGTAAACCGTGACCCATTTAACACACATAATAGAGAAAAGTATTGAACGGTTGTTTGGTTAAGCGGTAAAGACGACGTCGACGGCTTGTAATCTGGTAACCACAGTTCAAATCCCGTGACAGACCTGTTTTTTCCTAATATTTTAAAATTTTGATATTTCTTACTGTTATCTTATCTTGGCTCATGTCAATAATTTATTTGAATTTTTTAGTTAATTTAAATTTAAAAATGTTTTATGTTGCTTTGTTAAAACCATTTTTACGAACGAACAAAATTAAATACCGTTTAGAAAAGTAAGCATATAAACGTATGTAAAAATTGAAAATGTCATTGCGTTATTGGTTTATACACGCAGCTATTGTTCCACAAATGTTTGTCTTCGTAAATTTGTTAAATATAATTTAAAATCCAGTTTTTTAAAATAAATACAAGATAAAAATTAAAATAAATTATAGACGTGGCCAAGATAAGATAGTAGTAAGAAATGTCAAAAATAAAAACAAAATAAGAAAAATAACGGTCTGTCTCGGGATTTGAACTGGAGTCACCAGATTACAAGTCCTTGTCTTTACCACTAAATCAAACCACCGTCTAATTTTTTTTTTCATTATATGTGTGATAGACCTCGACACCTTCGGGTACACGAAGATGGATTATGATGATGATGATGATGATGTGTGTTCAATAGGTCACGGTTTACAACTGACATTTATCATGCACCTTTTTAAATAAAAACAATAAACATTAAAAATAATTTACCAGGCTCACTTGCTAATTGTTAAAAATGGTAAGTATGAGCAATTGCGGCAAAATAATAAACCACGCAACTATGATAATACCTCCACGATTTTCAAACTAATCATCGACATGACATGTTTGTTTCAAAGGCGGTTGCCATTAAGTTTTTATTTGAGCGCTCTGTACTACAGGGCTTTAGATTCACAAAAATTATACTTTGATTCACATTTTTAAGATTGCTAGAAAACATCACAAAATGAAATTTGTAAACGTATGTGCTAATTTAAAATCTGTTTTATGAAATTTTAACGACTCCAACTCTAATGAATCTGTTAGAAGCTTCCAATATACGTATGCATGTAATGATCGAATCTGTTAAATTGTACTTACTTCCAACAATAAGTAGCTCTAATAACACTGACAACCAGTGAGATATTAGTGCTATTTTAATTATGCAAGAAATTATTAGCGCTATTATTTCAAATATTAACACCACGATGTATGGGTATAGCAGTATCGAGCGTCTCTGAAAATAATAAAAAAAAAATAATTATTAGTATTATTCAAAATAATAAGCGAAGATGTGCTAACATTTACAAATAAGGACAACCTAAGCCGCGTTTTGTCCTTATTAGAACTGCTCAGTTAGGTATAGTTCCTATTTCTAAATGTAAGCATCAAAATCACTTAAGCCGTGCCCACAATATCGGTGATAGATGCCCCTAGGGGCATCTATATAAATATAGCCCAGGTTTGAAGTAGCAAATACAAGCAAAAATAGCAAAACCCGGCTAAGCCCGTATCAAACCATCAAGTAGCCTCCGAGTACAAAAATACGTACAGTATCGCAATAAATTAAAACAGTAAGAGAAGAGATGCTAACATTTAGAAATAGGTACAACCTAAAACGCGTTTCGTCTTTATTAGGACTCTTCAGTTAGGTATAGTTACTGTTTGTAAACGCAAGCCATAAAAGCACTTAAGTCGTGCCAACAATAACGGTGATAGATGTCCCTAGAGACATCTATATTAATATAAGCGAGGTTTGAAAGAGCAAAAGCTACACTGCACGCGATTGTAGCTTTGCTACTTCATACCTCTCCGTACATTTTTATTGATGTCGTAAGGGACACCTGTCACCATTGTTATTATTGTTTAAAAATGTATTTTTTTACTGGCAGCTATTTGGTTTCTTTTGTGATGGTTGAACATCACAGGAGCCAACCAACATATATAAGAACTGCGGCATAAGCAATAATATACGCTATAGGCTCTGATAGATAAAATAACAATAATACGTAATATTATATAGAGTACTGAATTTTTTTGTCTTTAGAATTGAAACCGGGAAACTTGCTATTTTAGTTAAGTGTAACTTAATTTACTAAATAAATAAAAATATTAATACCTGAACGATTCCTTTTAAAGCAATAAAAAGTGCAAGGCCAGTAGCAGTAAACCAACCAAGGTAACTTCCCGACATTATTTGTGCTGCATTATAAGCGGAAGATCGTGAATAATAATCTGAACCTGCGAAGATAGCTGGCAAAAACAAAATTGTAGTTATAGCACAAATTCGGAATGCCTACAAAAGAAAATTGTTAGGAATAAGGTAGAAGTTCACAATGATATAAAAATCATTTTAAGTTTTCAACAATGTTAAGTATATGTTGCTAATATTAAACAATTATACATAAGTAGTGAAGTATACTGTACTTACTAAGCAAATTACTCCGTATGCCAAATATCCATACTTTAGGCTACAGCAACAGCAGCACTTTGTGACCAAAGGCATTATTGTGATTGATAGGAGTATGTTGTCTAAAAAAAGAAAATACATAACAGAATAAAAAATAATTTATAAATGTTTTAAATTATTAATGATAATTCATGATTTACGTAATTGTCCAATCTCACGCACCTACCGGCAATAATTGGAAGCCTTTAAGTTATACAATCGAAGAAGCAAAAACGGTTCATCAGAAACACAATAACAGCAAGAAAGAATAAGGTATTAAGGTAAATGCAAAATTACAAAATTATTAGAAAAAGTCAAAGTACAACCATTTTTCTGCATTAAATCCCTGACTGTCTCACCATAACAACAGGATGGGATCTTGCTTCACGATAAAATGTATCCCCGTAATAATACAGCGCGGCGGCCTCTTACAACTTCACTTACTTTATTGATTGTTTACGGCAATTATTTCTAATTACTGCCACCGCTGTTGCTATAATTTGTTTATTTATGGTTTACTAACGATAAACTATAAGTTGTAATAAAATTTGTCTTCAGACAAGACTAAAATGCTTTGTAGTTGTTTACGCTAGACGTTTCAAATACCAAGAAAAGTCGACGTCAGAACAAATAAACAGTAATGCATCCTCAATTTATTCTTATAAAATTAAAAAGATTCTGCATGTTGAAATTAATACATTTTTTCGTTTGTTTATTAGAGGTAAGAAATATTATAGCTCTAATGCAACTACGTTACGACTTTACGTTACAAATAATTGTATACATTTTACAATAAGTTTGCGCTGCTGCTATAAGATGAAATGAATGATTCTGTTCAACGTAGATTGACGATTTACGCTCATGTTTCCAAATAGGTTATTCGAGGAAATAAATACTATTTCTACTGCAAGTTTCAGCTTTATACAATTTTTTGCAAGGTCAAACTCTAAAATCGTAACGGTTTAATGCTGGCTAAAAATATCAATGAAAGCGATACCATTTTCAAGAGGAATTAAGTTCCGGATGGCCGCTTTGCACTGGTTGTGGCGTGAAGTTGTCAAAGCTCAGTGGCGGAACAAAAAGTGATAGGGTCTTCCCGTAAGAAACTCTCATGGCCCCCTTCATATCTAACGTATAATAATTATTTTTAGTTAATTCATTTGTATTTTTATATTTGTAGCCTAGTAGGTATTTGTAAACTAACCAACATAAAATGAATCTATCTTTATTTATAAATTCCAGCTTTACTTCGTTAAAGTCCATATTTAATGAGTATCTATACAGGGTGTTTCTTAATAACATGCTAATATTTAAGGAGGTTATTCTTGGGTCCATTTTGAGAAAAAAACTTCATATGAACATATGTCCTAAAGGTCTTAACTTTTGAACTACAGGGTGCTAAAGTTTTAAGAAAAAATTCTTTTTTTTATGATAACTTTGGTATGACCCTACATATTTTTGTGAAACGTAGTACGCATCTTCTACGCATCAAAAGGCATTTTCTGCTGTACAACATAATTTTTTACTTTTGCCAGTGGCGTTCGTGCGGAATTTGCACTGAATTTTAAGAGAAAAGGGATACGCCACTGCTTTTTCTTAAAGTAAACATTATTTTTGAAATCCTCATTCCCTTCTGAGCAAATCTGGTCTCTTGATTTTTTTTCGTTTGACGTACGGTTTTCGCATAAAAAAATAAAATTCATTCATTTGTATCTCGCTAGACCACTTACGACAAAAACCAATTTATGTAACTTTAAACAAAAATTTATTTAAGAGAATAATTTTTAAACGGTAAAATTATAAAATTAAAGTAATCTAAATACATTTTGGAACGCTAACACAAAATTACCCTGAACGCACAAAGAAATAAATTAAATCAGATGTTCAAAATGTGAACCTCCTGCAAATATTCATGCCTCTGCTCTTTTTCTCATGGACTCTTTACTCTTTGGAAAATGCCGGGACTGTTTCTAATAGTTTCGCAAGAAACTATGATGCAATTTCTCAACTGCTCTTCAGTATGAATTGGTGTGCTATAAACCAATGTTTTAAGATGACCCCACAGGAAATAATCTAAACTACTGAGGTGCGGGGACCTAGGTGGCCATGCCTGTGGTCCTCCGCAACCTATCCAGCGATTATTGTAATTTTGGTTTAAATATTCGCGCGCCAGAGCACAAGTGCGCTGGCGCCCTGTCGTGCATAAACCACAGTCGATTTCTTACTAAAATGGGAACATCTTCCATCAAAGCTGGCAATTCTTCTTCGAGAAACTGCCGGTAATTATGCTAATTCAACCTCGCATGAAGAAAATAGGGTCCAATTAAATAATCACCGCATATTCCAGCCCACACGTTAACGGAAAACTGCTAGTGGTGACGGGATTCCAAGATTGCATGTGGGTTTTCTTCAGCCCAAAAATTATTATTGTGAAAGTTTTGGATGGCGTTTCTGGAAAAATTGGCTTCATCGGTGAATAAAATTTCAGTATCAAATAATGGATTTTCGTAGACTTTTTGAAGAAACCATTGGCAAAAGTTCATCCGTAATGGAAAGTCGCGAGAGAGTAGCGCCTGAACCCGTTGGATATGGTAGGGATATAATAAAAAGTCATAGAGAATTTTCCAAACAAGAATATGTGAGATATTCAAATTGTTCCCAATTTTTCGTGTACTTAATCCGGGATCTTCCTCAATTGAATTCAAAACCGCTACCTCAATTTCTGGTGTTCTTACAGTACGTTGTACTCCTTTTAGATGATTGTCTGGTTCAAAACTTCCCTTTTTGCACAACCTTCTATGAATGTTTAAAAATGTTCGTGCATCCGGAATATTTCTATTTGGAAAGCGGTCTTCATACAACCGCCTGGCTTCCAGTGCGTTACCATCAGCAAGCCCATACATGTAATGCATATCTGCAAACTCAGAATTCGTAAAAGGGACCTTGTTTTTTAATAATATTGTGATTTTGATGACTTAAATACGTGACAACTAGACTAGGTAGACAACTGTCAAAACTGTTTATGTTTACAAAACAAAATCTGCTTCTTACCTACTAGATACGTTTTTAATCCTTGATAATACCCAATTTCATAACAACGTGCAAATGAATGAATTTTATTTTTTTATGCGAAAACCGTACGTCAAACGAAAAAAAATCACGAGACCAGATTTCCTCAGAAAGGAATGAGGATTTCAAAAATAATTTCTCCTTTAAGAAAAAGCAGTGGCGTATCACTTTTCTCTTTAAAATGATTCAGTGCAAATCCCGCACGAACGCCACTGGCAAGAATAAAAAATTATGTTGTACAGCAGAAAATGCCTTTTGATGCGTAGAAGATGCGTACTACGTTTCACAAAAATATCTAGGGTCATACCAAAGTTATCATAAAAAAAAGTATTTTTTCTTAAAACTTTAGCACCCTGTAGTTCAAATATTAAGACCTTTAGGACGTACGTTCATATGAAGTTTTTTTCTCAAAGCGGACCCAAGAATAACCGCCTTAAATATTAGCATGTTATTAAGAAACACCCTGTATATAAAATACTTAATTACTTTAACAATATTTATTTATTTTAACCTTATACATATTTCGGCATGTTTACATGTCATTCTCAAAGGTTATATGAAAAAGCAAACAGTTAGTGTTGTTATAGCAATAGAACTTGGTGACTTGATCTCGGTAATCGTCTGCAGATTACTTGATTTCTTATTCCAAAATGTCTTATAAAGGAGAATTTTAGAGATCAATTTGCTCATTCATTAACGGTACAGTTTTCTAATGTTTGTGAAATTCAAAGCTTCTAGTATATCTAATTTACGTTTATCATCACAAAACTGTAAACATTTTATGGTGTTATTAGATGTCATTGAATGATTGTGTTCTAGTAAGTGTTTAACGTAATTGGATTTATGTGGGTGTTTGTATTTGCAACAACGTACGTGTTCTTTATACCTAATATCAAAATTTCTAATTGTCTGGCCTATATAAACCGAATTACAATGCGAACAATTTAATTTGTAAATGCCTGATTTTAGCAAATCGTCTGTTTTTTATTTTGCATTAAACAAAGTGTTTAAGATGTTTCTAGTTGTTTTAAAGCTTGCTTTATATTTATTTGTTTTGTTTATAATTTTAGCAATTTTTTCTTATTTGTCACCAAAATATGAGATTGAAGCATATTTAATTGTATGGAATGAAGTTAGGGTATTCGGATACATTTTTTGAATGGCTAATTTATAATCTTTTTCTTTAATTAATGTATCAATAAGTTTAGTATTATAACCATAACTGCAATTTGTTTAGTAATTGAAATTTCTCTATTATAATTAATTTCATCTAAAGGGACCGTCAAAGCTCTATACAGGCTGAGTCAAGCTATACGCCTTTTTTTTTAGTGAGTTTATTATTAGGAATTTATTAAAAATTTTTGGTGTGCATATGTTTCGAAGGGTGCTCTACAACCTGGCACAGTCAGTTTTTTGATTGGACGTCAAATGTCAAAATAGCGATTTTCGATTGTTTATTTTTAAATAGAACGGTACGACTTTTTTCGGCTTAAACGATGCTGTATGATGTTTACAATATGCTCCTTACTGCATTTTTTCCCAATTTTCACGATTCAGCCGTAAAATATGCATTTATTATGTTAGTCTAGTAGGCCGAGACCTACGGAACGTACTTTGATGTATCTGCACAAAACGATTTAATGGTTGTCAGTATGCATAGTAAAATCATTGTTTTAATAAACATAAAGAAGCAGAAACTCAGGCATTTAGATTACATTAAATAATAGTTACTTCAATATTAGGATAACATCGAATGAAAACTATAAGATTATAAACTAAACAAAATTTAATTAAAAAACTAATTAGTTTTTATCCAACGAGAAACTCGAAGAAGTGGAAATGTTTACTTACAAGCAATAGTTTCATCAAAAGTTTACTTATTTTACGCAAAAACATGGCGACGCGTGCGTACGTACCGGCCTACTAGATTAACATAATGAATGCTTATTTTACAGCCGAATCGTAAAAATTATGAAAAATGCAGTAAGGATCATATTGTAAACATCATACAGCATCGTTTAAGCCAAAAAAAGTCGTACCGTTCCATTTAAAAATAAACAGTTGAAAATCGCTATTTTGACATTTGACGTCCAATCAAAAAACTGACTGCGCCAAGTTGTAGAGCACCCTTCGAAACATATGTATACCAAAATTTTTTAATAAATTCCTAATAATAAACTCACTAAAAAAAAGGCGTATAGCTTGACTCAGCCTGTATGTATTAGGGACCTGTATGCTGCTAATTTATGTGTTTTATGATGACAAGAATCGTGTGGTATTATAATGTCTATTTGTGTAGCTTTTCTATAAACTGAGTACGCAAATTTATTAGTTGAATTAATTTTTATGTTTAACTCTAAAAATTTAATGGACTTATTTTGTTCAGTTTCTAGTGTAAATTTTATGTTTGGGTGCAAGCTGTTAATAAAAATTAAAAATTCATTAATTAAATCAAATGAACTATTAAAACATGCTAAAATGTCAACATAACGAAACCATAATATAACTTTCTCATATTGATTTGATGCGAATATTTGATCTTCTAGATTTTCCATAAATATGTTAGCTAAAAGAGGTGAAATTGGACTTCCCATGAGTAAACCATCTTTTTGAAAATAAATTTTATTATTAAAAGTAAAATAATTTTGATTGGTGCAAAGTTCAAATAATTGAATCAACTCAGTCCGTTTTATTAACTCAACATTTTTGTTAATAAGAATAGTATTTAACAAAAAAATACACTCTTGAGGAGGTATTTGGGAAAATATATTAGTAACGTCAAAACTTACTAGCTTGCTTTGTGGTGGTAAATGTAAGTTAGACAACTTTTTGATTAATTCGGAAGATTTTTTAACTGAGTATTTTTGCTAGCATATAGTTGGGTGCATGTATGTATGATACCACTGGTCTAATGGGCATGTTGGGTTTGTGCATTTTTAATAAACCGTATAGTTTTGGTGGTTGTGGATTTGTATTTACTATTTGTCTTTTTTGATATTCTGTTAAACAAACCTGGCAATTTTCTAATGTTTGTTTTAATTCTTTTTGATAATTTTTGGTGGGATTAATAGTTAAAGTTTTTAACTTTGAATTAATTATGAAATCATTATTACATGACGCAAGCGCTGGGGGGACATGGTTGCTTCGGGGCCTACCTCGCAAGATTCAAAATAAGGGAAAGCAGTGAATGCAGATACTGTGGCAAAGATGATACGGTAGAACATACAACGTTTAATTGTAACAGATGGATAAGGGAGAGACAAGAAAACGAAACAAAAATAGGACCCCATCTTACGACCGAAAATCTCGTAGAAACAATGCTGAGGGGAGAAGAAAACTGGAATGACATCAAGCGACTATTTGAAAACATCATAAAAACCAAAGAAACCGAAGACAGAATACTCAACAAAACAGCGAATGAAGACCAAATAAGACAATAAAGTAATCAAGCAGGAAGTCACACCGTAAACTACCCACTACCCCGAAGTAATGGGAAACTGGTTCCGGGGTAGTTGGAAAGGACTTGAAAGAAGAGGGGTCTTAGCTGGTGAGAGTCTAGCACTACCCGGACTTTTAGAAATGCGCCGGGTGTCCATTATGGATTTCCCCTCCTCGTGTTAAGAAAAAAGGCTATGAAAGATAAAGACAGAAAAGAAAAACAAAAAAAAGTTAAATTGTAACTCAAAGATTTTGCGCAGTTTTTTTTAAATTTAAGTAAGTTTGCCTCTTTTAATTCCGACGGAAGGAAATTATACACTTTACCTATATTATATTATGTAAATGACCGTTTATAAATGATCAGTTTATTATTATTTAGGAATGGTAATAAGATCCTTCCGTCGGATGGTAATATTATGAACGTCAGTTTTAAAAATAATTTTTTAATATAGATAAGGAGGTGAGTTATACAACATAATTTTATGATACAAGCAAGCAGAGTGGAGGAGGCGCCTATTCTCCATATCAAGCCATGGCATAATTTTAAAAGTATAAGTAATATGTTGATTTTTTCTTATCCCAAAGATAAGGCGTAAACAAGAATTTTGTACAACCTGCACTCTTCTTGAATACTCTCTAGAAAGGCAAGGTCCATAAACAACACTACAAAAATTAAAAAGAAAAATTATTGATTATCATTTAAAGTCCCGTTACGTAAAATTGACTAAAAAGAACTATCTGTAGTTGTCGTACTTTTACTGGTAGTGGTTGCTTAATTAAAGTAGCGGGAACTTTAAAGGTCCTTCGTTAGTAGCAATTACTTTAAAGTGTAGTGTGTTCATAGTAGACCTTGCCAACTTTAGGTCTTAATCACTGCAAAGTCATTTTTAGTAGTTGCAACTACTTTGAATAAAGTGGAATATACTTTAAAGTAATAAAATGTATTAAATATATTCTTAGGGTAAAATGCTTGACAACCGCTATATTGTCTAGCAAACAATTATACCGCTATTACGGATAAAATTAAACTACGATATTCTTAATTTATTTTTCACGCTACAGGCAAGGTAAATAGACGATACATCCATAACTACAAAAGATGAAAATGGCCAATAACATTCGTTTACTTTTTGCCCTTGACTATGGAACTTAATAGTGTCATTTACATACCTAGGATAATAATTAAAGCAACAAGGTACAGATTCCAAGGCAACTTAGAGTAATGGGGCTTTAAAAAAATAATTCCGATGACAGCAGTCAAAACGAACTTTTAAAAATATGATTAAATTTCTACCTTTATTGTGAAAAATTTAATAAGTAACACGGAATGTATCGACTATTAACATTCTCGGCAGGCCACAAGCCTCGGCTCGTATTTACCTACCTCGAATGTTATTACGTCTTTACATTCCTTGTTACTTAAATAACTATAATTAGCGAATTTCTTTTAAATATAGTTTATAACGCTAAAATAAAAGCATGTTATAATAATTTTAGGTCCTAATAGTTCTTAAAACATAGTTGTATAGATCCTAACATGAAATAAAAGACGTAAAAAATTTTTATTTTTTATTTAAATCTAATTAACATTTTTAAGGCGCATTGGTATATTTAGCAGTAGAGTCACAACATTTATTAATAGAATTCTTTTGTTTAAAAATTAATGGCTATGGAAGTCCAGAAAAGCACATCGAAAACTTCATAATAATACCATTATTATATAGACGAGCACCGTTCCAATCTTTCTTCTATGTTTATCATTTGTCTTGCGCATTACCCGTGTTGTATGAGACATTTAGTTGTTTTTGTTTTAATTGCACAAAATATGTTGCTGTTGTAAGTTTGAAAGTTCCAAGTAAGTTTGAAAGTTCCAAATACGTTCCGATTGCATTCCCAGCACGTGCCTGGAACACAATTTTTTTTACGTGGCGGCGACGTAAACGTGTTAGTAATCGCGAAGTCGCGGGTACGTCGAGATGATTCTCCACTTTGATGCCGTTCCTAGTACGTGCCCATTACGTATTTGGAATTGTGGCAAATCAGCTCAAAGTGTTAGCTACGTAGCGGCGACTTTAATTGTTAGCTGGGATATTTAGTCGAATTCTTTTGTTGGCCCTATTTTTTAATCTGAAAACGGTAACTTACGCTCTATTTCAAACTCTCTAGCTTTAAAATGGCAGCCGCTCAGATTTTTGACTTAACACCCCGTTACACAAAAACGCGTTGACAGATCGAAATGAAATTTGATATCGTAATAGCTCTAGAAGGCACAATGCCAAAGAAATATATCACACTTCAATTATCACGTTATGTACTTATCTTTATCTGATAATTTCTACTGAGATAAAGATCATATACAACACACATGTATTTGAATGTAAGAAACAAGATATTTTAGTCTTTTCTCCCTACTGCTACACTCATGCGTATTATGTTCTGCCACTTATAGCTTTTTCCAACAGCCCAACCCCAACATGTTATCCGCACATTATCATTTATGATAAAAAAATTGTGTACGATTCTATTTCTTATATTATTTAATTGCAAAAGTTAGATTTAAATTCCTGTTACTTCCTAAATAGTGGCAACAGAATTAAATTGGGTAAGAAAAGAGATGAGCAAATACGACATTTTTGAAATTTAAAATAATACTATCATCGTTACCCGTTTAAAAATTTTTTATAGAATAGCCAAGACCTTAAGCACTTATCCACCCCAAAACATTGTAGTTCTAAAAAAACTTTTCGAACTTATTTTTATTTTTATTGTTAACAAATGGCCGTTTTGGTGCTCAAAAGAACTGCAAGTATTTTTATCCACGATGGTGCATGTTCATATTTTTCTCTGGCATTTGCATTTCGCCCCTTAATATCGATTGCTGGACGTTCTTCCGCAAATTAATAGAGTAGCAACTCCAGCCGCGCCTCTCATTTGCCGGAGTAAATTTAGACATCAAGGTTACATAAGTCGTATTTAGGGTTTTTCAGCAAACCGTTCTGAATTTATATAAAATCCCATCTGTTTTGTATAATCAGCTGTTGGGAATGTATATAAACATTATTCGAATTTGTTTGAAAGTTGGTGAAGACTCGGATAGCGTGTGTAAAAATGATCAATACTGATATTTGTAATAAAAATCACAAAATAATAGAGTACAAAAGACACAGCACTTTTCCTTTTTTATTATAAGTTACAGATGCTATACCTTAAAATTATATTTTTTGTCCATTTGTAGAAATGAATAATTTGGGTATAATAAGTTATTTAAGACAACTATATAAAAGGCTTATGAATCTTACACAAAAAGCCCATTTTGTCCAATAAATGAATAATTGACTGTGAAATATTTTTAACATTTGTAAAAACTATAAATAAAGCGAAGAAAATTGAAACAAAAGCCATTAAAATTATTTTTGTTTCTATTTCAGTATTGGCGAATAAAAAAATCAAAAACAATCATAAAAAATACAAATTGTAAATGTTTACTTACTTTTAAAAATAACTATTTGGCGCACCAACTTTGTTGCTACTACTAATACGCAGCGAAACGATAGCGTTGCTGCAGACCAATACGCTTTTATACAAGGCATCTATTCTAGACGAAAGCGTAAAGATTTCATTTAAAATGTATTAGTTACTGTAAAAACCATAGATGGCGATGCAATTTCACACGCTAACAAAAAAGGAATTTCTCAAAAAAATAAAGTATATTGAACATTACTGCAAATTGATTAGCACATAGCAATCGTATCTTAATTATTTTCAAATATTTAGCAATTTTTTTTGCAAAGCCAAAGTAACGGAAGAAAATCCATTTGCAAAAGAAACTGAAGACAGGCGAAAGATAGTCAGATTTGAAAGATAAAAAAGCGGAACAAATTTTTTCACTTCCGTTTTGGTAAAGTTTTTAATAAAATATCTAACTAACTATCCTATTAACCCGTAAACGTAACCGGTGTAAACAAAACCTGGCCACCCCCATTTTTTCTTTGATAATTAAAATAAATAAATAAAGCTTAGTTATTTAATATACAAATAAATTTTTGTTACTTGATATAAAAGACAATTATTTTTTAATTTCGGTTTAACCGGAAATACATCTGGATTTTTTATTTTAAATAGAACATCCTCTACCGGGTGTAAACAAAACGCGGTTCACTATGGCGCGCCGTTTTACTTTTTAATACACACATTAAGTTGTGTAAATGCGATTGTCTTAAAAAGTAAAACGGCGTACGCCAAATTAGTTTTTAATATACATACACATAGGCATCCGTAAAACATCACGAGTACGGTAAAAATATACCATTGAAGAAAGAATCACGGGTTGCATACATTTAGGCGTTACGCCACCTAACAATCAACAGATGCATCACTACAAATAAATACGAATAATTCAAATTAACAGTGAACTTCACTGCCTAAACCCATTCTAAATTCTTGTCTCAGGTGTCCCAACATTGTTATTGTTATGATTTTAATTAAAAAGTGTGTTAATGGATTATTTTAGTGTCATTCATATGACTTATGCCAATTGCGATTTGTTGCACATTTTAAATTAAACCCAAATAATTATTGGAGGTTACTTTACGATAGCTTACTACTAGCTCCCATCTTTTCTGCAAATTATTGAAATGGAACTTGACTTTGTTGAAGTTTATGTTAATACATTATAAATTACATGATTGTAAACGGCAACAAACTAATTATAAATACCCGCTGAAGTTAGTTTATAATTATTTTATTTATAATAATTATATTAACACACTCCCTTCTTCCCTGCAAATTTAAATACACTGTTTAAATTTAATATAGTGTTCTCAGAACTGCACTATTGGCCCGTGGCTGTAAATATTTTTTGAGAATTTGAAAATGGAGTTTTCATTTTCCAGATTTTAATTCAAAAAAAATCTGTTTCATTTTATGAAAGGGTTCGGTTGCCTCATGACTGTAAGGAAGTTTTGGAATGCACATTTTTCTGCAATAAATTATAAAATGTTATATCTATAGATATAGATGTCACTTTAAACTGCATGCAAACTGTTGACTACATAAAAGATGTTCGCTGTAAACAAAATCTCAGATACTTCTTGTTTATAACATATCCAAAAATATATCTAATGCCATAAGACAAGCGTAGCTAAGTTCTTCCATGCAGAGAAATGAGATTTTAATAAAATCTGTAATAGTCATTTATGGTACTAGTGGGGTAAAGGCGTTAATATTACCTACACTAGTTTGAAAGTTGCACGACGAGGTTGTAGACCGAGTCGTGTAATTAAACGAGTGACAGAAAATTTTATCTACGACTGCCAAAATTTGTTAAAAATAGAATTTTTTGCTTGAAATGATATTTCGCATTAATTTATTTGCAAATGTCAAGTCACTTTTAAAATACTTTTGTTTTAAAATCAAAGGAACCATAATATAGTATAAAGGATGGTGTGCTACAGCGCACAGTTTAAGGGGCGCTGTGTGACGTCATCAAATTTAAAAACAACGGCAAATTTAAAATTTAATTTTCGGGAAGTCTGCAGCCCGTGAATTTTCATCGTTTTTACAACATATAAATATAACAATTTAGTTACGAAGTTGAAATACGAATGAAATTCCTCTGAGAAACTAAAATATTTCACATTGAATGTACCTATGCTCATAATAATATAATGTTCAATAAACAAAAAAATAGTTTAAGTAGATCTATAATTTATTACTTACTTTTTGTCTTACTATTATAGTTGGAGCAAATTTTTTACACAGCGCTTCATAATAAAGTATATAATGTAAATGAAACTTACTTTAAACACTAATTTGTTGACAAATTAGAAGCACCTAACTTCTTTATCATTTCACTTGACATTAGAAACTGACAGAAGTACACGCACTGCGGCTGCGCACTGATAAAAAACAGGGTTTCTCAACAAGTTTTTACACTTGCCCAGAAGTTGACGAAATTTGGTCCTAGCAACAGCATACCATGTCCTATACTCTATCATGCAAAAGGAGCGAGATAAATTCGATTTGTTCAATACTATGGCAACTAGCCAGTTTTCTTATAAACAAAGCTTCAGTTTTGTTTGTGTACATAAAATGAGCTAGGTAATGAATTCATTACAAATGAATGACATAATAAATTTTTATCCAAGCAGTCGTAGATAAAAATAAAAACTCTATTTTAACTTTTCCAAAAATATACCTACATGTAGGTATATTACCCATAACTCTATACTTTATTACATATTTAACCAGTAAGTCTCAAACAAATAGCAATGAAAATGTATTGCCAACATGATAAAGTTTGTAGAGAAAGCTGAAAACCCGTTCCATATTACTTGCCATTGTGATTCCAGATTACATAACATGGTAACAAAGGAAGTAATGAGCGAAAATATTAGAACGCAGCTACTTTGTTACAAGCAGACATCGACTGAACTCTAAAAGAAATTTTGAGACAAATGAATCGTTGAAAAACTAAGCATATCAGTGACAAAATACCTCGGGTGATTCTAAAAACATTCAATAGAGTCGTTTTGGTTAAAGACCCTTTCATCATTTAGACCTAAAGAGATTCTTTGTGAGTACCCTACCAAGTTGTCTTCCCAATTCCTAAACCTTTTGTAATATTTAGGATCTTTTTGGGGACTATTTTCCCTATATCTTGAAAGAAGACTTTTACCTCAGCTAGAAATTTTAACCGGCTGTGTGGCAGTGCATCGCACTTGCATAATATACGATCGACAGTTTCTTTTGCTAGCACGCAGAATCTGCAGTTGTCATTGTCAACTTTGCCCATTTTTTGAGATGGTATCTCTGGAAGCAATGTCCGCTCAACAGGCTTGTTATTTTCTTTAAGTCGTTCTTGCTTTGTTTGGGCAGCTCTTTGGCATTCTTAGGCAAGCAGGTAATAAAATTCTTTGCTTGATGTTGGCCCAGCGTGTTATTCCAGTGGGACTTTTTTTTACCTTTTCCCATTTACGGAACTCTTCCATAACGTGTCCTATTGAAAATCCACAAAAGGGTTCTAGCCCTTAAAAGGTAGTTGCTGCTCTTTCTTTTGCAAGGTGCATGTTAGGGTAACCTTGTTGTTTCTTGCCACTTGTTTTAGGAATTGTTTACAGTCAAACGCAATCTTTGACGCAAAAGTGTAGGATCTTAGAGCTTTTAGAGTCACTTGACTGTCGGATAGTGTGTATATCCGCGCTTTACGCAATCCTTTGCCAATGCACTCTTGTGCGCATAGGTTAATATCGTAAATTTCAGCTTGGAAGATAGTTGGGATCCTTACCAGTGGTATAGATGCATCTAGGCCCTACTACATCCACTCCAACCCTTTCGTCTATCTTTGAGCAATCCGTATACCATATACTAGCCCTATTTGCAATCTATGACAGTTTGGCTGTACTCTCCACGCGGTTTTTGATAACCACTTTAAAGGGACGTTCAAAGTCACATTTTTCCTGCATTTTATCTGGGGTTTGGTCAGGGATTCCAGGTGGATTATATCCACAATCCTTAGATGACCAACCAGATCTCCTGGCTTAAAAGTTGTTCTGTTCCAGCCTTGAGACGCTTATTCTGACTTTCCTCCTTACATGCAGGTTCAAGTGTAGGAGGTTAGGATCGCTTCCATAGCGGCTGTGGAACAGGACCGTATCGCCGCTTTTACTCCTATGCAAACCAGTCTTTGTGTTTTTTAGAGCTTGCTTATTGCAGTAATCTGTTTAGTTTTTGGCCACCACACCAATGCAGCATAAGTAACCAGGGGTCTCACGACCATTTTGTATGACCAATAGATCATGTTCGGTTTTAGCCCCCAACTCTTAATAAAAAGCCTTTGGCACGTCCATGATGCCATTTTTGCTTTGGTGAGATCAAATTTACGCTTAATTGTTTATCCGAGCACCAGTTTTTGACTAGATTTAAAGCGATTTGCATGAGGCTTGAAATAACCTTTTCATGTTTCCCTTATTGTAATGGCAAGGTCGTCAGCGTAGTCTTGTACATTAAAGCTACTGTTACTCAGCTTTTCCAGTAGGCCTTCGACAACCAGTGATCACAACAAGAGCGATAATAGTCCGCCCTGCCCTTTACTGCTGTCACCTTCGCCGACGCACCACCGATCGTGGTCAAGATCTTCTTCTACTTCTTAGCATAGATTTTATGCAGTTTATAGTTAAGGCTTTTATTTCTTATTTGATTTGCGGTTTGTTGTAGCCATTTCCTTTGCTACGAGAGTGTTCTCTATAACATTCGTTAAACAATGCAGAGCTCCAATTGTAGGTTTGCTTTTTTGATGGACAATTTGTTTGAGATGAAGTGGTATATTCTGTAGAATATCACTTCTATTATAACAGTTAATCGCTCTGTGATTTTTAGGAGGAAGGAAGTGAGGCTAATAGGCTGATAAGATTTAGGCTCCTCGGAAGCCGTTTGCCTGTCTTTGAAATAAATGCTACCTTTACTCCCTCCAGCTTTTTGGAATGTATCCTAAAGAGTAAATAGCTTTGAAAATTACAGTTAGGTGTTAGATAAGCACCTTATATGTCCATTGTCCATACTGTAAGAGAGCAGAAAAAATTTAGTTGTTTTTCGGCGATTTAAAATCCTTAAAACTATTAGTTGTCTATTTAATTTTTTCAGGAGTAAATTTTTTTTGACGATGCTGAGTCTAGTAGAGCGGTACTCCTGTCCCATCATTGTGTTAAAGATTGTTTTATTTTTAATTCGTTCTGAACCGGGGAAGTGCGTCGCCAAAAGCACATCTATGCTTCCTTGCAGGTTCACCGTAAAGGAGTTATCAGATCTTTTTAACAATCCGATTCCGTTGGAGTGATCTTTCCCAAGAATGTTTTGAAGTCGCATTGCGGGGCCGATATTATTTACCCCCTCGCAAAAATTCTCTATTCCACCAGGGCACATCTCTAGAGACTGCCTTTTGCTTCATAAGGCAACTTTTCTTATATGAGAATACAACCTGATTTTATAATTAAATAGATGCTGTTTCTATAGCGTCTGTGGTGTTCATAGTATTTGGATGTGCTTCAACTTCCGACTTAAGGGTACTTTTTGTAGGTTACCGGGTCGGTCAGTTTAGGTATCTGAACCTCCATAAGACGCGCCACTGTTGCCTCTACATCAAACCGTAAATGCATGCGATCCAACCTTGAGGGTGCTTCATCGACGCGCCAGTTTGTGATTAATTGATTTATGACTGGATTAGCAAGGTTTAGGTTTTAACTCTTTTCTAATCATAGTCATAAAGGTAAGTTTGCTTCCTTTGTCAATAATGTCGATATTGTAACTAGATAAATATTCAAAATAGTACTCACCCCCTAGGTTGGTGTCTGTGCTGCCCTGTACATGGTGGTGTTCAACAGCATACATGAGCAGAAATATCAAACGTCTACATAAAATATCAGCACAGATAAAACAAGTTGCTGTGGAGCAAAGATATCTTAATATTGCAGAGAGAAAACTTTTAAAGTACGATGTGGTACCTAATAACTATTTGTTTGGTAGTAGTGGAATAATGACAAAATTTCGGTAAAAAACACCTTAATCCAAGAACTAGAAAAAAGTCTTTGACCTAGTGGTTGCGTACCTTATACAGAATGGCTTGAATGGAAAACTTTTTACTTAGTTGACTTAGTGCTAAGAGAATAAAAACATTTTAAGAGATTTGTGTCTGATTGTTTTCAATGGTTACTATGCAGAGCAGAAATGAGTCCCGAATGGATTTTATTTTAAACTTGAACGTTTCAGTAAAGAACAGTGAGAGAATCCGGTGAATAAATGTGAAACCCATCGAGTTCGTCAACATAGCAGGTCGTACCCTCTTACCTGTAAACATGGATGCTATCTGGCTATCTAATAAAAATAAACAGAAACTTCTGATCTACATAGTAAACTGGATCTTCACACAAGGCAGTCAGAAGTGCACACATATTTCGTTTTCCCACGATGGTGTAGCAGGTGATGAGCCTTGCTATACTTCTGTACTTTTATTTCAAAAAAATGGACTGAAGGAGCTTTGACTGAGAGCTGGAGTCGGAAATACAACAAGGCTGACAGGTGATTTTTAACAAGAAAACCGCGAACTAATTATAAAAACATTATTATAGCAAGTTAAAGTATGTATATGGCACAGAACCGTGGAAGAACCATAGATCACATACAAAAAGAATTTTGGTGCGGAAATCAAAAAGTTATCTCTCCGCGTACATATGGTTGTGCGCTAATAGCTTGCGCCTACCGCTACGTTCCGGGTACGGCTATTTTGTTAAAAACATTATAGAGAACATAACCAGTAACATTCCAACCTACGCGAAATAAATAAATAATAAAAATCCATGTACACGTAGAAAGCAAATTGACCTGTACCGTAGAGAAAATATCTAGGTTCACCAGCAATTTATCGCAACATTATATTTGGTTGATCTCGAAATGTGTGTCGTATTATTAATCCCGTTGGTAAAAAATTATTGTGGATGATAATCACATCTAAAATAACGCTGGCCGCATCTATGTCTATAGTAGTGGTCGCCTTAGCATTGGCGTTACTCTTCACACCGGTAAAACATTTTATTGGAAGGGTACGTCCAAGGGGTCTATTTCGTAATTTGCACATTTTTGCGACGGATTCTCTGATAACGGTAATCAGCGTACGCACCCAATGGTCGTTACCTTGTTCTATTTGGAACACGAAACGACATAAAGCAAGTTGACATTTTTTTTTGATTTCCTGGTATTTAAGTGCTCGCATCTTTTTAAAACATCGCGCTTCGAAATGGCCGGGTTTCTTACATTTATTGCATACCCTGTGGCGTTACGTTGGTCAACACTCTCTTGTCTTTGGGGCCACGCGGCCACTTGTCTCTGTTTAGTTTGGCGTTCGTATGTTTAAATCGAGGAAAGTTCGCGGTTTTGTACGTGGAAAGGGTTTGTGTATAGGCGCATAAATTTTTTTAGGGAATTGCTCCTAGAAGTTTTCATAAGACAATTTAATTGCTGATCTTGAATTTCCTTAATTACACAATCACTTTTGTATGATTAGGGTGTTTCTAAACCAACTTTGTTTTATCAGAATTATTTTATGGTGGCAATATTTTAACAGATTCTGTCCCGTGCGGTGTTTATATTCAATCGTACTACGGAGATTTGTGGAACCTGTATACACCCGTCTAATTATATCATTTTTCAGCAATTCCATTTGCTGCAGTCGCAGGTCTGGCGTCTCCGAAGCTGATGACGAAGCCGAAGAAGCGTCCCGCGAGCTTCGATCCGTGCTTGCTCTGTTTCTGTGTTTTCTTGTGTTTTATCATCGCAAATCATTTATTCATTTGCCTTAAACACATACTACACACAATACTCAGGTACCATCCTACCTCTGAATTGAAAGCACAATTAATTTTTAAAATAATCAAAAAATCTGTTTATTATTAGGAATAAGAAATTTACAATGTAAAACTCGTATTTGCTTTTACAAATAAAGGTGTGCCCGTCAAACATTAAAGTTAAATACCGAATCTTTCTTCCTCGTGGTATACGTTGTTTATTTATATTAGCCCAACTGGAGTTCAGTTAGAGTGGTTTCATATAAACACAGACTCGAAGATCGGAATTTGGTTGTCACAAAAAATTTCTAACAGAATCTAGGATGACAAAGTCGTGGAAAAATAGCCACGATAAAATTACAGTAAGTTGCCTAAAATAACTTTGAAATGGTACAACGGTACAATATATGTGAGTTGTGCCAGCTGACGTTTGTTGGTAGCATTGCGAAATTCGTTTTAGCTGTTTTGCTTATTTTTTTTTGGCAAGAGTGTTAATTATTAATTTTTTATTGACAAGTTCTAGCTGTACAGAAAACCAAGATCAAATCAAGTTTTATTTAGATTAAATAAAATACTTTATTGCTTCAACAATATTTATTTATTTAAATATGTTAAGTAGTTTGACATGTTTACATGCTATTATCAAAGGTTATATTATAAAGTAAACAGTGGGTGTTGCTATAGGAATAATACAACTTTAAAGAACTGCTAAAATCTAGCTAGTCTTAAAAAATTACGAAATATACTTGTTAGCATTTATTTTAATCTAATAAAATTTATTTCCCAAATAGCAAGTATTCAACTACAATAAGATCTATTTGCCAAATAACAGGTTATCCGCAGTAAAGATATTTAGCGAATAAAACTGTCGAATAAATTTATTTGTCGAATTCTTAATAGCACGATTTTTTAACAATCTGCGACTTGTAGTCAGTTAGGTTAGATGAGGTCTCTATTTTAAGTAGTGTTAAAACAAAGAAATAGTTATTTTTAACCGACTTCAAAAAAAGGAGGAGGTTCTCAATTCGTCTGTATATATATATTTTTTTTTTTATTTTTTTTTTTTAATGTATGTTCGGGCATAACTTTGTTGTTTATGAATTTATGGTGTTAGGTTCAGTATAGTTCCAAGGTGGTCCCATTATAATTTCATTGGTATTGGAGCTTGAACTTCGAAGATACTCCTCAAAATCTATTTTTTTAACGGACTTATTTAGTGTTTCCGTATTTCATCTTCCGTTTCAACTAGCAATCGTTTCCTCATTCGAGAAACACCCTTACTAGGTCTACCCATCACTTAAAATTGTAAAATAATTAACTTTAAAAAAAAAAAGAAAACCGACTTCAAATAAAAACACAAAAGTAACATAAGTTAACTAAAAAGCAAAAAATAAATGTTTTTTATACAACAGTTTAATACTTATTTGTTGTTCCGTTTAATGTAATTAAGAAATTAATGTTTATTACATAATTATTAATTGTTTTATAATTTTTAAGTCGGTGCCAAGTAAAACATAAAAATTATATACCTTGCTGCAATAACAAATTTGATTCGAATTTTTATGTTTTACTTGGCACCGACTTAAAAATTATAAAACAATTAATAATTATATAATAAACAGCAATTTCTTAATTACATTAAACGGAACAACAAATAAGTATTAAACTGTTGTATAAAAAACATTTATTTTTTGCTTTTTAGTTAACTTATGTTACTTTTGTGTTTTTATTTGAAGTCGGTTTTCTTTTTTTTTTTTTAAAGTTAATTATTATCTAAACAGCTTTGTCTAGTTATTAGGCATACTTTTTTATGGTGTTATTGTGTTTAGCCACTTGCTTAAACATCAGGTAATAAATAATTTAATCTAAAAAACGAGATCTGGCAGAATATGAGAAATAAGTTGATTGTAAACTTTAAAATGGACGGAGTTGTTCATAAACGAATTAAGGCCATTTCTTGTAGTATAATAATAATTTTCCAGTTATCCCACTGCGTATTTAATAGACAATAATGCTCCTATAAATTGCTTGATATTCGCAACTTGATCAAGTGCTTGCTAATTGACTTTACTGGTTATCCATATGGGATTAGACTCCTTTTAAATTAACACTGTTCATATTTTAAAGTAACAAACTATTACATAATGCGTTGGGTGATAAGTTAAACTAGTAAAACGAATAAAAAGAATATGCTTATAATTATAAGTAAAAAATGAGACATAACACGCAGTACTAAATTGAAGGTATTGCGAAGACGACTTCAAAATGAAAATTGAAATTTTAATTGTTGCAAGTGCATTAATCGTTGGTGGTAAGTACTAACAAATTTATTATTAACTTTTTTATTTTGCAAATTCGTGCCATATACAAAATCTATCAAAGTGACATAATAGAAACAAAGAAATGGAAATACTAGTTTAGCTTTGCGTAATATTGCTAATCGAGTGGAAAAAACGGCTTCTTTTTTAAATTTCTTTATTTCTCTATTTTAATCCATTTTTGAAACCAAACTTACTATTTATAATTGAAGCAGATTTAGTATAGCATAAGAGAACTTTCTGCTAGTTTAAGTTACTATCTTTATTGCACTTGATGCACTTGGAGGGCCAAGCTTTCCAGTAGGTGGTCCAGGTATCATATGTTGCTTAAAGTTTTCCTGGGTAAAACTATAACGGGAGGAATAATAATGTCCCTGCACTTGAAACACAAACTAAAACGGTGACTAACTTACCAATTTCGTGCTATAACTTTTTTGGGCTTTTGTGCCGTGGTCAGACCGGTTTTATCAAAACTAAAGACCCTAGAACCATTTGCTTTTAACGTTGCTGCGTGTTTTAGCTACACGCATAAGCTGCTTGGGTCAATAATGACCCGGCGACACAAAGGCGTATGATTATTAATTAAATTCAACAAATTTGTAAACAAATAGGATGAAATGTTGCCGCAAACATTTATTTAATGAAATTAACATTACTACATTAATTTTACAAAAACTATAAAAAATAAAAAAGTTGTACAATGTTCTATTTAAAGCATTTGGTGCAGATAGTGCAGGCGCTGAAGGTATTTGAGTTTGCAAAATATGAGGAACGAGATCTGTTGACTGATCCGTATACCTGAGACCCTAAGAAACCCAAAAATACATGTTGCCAGCAGCTGTGTTGCCTCTTCCTTTTCCCCTTCCCGCTGCGTACACTGTCGCCAAGGCTACTGCGGAACATCAGTAAATAAGAAAACACTGTAGAGAGAGTGTGTTTTGTCCGTTATTAAATTAAATTTTGTATTTTTACGAATATTTATATTGTTGATACGAATATTTGTATTGTTGATGTGCTTTTGTTTACTATAAAAAGAGAGAAATGGCACTACATATTACTAGTTTAAAGAGAAAACGACTGAATGAGTTACTGTGTTTTTTTTTGTGATTCGTCAGGTGATTTAGTGAAAAATCTTAAAGAACAATCATTTCTTACTATAAAAACGCTGTAGACAGACGAAAAGATGAATTTACTGAAAAGTTTGCAAAAGTCTACGATCCGGATTCTACGACACAGTGTTTTTCGTGGCATAGAACATGCATGGCCAGCTAGGTCAGTGAGGAGAAAGTAAGACGTCGAGAAATAGCATTAACAAAACAATTAGAACAATCTGTTGGTTCTACTTTAGAAACCAACGTTTCAAACAGTGGCGATACTCGTCATTCTGGAAGGCTTTCTAGAGAAACTGAAATACAATTGAAATTTTGGATATGTGGTAACGCAACTAAAAAAAACAAAGAAGAACTTTAATTGTGCTCTGAATTATCTGCGGCAGAAGAAATTTTTAATATTGCACGTGAAAAACAAGATAATATTTTTACAAAAATAAGTATTTGTGAAAAAGCTGAGGACCTATTTGCTCGAGGATTTAGATACCACTTAGATTGTTACCGTGCATGCACAAGATTACCGAGAACCTCTACTGACAAACCAGGTCGACCTTCCACTAAAATACCCGAAGAAATACTACGGAATAGTTTTGAGAAGCCGATAGAAGAAATAAAAGAAAATTTTTCTCAATGCTCATTTGAAATATCTCACTTGGCAAAACGGTTGGCTGAACTTACGGAGATCGAGGATGCTGTAATTGAAAATTGAGTTATCAAATCACTTTTGATTGGTAAGTACGGAGAAAAAGTGTTATTTTCGTATCCAACTGATAGGTCGAAATCTTCCATGGTGTTCATGAGCGACATACCATTAGCTGAAGTGGTTGAACGTGTTCGTCAACTTGATTCAACAAATGAAATTATCGCGTATGCAAATAAATTGAGGAGAGAATTATCAACTACTAAACTGATACCAAGTGGTTACTTATGCGATGAAATTCTAATTGAAAAACTATTAAACAAAATAGAATTTCCGCCTACTTGGAATATTTTTATGCAAGCACTGTTCAGTGCGAAGAACGAGACATTAGGAGAAAATACTTGTCGAAGAGCCTTTGCAGTATTTTGTGATATTTTTTTACAGTTACTGAGAAGCAGACACCTAAACATATAGCTTTAGCCCAGTCTATTCATCATCTCAGTCGATCTAAACATTTAATTACAATATTAAATAAGCTTGGTCATTGTATGAGCTGTAAAGCGCTAAAAACTGTTGATACTGAAGTAACTACATCAATTGTGTGTGAGGATAATGAAAAAAACATACTTATTCCAAAAAACATAATGCACAATCCATCTTTATTCATGACAGAGGAATTACAAAAGTAATGCCCTCTAATGTGCGGCGAGAAAAGTTGCAAAGCAACAAACCGATATATGAGTGTCAAAGGAACCCGCTAAGCGAATATCTACAATCACTGTCGGCCTCTAAACACAGCACACGAAACGCCGTGTTGCAAAAGTAAATCAAGAAAAAGATTTTGGTTTCAACTATAGCTAGGATAGACCACGACATGTTTCGTTCTATTGGAACTCATTAGGTGGACGCAAACCTAGCTACAGTTGAAACCAAAACAGACAGGCAGAAATATACCCAGAAGACAAAATCCTGACAGGGGAATTACAAAAGTAATGTCCTCTAATGTGCGGCGAGAAAAGTTGCAGAGCAACAAACCGATATATGAGTGTGAAAGGAACCCGCTAAGCGAATATCTACAGTCACGAAACGCCGTGTTGCAAAAGTAAATCAAGAAAAAGATTTTGTCTTTAGGTCATGATGTAAGGATAGCAGAAATAGCTTATCATCATCATCTTTACCCTCGCCTATTTCTTGTCTCAAATATTTTGCCTTAAGGATCTCTAGCAACTCGTCATTTTGATCTACTTTATTCCTCGTCTTCTTTTCCTTAGCATTTCCTTGTTTTCTATCGTTAGTTGGATTCTCAGCCACTTCTTCCATTCTTGCACCTTCTCCATTCTCGTCCTCGTCGCTTACTGCAATACTGTCTTCTGTGGATTTTGTGTCCAGGAAACGTAGCTAAATGCATTCGAACAGTAATTACCGAGTACTTTATGAATGAAGGGGCAGTTCCACAGCAAATGGAAATGATTTAGGATATATAGGTTTTCAAAGCAGTAATTAGTTCGTATTTGCATCTTTTGTTAGAAAACTGACAGTACTTTGTAAAGCCTGTATACTCTGTATTGTATTATACACTCGTGGACCCCCAACTTTTGAGTAGGTAAAGATAATTTTGCACAGTTTTGGTTTGCCTTCAGTTTTTTTTTCTGGTAAATTAAGTGTTTACTACCCCTCTTTTATTTTCCCATCTTACTTTGTAGATAATGTTTCGCATATTGTGGAAAAAACAGAAACAAAATTTTTTCCTATGATATCAAAATTAAGTTAGGTGTCCAGAATTTTTTGTTCGCGAATGTATTTTATATTATTATCAAGAATTAAAAAAAGTTAGTCTTTGCTTTATACAAAGTATAGAAGTTGGGTGAATACTCTGATATTTTGTGGAAATGAAAACGCTACTTTGAATAAAATTATTATTATTACTTTACTCACGAATACAGTTTTTCTCTGTCGTAGAAATGTCATTAAAATTGGGAACAAATTTCCCGATGGTAGATTCCCATGCATTCTTTTTTGCAATCTTGTTGCTGTAGTCATCATGGCCGAGATCCCATATGGTTGGCCACTTTTCAATTTCAATAATAAAATCTTCTGTGTTGAAGTTTTACCCTGGCATTTTTTTATTCAATGCCATTTTGCTAATTAGAGTTATTAACGATGATATTCTTTCAACACAACCCACTTCATTGAGTTTCAAGCAAAGACTACCAGTCTGTTTCTGTTCGTTGGTGGCCTAACAGTTGCGCGCTAGCAGCGCCATTAACGCGCTGTTAAAATAGTGGTGAGGCTGCAGCCCCGTGTGAAAGCTACAATTCAATTCTTGGTTTCGCGACGAGAAGCGCCATTTTTTGTGGTAGCCACCAGCGGCGAAACCAACTACTCAGACCGTCTGCAGCACTACTTTTCTGTGGCTGTGGTTGCGTGTGAAAGCTCCAATTTAACTTCAGTATCTACGATCGGCAGCGCTGCTGGGTGGTCTCGTCTGAAAGGGTCCTTAAATTGTTTTGCTTTTGGATCAAATAATTTGGGACATTATTTCTGTTTCTTCGGGTTTATCTATCAACTTCGTCGGCAACAGAAAGATGGTCTTCAAATTCAAACCACTCTCCTTCATCACATGACTCCCACCCATCCGATAATTCTTGCCCATCATAAGGTTTTTTATCAGACGCATTGATTGCTTCTTCCAGTTGTCTTTGGGTCAGACGAGCTAAACGACCGTTAGCTGTTAGCTGTTAGCTGTTAGCTGTTAGCCGTTAGGTGTTAGCCGTTAGCTGTTATGTGTTAGCTGTTAGCTGTTAGCTGTTAGCTGTTAGCTGTTAGCTGTTAGCTAATTTTTTACATGAAAAGCGACGCAAACAGCACGGACGCGACGTGACAGACCGAGCCAAAGCAATGATTTCCACATAAAATGCGGGTAGAGGCTGCATGCAAGTCCCAACCTACAATGTGAGGGTAGGGGATGCATGCAAGTCTCAACCTGCAGTATACAAGAATCAACCTGCGACGTGCAAGTTTTGCTTTTTTACGTGCAAGTCTTAAGTTACTGGTGGTATTTGCTTATTGGAACAAAAGTGACCCAAACAACTTATGTGTGCAATTTTTCATTAAAAAAAATTAAAATAGGTAATAAAATAATTGGCCAAAAAACACATGGTTATTGTTGCTACAAACAAAGTCAAAAAACCTCATCACTACGGATCAACCGTACTAAGCAAAATTTGGAAATCAAATTGGTATTGGATCAGAAAAGACCCAAACGATACAGCAGGGTTAAGTACACTTACTTAATAAAATAATTAACTGCAAGTATAGCAAACTAGAAGTTAATAAAATTGAGAAATAAAATGATTGGAATATTCCTGAAGAGGAGCACAAAAAGAGACAAAAATGTACCAGAACAAACCAAAATTGAAAAAGTTAATGAATTTCGTTATCAAATATTTCCAGCGAGAAGAAGCCAAGTGGATATTAACCCGCTGCCTCCATGCAAATATTGCGTATGGTAACATACATTTCGTGCCAACTACCCAGCAGCTATTTGGAAACGGTGTCTTCAAAACGTTCTTGATGTGCCAGAACCTATTGGGTCTGGGCAAAGGCTAGATAGTGAAAATAGTTTCCGTTCAGTAGATGTTAGCGCCGCCAGCTTCTGAGGCAGTTTTAGAACTGTGTTGCAAGTGCAACAAGAAACGTCTTTCCAGCCTGCTCTTATTTAAACAATCAATTTAAGTGCACAATCGGTTGCAAGTGCAAAGTGTGCTGTGACAATACAACACCCGCCGCCCTCGAAGAAAAAGAAACTAGAGTAGATCTTGAAGAAGATCCTGAAGAACCCCTAAAATTATGATAGCAACGATCATGTAGCACCAACTTCTAATATTTATTTTGTCATTTTTAGTTTGTTTTTATGTTTTATTGTTTATGAGTTCCTTTTCTGTTTTTAATAAATGTTTAATTAAATATTCACAAGAAGATACACTTATTAAAAAAAAATTTCAGGATTTTGAATAGCTAATGCAGATTATCCAAATCAAACAGATAGGAACCTGTTTTTGAACGAATGTTTTAGCCATATCGCGCTGAATAGTCCCGATTGTTAAGTTTCTTACAAATTTAATTTTAGGTTAAATATCAGGCTATATCTTACATTTAGGAAGTTTTTCCAAAAAATCAAAAACCAAACAGAGGCGTTTTTGTCAAAAAAAACTATACATATATTCGATTTTTTTGTTATATTTATGTTATTTTCAATTATTTGAGAAAACACCAGGGAATATTTTTTTGTTACTAAGAAATTATAAATCTAATTAAAAAATATCAGGAATTTCAAAATTTGTCTATCCGCTATTTTATATTGAAACCCTCAACTTTAGAGAAAAAAATATACCAAAATATTACAGGTACTATATTAGCAAAAACCTATAATCTTAAAATTATTTAAATCAATATAAATTAATTAATTGACTTATACTTTCAGCAAAAATTTTGATTTTGATATTTTGACAGAAATACATGTTTTGGGCTTACAGTAACACAAAAAATTTGTTTTTAAGAAATGTCTGTTTGTGGGTAGATGGTTCGATTCTGATAAAGTTTGGAATTTAAAGGTTTATTAAAATATTTATCAAGATAATAAGTTTGTAGGAAAAAAACGCAAACCGAAAGTAGAAGGCACTTTCCCCCCTTTTTGTACAAGTAACTATTATTACTTACATCACTTCCCAACGTTTCCCTATCCATCACACTGTCCTCGTTAAAAGTCGAGATGCCCTTTCGTGGCATTTAGATGAAGCTGAGATGATTGTAGTACCACAAACTCGGCACACAAACATCATCAGAAGATGCTCCACTTTTTATTGAATCCAAAACCTTTTTTAAGTTTGTGTCGAACAGAACAACGAAAACTATGAAATTTTTTAATCGAGAAACCTCGATTTACATTTGGGAAACGTTCTTTTCACTTAACAACGAGATCATTGTACGCCAAGTCTTGTAGTTGCTTATTTGAATAATCTTTAGAATTATAATCACATGGATATAATTAGTACAGATTTATAAATTCTTCCCAAAAACGCCGATCTGTTAATGCTTCAAAATTTTTCCAAAAGCTTTAGTCTCTTCTACCTAGACATTACTGTACATACATACATTCACCTAAAAAATGAGTTTTAATATAACACAATTCTTAATATTTCAGTGGTCTGCTATGATAACACAACATTGGGGGATCTTCCATCTGGCGTGGCTGCACAATTACTTAGCTTATTGGCGAATGGTACCATAGAAGCAACAGGAAGCTGTGGTGAACCGCAAGAATCCGACATTAAACTTGAGTTGTACACTCGTAACAACGTCAATAATACGTCAGCATTAAATATGACCAATCCGACTGGTATAGATTCTAGTAAGAAAACAATACTGTTAATACATGGGTGGGTAGCTAGCGCAGTGGCGGTGTTCGTTCCAGATACCACGAATGCATATTTGTCACGGTATGATGCTAATGTAATTACAGTCGATTGGGCAAAGCTGTCAGAACAATTTTACTCGAACGCAGTATGTTCCGTACCAAAAATTGCCGAACTCGTGGCAGATTTCCTGTGCCTACTTAATCAAAAACTAGGCATGCCTCTAGATACAGTTCACATAGTTGGGCATTCTTTAGGAGCGCATATGGCAGGTTTCATTGGGCAAGATGTCGCGGCTAAATGTGGAAAGCAAATAGGACGGATAACAGGGCTGGATCCAGCTGGACCACTTTATCAAGGCCTTCCAACCTCTCAACGTTTGGATAAATCAGATGCGATATTTGTTGATGTAATACACACTAACGGCGGTGTTTTGGGTTATTTGACCAATTGTGGACATGCAGATTTTTACGTAAATTGCGGCACTATTCAGTTGGGATGCCCAGAGATTGATCTTTCCCTAGGCCTTGCATCTTTGCTGAGTATTCCTGTATCAATTCGTAAGTCTTGAAATGTATAACTGGCACATCGTTTTAGTTCATTACAATAAAAAATAAAATAAATATACCAGGCTTTTACAGTTGTTGACGAAATTTGTTCGCGGACGTTTAGTTTTTTGATTATATGGGCTGCTACGTGCTAAAACCATGTCACATGGAACCGAGAGCTGAACGGCGTTAACCCAAAAGCCATGAATTTTGTATTTTCTGTATAATTTTATATATTTTTTTCATGTTAGTCTCTTGCAATCACGTCCGAAGTCTGTACTACATGCAGGAGAGCATTTTATATCCAGATCATTTCCCATCTAGAGGATGCAGCACTTGTCCATTGCCGTGTCTTCCCAATCTACTCCCGCCACAGAATGCGGTCGTTATGGGAGAAAACTGTCCTAATTCTGCAAATGGGGGATATGTTTTAGCTACAAATTTTAATTCACCGTATGGTGGATGATCAACATACAAAAAAACTTGTTTCTGACACAATTTTTTTTAAATATTCTGTAATTGAAACAAAAAACAGTTAAGTTGAGTTGTAGTGTTTCATAAGTTTGTTGTATGTATTATTTTGTATTCGTCTTTGCACATTAAATACAGAATAGCGTTTTTATGTTTTTTAAACTTATCTGAATGTTACAGTCTACGATAGTTTTTGGAATCATAAAAACCTGTGAAGTTAAGAATTTTCACAATTTTGTCAATACAATATCGCTTAAAAGCTTGCACCGGATTTTTTGGTTTTTTATAACTTATAATCTGATAGCTAGGGACGAGTCACAAGTCAATTGGTGTTCTAATACGCTAATATTTCAGCGTGAGGCCTTTTGTGAATGTTCGAAATTTGTAAATTAATGCCCTTTTATTTAGTCAATACTATTTCCAGTAAACTAGCTTTTTCGCCTCTTTTTATGTCTTTAATTGAGGGACATATTATCTGATCAAAAGCTAGATCGATACGTTGTCCTTTTAATTTAGTAATTCTATTTAAAATATGACAAGATAAATTCTCAACAGTTAAAGAAAGATCTGCTTTTATGTTTTACTTATACTAGGTGTACATCTTCCTTTAACTTTTGGGAAATTATCTCGTTATAATTTAAATAAAATTACTAAATCAAAGGAACAACGTATCGACCTAGTTTTTGATAAGATAATATGTCAGACCGGCAGATTTTATAAAAGCTCTTAGAAATGATGATTTTAAAATTTCCTTAATAGAGTACATAACAGAAGAGTGGACCTCGGATAATAATGCAAACATTCTGAGCAATAAAAAATTGTATGTTAATTACAATGACATTTCCTTCAAATTTTCTGTTAAGGAAGAGCACATGGTCAGACAAAAGGAGGATATTTAATGTTGTTAGTTCTCGACGCGAATTATATATCGCTCTTCATTGAATACTGCACCGGACTACTAGATAAAAAAGTATGGATTGCTGTATATAACTTTATGCAAGTCTTGTTAAAGCGGTGGAAAAGAAGTCATAATTATGCAACAAAATGTGAATATGATAATTCACAGTGGTTGCAGGATACAATTGTCATCACGAAAATTGTTGGTCGTCCTAAAAACAAACAAACAGAAACACATAAATGTCAACACTCCCCCTAAAACTTAACGCTATATAAAGAACTTAATAATGTAATAAAATTTTAACAAATTTTCCAAGCATTAGTTTTAAAAGCTGAATTTTTACGAGGTAAACCTAATTCGACGTTTAACAATTTAAATCTCGGTTTTGCTAATGGCTTTGTCTTTATATCTGCTACTTGTGTTTCACTTGTAACATACTCTACATTTATTTCGCCTTTGTTGTAAAAATCTCGCACAAAATGATATCGCACATCAATGTGTTTAGTAGTACGTGGATGGAACTCCGGATTTTTAATCAACTTTATAGCACTCATGTTATCGACGTATAAAACATTTTTATTTAAACTTATCCCGACTTCACTTAATAGCCACATCAACCACACCATTTTTTTTACCGCACCTGTCGCACTCACATATTCGGCTTCTGTGGTTGATTGAGCAATGAACTGCTACTTCTGGTTTTGCCATGAAATTGCTGCTTTGTCGTACTTGTCTAATATGGCTGTTGTAGGTTTATTTGTGCTTTGGTCTGTATCAAAACTGCATTCTATGATAAATGTCATCTTCATGCATTTTGTATGGATGAAATTAGTTTATTTTTATTACTATGTGGACCAAAACGAGTGAAATTCCAGTCAGAGCAGAAACCTGGCGTAATGAGCTAGTAGGATTTGTAGCAAACTTAAATTTTCACTCCTTCGTTCTACATTGTAGGTTCTACACGTTTCTTATTTCCAACAGACCCACTTAATACAAAATTCCTCAGCAATTTCTAAACGTATGTATTCGACACATTTCTATTTGCGCGCCTTTGGTTGAAATCAGCCGCTGTTCTCCGGACACATTGATTCTCGGCTGTTTAAATGAAAATTAATTCTACTCTTTCATCTAAAATGTAAACGATCTTTATAGTAGAGTAAAAAGCTTCTTCTATCGTGTCATCCCGTTTGCACTTTGTTGCTAAAATGTAAGACCCACTTCAAATCATTCCCTATCCCT
This sequence comes from Ctenicera cuprea, assembly GCA_958336395.1. Classification (NCBI taxonomy): domain Eukaryota; kingdom Metazoa; phylum Arthropoda; class Insecta; order Coleoptera; family Elateridae; genus Ctenicera; species Ctenicera cuprea. The sequence continues at coordinate 1,618,615 of OY284488.1, read as the reverse complement.
TAAGAATGCAAAATAGCCTGGTCGTCCAAAAATCGTCCTGTGCAGGGGGTGGCGGGGGGTGATTTTTGAAAAATTTGCAATAAATTTTTTTTGCGTTTTTTACATCCACGTCACCTGGGCATGTGTCTTGTAACGTTTTCAACGCTTTAAGATGTTTTCCGTGTAACGTTCTCGTCTTTACTACGTTCGAATCACGTTAAATTATTTATATTTGTTTCGAGTAGCTTCAGGGAGTTGTCCAGGGTTCACCTGGGTTACCAGAACCTTTCAATAATGTACAAATCGGAAACGGGTTAAATTAATATCAATATAATATATATAACTATGTACAATTTAACTAAATGTATGTATTCACTGGAAAATAAAATTAAGTACTGCAATCTGTTATAAATAAATAAAATATTAATTTCGGAGACGCTGTTTTAATACGTCTTGTGGCATCTAAATTTCTGCCGCACTCTGTATGGTACGGTTTCCGAATTCGCTCTGGACGGCTGGGTATGTTGGTGCGTCAACGACCTTGTTAGTTTAAATGTTGTTTTCTGCGCCGGTTTGCCCGTATTATCGGCCAAACGATCGGACTGGTATTTGAAACCTAAGCAAAATTAGTACGTTTTCGTCGTGCATTCTGTATCAATACAGGACGAATAAATTCGGGAACAGTTCATAAGTGTCATTAAACGTTTTAACGGTAGTTTCTGACTTTAAAAACAACGGTTACCAATATAGTACAAAGTAGTGACTTCGCCTGCAATTTCAAAATGTAAGTGAAACAAACAATGCTAGTTTAAAATACTTTCCACTAAAATCACACCTGTTGATTACGCTTTAAACAACCAGGCTGCGTTTGGGTATCAACTATTCTTTGTTTTATCTGTTGCAGGGAGTATTATACTAATTGGTTTAATGAATGTTAACTTCTTTCGCCATGCGATGAAGTACATTTACGGAGGGGTAAATTAACCACAAACTACTGACAGTTTCGCCTAGTACGTTTGGAAATTCCCCAGGATAACACACCTCAAGATTCTTAGGATTTTGCACCCCGTAATCTGAGATTAACATCGATTTCCCCTGTGATTTTTCACCCAGGAAAAAGTCAACAGTTATTTAGCAAGATAGTGAACTGACAATACTTGAAGGTCCTACGCCTCCAACTTTATCGCTAATTCACTACGGAAGAAACAGTTGGCCTCTGAAGCATTGAGCACCACGCTCCAAGAGTTGACTGTTAATAATTACTGTCCTCTGACATAAACAGGTTCGTACATCGAAAGTGATCTCAAATCGCAACTGATAAGTTTTAACGCAACTTTTAATTTCAGGTAAAAGTGATTCGTGAACTGCACTTTAATACTTGCCGGAATTTGGAACATGTGAATGCAAAACAGGCTGGATCTCTCGGATGTCGGTAAACTGGTAACTGGAACAGTAATAAAATAATTACAACAATTATAATTCAATTGACGGCGTACACTGATGAACAGTTCGGTTTGTTTTCAGTAAAACAATTCGGAAACGGCTGGATTTTCTGGTATGAATTCTTTAACTACTTTTAAACTGTATTTATTTAAATGTGAACTCAAATACACAGGCTAAGTTCAAACTGTATATTCGCCAGCCAAGCTAGCGAATTGTTTGACCGGACGGTTTGACCCCACGGGTCTGAGTCTCTGGAGGAGTCGGATTCCTCTCTCGGAGTCGGAGTCGGAGACTGTGTCCGACTCTCTGTGGGAGTCGGATTCGAAGACTGTGGATTCGGCAGCTCCTTTCGTTTTTATAGCTAACCCAGCTCAGCTTGCGGTTCGACTGTCGCGCATTTCCCTCTCTGTTTGTAGTGGGAGATGTCATCGCTCAGTCATCTGAGATGGGTCGGTACTAGAAGCGCCATCCGCGCCTTTTTCGTGAACTAAGGGCGGTGTTCGTCTAATTAAAATTGTAAAACTACAAATACGCGAATTCTGCGCGCTCCAAACTTTGAATACAATTTTACCCTGTCACAGTCTGCTAAAATCGTAAATCAATATTTTAATCAGAAATATATTTTTTTAATTTTTAAAATTACCATATACAATGCTTTCATATGGAGCGCCTTAATGAATAAACGCTCGCCCTGAAACGCCATAACTGTGATATACTTTAACTTGTCTTAAGTCGAGAACCTTTCAGTTAATCAAAAAAGTCGTTTCTACAAACGCTCCATGAAAGCATTGGATATGGTAATTTTAAAAATTAAAAAAATATATTTCTGATTAAAATATTGATTTAAGATTTTAGCAGATACATGACCAGGTGACGTGGATGTAAAAAACGCAAAAAAATTTTTTTGCAAATTTTTCAAAAATCACCCCCGCCACCCCCTGCACAGGACGATTTTTGGACGACCAGGCTATTTTGCATTCTTAAGGGGTGGGGAATGATTTGAAGTGGGTCTTACATTTTAGCAACAAAGTGCAAAACGAAAATCTTTTCTAGAAGGCTTTTGGCGGCTGGCAAACTCTACTATTAAAGTCAAACTAAAACAAAATTGATTGAATGGTAACGTGGCGTATTTATTTAAATACTTGGCTCTAATTTTTTACATAATAAAACACTTTCTAATTAATGACTCAAGAACAATTCAACCGATTTGATTTTTTTGCGACAAAGGACTACATTTCAGGAGTAAACTTTGATGTCACATAAGCTGTCTAAGATCTTAAGGTTGAGTAGGATGTGGGCGAAAAGGTGAATTGCTATCCATCATCGATACCTGAAACATGTATTCCGCTTAACTATTAAAACGCTTCCACAAAGCGCATCTCAATATCTCTTCTGATTCTCTTAATATTACGGGCGAAAACTGTATTTGTCAGTTTAGTTAAACTTACATATTGTCACACCCTAAATGTATGCCCGGTCGTTCTTCCTCGCAAGGCAACGCGAAACCAGCGAGGTGATTTTTTTCTCATGAAAACCTCTCTGGAGAAGAAGGGAATGCACTTCCTGTGGTTCGGAGCCCACGTTAAACTTAGGTCCCTTATGTCTGTCTGTGCAAACTCTACCGCCGCGCATCAAACACAGACGTAGGGGACAGTTCGCCAACTAAATAGGGTATGGCACTAGAAGAAGAACAAGAAATGTATGGTATTGCTACGATTCCATTTATTTAAAATAAACCAGATCATGCTCGTGTCTGGACTCAAACCCAAATAAGTTATACTGAGCCACTTTAATATTATATTTAATTCAACAACTTAATTCTAACATAGCAAAACAATAAATGAATACAATTTAACAATACAAATAATTAGTTTAACGTACATTAAAAATATCTAAGGGGCATATCACAAGGGATGTCCCAAAGAGTTAGTCTTGGGCGCTGGATACTTAATTCTTGACCGACTTGAATGATTTTTCTTTTCCTTATATACATATAGAATGTTACATCACCTAATCCCTTTTACACCTCATTTGTGCACGTGGAGCTTAAACGAGTTTAACCTTGCCTTTGCATTGGCAACATCCATTAATTTTATGAATCGTAAAGGATTTTTATGATCAACTTCCTCTTGATAAGGAATTGCAACTTTGTATGTAATTATATAACTTTGTATGAAATTTACTAATATTCGAAATGTTTTATTAAAATATTCGAAATATTAAAAAGAATCAACTAATGTATTTCTGCTTCGTGACAGTATTATTTATGTCTGTTTTACCATGTGCAATAAATACCATTTAAGGTCCTATTTTTATTTAAATTTATAGCACAGATAAAAATTGGTGCGCACCAGTGAGTCTGGCAAGTGAGGAGGAGTGAGTTACTGACTAACTAATCAACCAATAATAGCAGACAAATTTTTAGTTTTCTGAAAAGTATTGAAAACTACAGCTCTACAATAAATACTACGGTGGCAAGCAACAATCCAACTCCCAAAACAATAAAATGGCTACTTAAATGAATAATGCCAAGGGCGATAATTGAGCTCTCCTTTCCATCATTGCCTTGGCTTAGAGTTTCGCGCGTAATTTTCTCATTAAATACATGTTCAAAAATCATTTCAACGAGTTAGTTAAAAGTAGGCATCAAATAGTGACCTTTCCGCATGTAAAATGTTGATTCCATTGTGAGAAGTTTTGCATCTGATTGATCGATTTCGGATCCCCATGCATCCCCGATATTTTGATCGCTCTTTTGGCCACCAACGCACTTACATTACGATGTAGTACAATTACAATTACAATTAAAATTACAATTACAATTACAATTACAATTACAATTACAATTACAATTACAATTACAATTACAATTACAATTACAATTACAATTACAATTACAATTACAATTACAATTACAATTACAATTACAATTACAATTACAATTACAATTACAATTACAATTACAATTACAATTACAATTACAATTACAATTACAATTACAATTACAATTACAATTACAATTACAATTACAATTACAATTACAATTACAATTACAATTACAATTACAATTACAATTACAATTACAATTACAATTACAATTACAATTACAATTACAATTACAATTACAATTACAATTACAATTACAATTACAATTACAATTACAATTACAATTAAAATTAAAATTAAAATTAAAATTAAAATTAAAATTAAAATTAAAATTGCAATTGCAATTGCAATTACAATTACAATTACAATTTCAAATACAAATACAAATACAATTACAATTACAATTACAATTACAATTACAATTACAATTACAATTACAATTACAATTACAATTACAATTACAATTACAATTACAATTACAATTACAATTACAATTACAATTACAATTACAATTACAATTACAATTACAATTACAATTACAATTACAATTACAATTACAATTACAATTACAATTACAATTACAATTACAATTACAATTACAATTACAATTACAATTACAATGACAATTACAATTACAATTACAATTACAATTACAATTACAATTACAATTACAATTACAATTACAATTACAATTACAATTACAATTACAATTACAATTACAATTACAATTACAATTACAATTACAATTACAATTACAATTACAATTACAATTACAATTACAATTACAATTACAATTACAATTACAATTACAATTACAATTACAATTACAATTACAATTACAATTACAATTACAATTACAATTACAATTACAATTACAATTACAATTACAATTACAATTACAATTACAATTACAATTACAATTACAATTACAATTACAATTACAATTACAATTACAATTACAATTACAATTACAATTACAATTACAATTACAATTACAATTACAATTACAATTACAATTACAATTACAATTACAATTACAATTACAATTACAATTACAATTACAATTACAATTACAATTACAATTACAATTACAATTACAATTAAAATTAAAATTAAAATTAAAATTAAAATTAAAATTAAAATTGCAATTGCAATTGCAATTACAATTACAATTACAATTTCAAATACAAATACAAATACAATTACAATTACAATTACAATTACAATTACAATTACAATTACAATTACAATTACAATTACAATTACAATTACAATTACAATTACAATTACAATTACAATTACAATTACAATTACAATTAAAATTAAAATTAAAATTAAAATTAAAATTAAAATTAAAATTGCAATTGCAATTGCAATTGCAATTGCAATTGCAATTGCAATTGCAATTGCAATTGCAATTGCAATTACAATTACAATTACAATTACAATTACAATTACAATTACAATTACAATTACAATTACAATTACAATTACAATTACAATTACAATTACAATTACAATTACAATTACAATTACAATTACAATTACAATTACAATTACAATTACAATTACAATTACAATTACAATTACAATTACAATTACAATTACAATTACAATTACAATTACAATTACAATTACAATTACAATTACAATTATTTTAAAATTAAAATTAAAATTAAAATTGCAATTGCAATTGCAATTGCAATTGCAATTACAATTACAATTACAAATACAAATACAATTACAATTACAATTACAATTACAATTACAATTACAATTACAATTACAATTACAATTACAATTACAATTACAATTACAATTACAATTACAATTACAATTACAAATACAAATACAAATACAAATACAATTACAATTACAATTACAATTACAATTACAATTACAATTACAATTACAATTACAATTACAATTACAATTACAATTACAATTACAATTACAATTACAATTACAATTAAAATTAAAATTAAAATTAAAATTAAAATTAAAATTAAAATTAAAATTGCAATTGCAATTGCAATTGCAATTGCAATTGCAATTGCAATTACAATTACAATTACAATTACAATTACAATTACAATTACAAATACAATTACAATTACAATTACAATTACAATTACAATTACAATTACAATTACAATTACAATTACAATTACAATTACAATTACAATTACAATTACAATTACAATTACAATTACAATTACAATTACAATTACAATTACAATTACAATTACAATTACAATTACAATTACAATTACAATTACAATTACAATTACAATTACATTTACAATTACAATTACAATAAATTAAAGTTACAAATACAATTACAATTACAATTACAATTACAACACCAATTGCAATTGCAATTGCAATTACAATTACAATTACAATTACAATTACAATTACAATTACAATTACAATTACAATTACAATTACAATTACAAATACAAATACAAATACAATTACAACTACAATTACAATTACAATTACAATTACAATTACAATTACAATTACAATTACAATTACAATTACAATTACAATTACAATTACAACTACAACTACAACTACAATTACAATTACAATTACAATTACAATTACAATTACAATTACAATTACAATTACAAATACAAATACAAATACAATTACAATTACAATTACAATTACAATTACAATTACAATTACAATTACAATTACAATTACAATTACAATTACAATTAAAATTAAAATTAAAATTGCAATTGCAATTGCAATTGCAATTGCAATTGCAATTACAATTACAATTACAATTACAATTACAATTACAATTACAATTACAATTACAATTACAATTACAATTACAATTACAATTACAATTACAATTACAATTACAATTACAATTACAATTACAATTACAATTACAATTACAATTACAATTACAATTACAATTACAATTACAATTACCATTACAATTACAATTACAATTACAATTACAATTAAAATTAAAATTAAAATTAAAATTAAAATTAAAATTAAAATTAAAATTAAAATTAAAATTGCAATTGCAATTGCAATTGCAATTGCAATTGCAATTGCAATTGCAATTGCAATTGCAATTACAATTACAATTACAATTACAATTACAATTACAATTACAAATACAATTACAATTACAATTACAATTACAATTACAATTACAATTACAATTACAATTACAATTACAATTACAATTACAATTACAATTACAATTACAATTACAATTACAATTACAATTACAATTACAATTACAATTACAATTACAATTACAATTACAATTACAATTACATTTACAATTACAATTACAATAAATTAAAGTTACAAATACAATTACAATTACAATTACAATTACAACACCAATTGCAATTGCAATTGCAATTACAATTACAATTACAATTACAATTACAATTACAATTACAATTACAATTACAATTACAATTACAATTACAATTACAATTACAATTACAATTACAAATACAAATACAAATACAATTACAACTACAATTACAATTACAATTACAATTACAATTACAATTACAATTACAATTACAATTACAATTACAATTACAATTACAATTACAATTACAATTACAACTACAACTACAATTACAATTACAATTACAATTACAATTACAATTACAATTACAATTACAATTACAATTACAATTACAATTACAATTACAATTACAATTACAATTACAAATACAAATACAAATACAAATACAATTACAATTACAATTACAATTACAATTACAATTACAATTACAATTACAATTACAATTACAATTACAATTACAATTACAATTACAATTACAATTACAATTAAAATTAAAATTGCAATTGCAATTGCAATTGCAATTGCAATTGCAATTGCAATTGCAATTGCAATTGCAATTGCAATTGCAATTGCAATTACAATTACAATTACAATTACAATTACAATTACAATTACAATTACAATTACAATTACAATTACAATTACAATTACAATTACAATTACAATTACAATTACAATTACAATTACAATTACAATTACAATTACAATTACAATTACAATTACAATTACAATTACAATTACAATTACAATTACAATTACAATTACAATTACAATTACAATTACAATTACAATTACAATTACAATTACAATTACAATTACAATTACAATTACAATTACAATTACAATTAAAATTAAAATTAAAATTAAAATTAAAATTAAAATTGCAATTGCAATTGCAATTACAATTACAATTACAATTTCAAATACAAATACAAATACAATTACAATTACAATTACAATTACAATTACAATTACAATTACAATTACAATTACAATTACAATTACAATTACAATTACAATTACAATTACAATTACAATTACAATTACAATTACAATTACAATTACAATTACAATTAAAATTAAAATTAAAATTAAAATTAAAATTAAAATTGCAATTGCAATTGCAATTGCAATTGCAATTGCAATTGCAATTGCAATTGCAATTACAATTACAATTACAATTACAATTACAATTACAATTACAATTACAATTACAATTACAATTACAATTACAATTACAATTACAATTACAATTACAATTACAATTACAATTACAATTACAATTACAATTACAATTACAATTACAATTACAATTACAATTACAATTACAATTACAATTACAATTACAATTACAATTACAATTACAATTACAATTACAATTACAATTACAAATACAAATACAAATACAATTACAACTACAACTACAATTACAATTACAATTACAATTACAATTACAATTACAATTACAATTACAATTACAATTACAATTACAAGTACAAGTACAACTACAACTACAACTGCAATTGCAATTACAATTACAATTACAATTACAATTACAATTACAATTACAAATACAAATACAAATACAAATACAATTACAATTACAATTACAATTACAATTACAATTACAATTACAATTACAATTACAATTAAAATTACAATTACAATTACAATTACAATTACAATTACAATTACAATTACAATTACAATTACAATTACAATTACAATTACAATTACAATTACAATTACAATTACAATTACAATTACAATTACAAATACAAATACAATTACAATTACAATTACAATTACAATTACAATTACAATTACAATTACAATTACAATTACAATTACAATTACAATTACAATTACAATTACAATTACAATTACAATTACAATTACAATTACAATTACAATTACATTTACAATTACAAATACAAATACAATTACAATTACAAATACAAATACAATTACAATTACAATTACAATTACAATTACAATTACAATTACAATTACAATTACAATTACAATTACAATTACAATTACAATTACAATTACAATTACAATTACAATTACAATTACAATTACAATTATAATTACAATTACAATTACATTTACAATTACAATTACAATAAATTAAAGTTACAAATACAATTACAATTACAATTACAATTACAACACCAATTGCAATTGCAATTGCAATTGCAATTGCAATTACAATTACAGTTACAGTTACAGTTACAGTTACAGTTACAATTAAAATTACAATTACAATTACAATTACAATTACAATTACAATTACAATTACAATTACAGTTGCAATTCCAATTGCAATTACAACTACAATTACAGTTACAGTTACAGTTACAGTTACAGTTACAGTTACAGTTACAATTACATTTACAATTACAATTACAGTTACAGTTGCAATTGCAATTGCAATTAGAATTACAATTACAATTACAATTACAATTACAATTACAAATACAAATACAATTACAATTACAATTACAATTACAATTACAATTACAATTACAATTACAATTACAATTACAATTACAATTACAATTACAAATACAAATACAATTGCAATTACAATTACAATTACAATTACAATTACAATTACAATTACAATTACAATTACAATTACAATTACAATTACAATTACAATTACAATTACAATTACAATTACAATTACAATTACAATTACAATTACAATTACAATTACAATTATAATTACAATTACAATTACATTTACAATTACAATTACAATAAATTAAAGTTACAAATACAATTACAATTACAATTACAATTACAACACCAATTGCAATTGCAATTGCAATTGCAATTGCAATTACAATTACAGTTACAGTTACAGTTACAGTTACAGTTACAGTTACAATTAAAATTAAAATTACAATTACAATTACAATTACAATTACAATTACAATTACAATTACAGTTGCAATTCCAATTGCAATTACAACTACAATTACAGTTACAGTTACAGTTACAGTTACAGTTACAGTTACAATTACATTTACAATTACAATTACAGTTACAGTTGCAATTGCAATTGCAATAAAATTACAATTACAATTACAATTACAATTACAATTACAATTACAATTACAATTACAAATACAGTTACAATTACAATTACAATTACAATTACAATTACAATTACAAATACAAATACAATTACAATTACAATTACAATTACAATTACAATTACAATTACAATTACAATTACAATTACAATTACAATTACAATTACAATTACAATTACAATTACATTTACAATTACAATTACAATAAATTAAAGTTACAAATACAATTACAATTACAATTACAATTACAACACCAATTGCAATTGCAATTGCAATTGCAATTGCAATTACAATTACAGTTACAGTTACAGTTACAGTTACAGTTACAGTTACAGTTACAATTAAAATTAAAATTACAATTACAATTACAATTACAATTACAATTACAATTACAATTACAATTACAGTTGCAATTCCAATTGCAATTACAACTACAGTTACAGTTACAGTTACAATTACATTTACAATTACAATTACAGTTACAGTTGCAATTGCAATTGCAATTAGAATTACAATTACAATTACAAATACAATTACAATTACAATTACAATTACAATTACAATTACAATTACAATTACAGTTACAATTATAATTACAATTACAATTACAGTTGCAATTCCAATTGCAATTACAACTACAGTTACCGTTACAGTTACAGTTACAGTTGCAGTTAAAGTTACAGTTACAGTTACAGTTGCAATTGCAATTGCAATTACAATTACAATTACAATTACAAATACAATTACAATTACAATTACAATTACAATTACAATTACAATTACAATTACAATTACAGTTACAATTACAATTACAATTACAATTACAGTTGCAATTCCAATTGCAATTACAACTACAGTTACCGTTACAGTTACAGTTACAGTTGCAGTTAAAGTTACAGTTACAGTTACAGTTGCAATTGCAATTGCAATTACAATTACAATTACATTTACAATTACACTTACAGTTACAATTACAATTACAAGTACAATTACAATGACAATTACAATTACAATTACAATTACAATTACAATTGCAATTGCAATTCCAATTGCAATTGCAATTACAACTACAGTTACAGTTACAGTTACAGTTGCAGTTACAGTTACAGTTACAATTACATTTACAATTACAGTTACAGTTACAGTTACAGTTACAGTAACAGTTACAGTTACAGTTACAGTTACAGTTACACTTACAGTTACAGTTACAGTTACTGCTACAGTTACAGTTACAGTTACAGTTACAATTACAATTACAATTACAATTACAATTACAATTGCAATTACAACTACAGTTACAGTTACAGTTACAGTTACAGCTACAATTACAGTTACAGTTACAGTTACAGTTACAGTTACAGTTACAGTTACAGTTACAGTTACAGTTACAGTTACAGTTACAGTTACAATTACAGTTACAGTTACAGTTACAGTTACAGTTACAGTTACAGTTACAGTTACAGTTACAGTTACAGTTACAGTTACAGTTACAGTTACAGTTACAGTTACAGTTACAGTTACAGTTACAGTTACAGTTACAATTACTATTACACTTACGGTTACGGTTACGGTTACGGTTACGGTTACGGTTACGGCTACGGTTACCGTTACAGTTACAGTTACAATTACAATTACAATTACAATTACAATTACACTTACAGTTACAGTTACAGTTACAGTTACAGTTACAATTACAATTACAATTACAATTACAATTACAATTACAATTGCAATTACAACTACAGTTACAGTTACAGTTACAGTTACAGCTACAATTACAGTTACAGTTACAGTTACAGTTACAGTTACAGTTACAGTTACAGTTACAGTTACAGTTACAGTTACAGTTACAGTTACAATTACAGTTACAGTTACAGTTACAGTTACAGTTACAGTTACAGTTACAGTTACAGTTACAGTTACAGTTACAGTTACAGTTACAGTTACAGTTACAGTTACAATTACAGTTACAGTTACAGTTACAGTTACAGTTACAGTTACAGTTACAATTATAATTACAATTACATTTACAATTCCAATTGCAATTACAGTTACAGTTACAGTTACAGTTACAGTTACAGTTACAGTTACAATTACAATTACAATTACAATTACAATTACATTTACAATTAAAATTAAAATTAAAATTAAAATTAAAATTAAAATTGCAATTGCAATTGCAATTGCAATTGCAATTGCAATTGCAATTACAATTACAATTACAATTACAATTACAATTACAATTACAATTACAATTACAATTACAATTACAATTACAATTACAATTACAATTACAATTACAATTACAATTACAATTACAATTACAATTACAATTACAATTACAATTACAATTATTTTAAAATTAAAATTAAAATTAAAATTGCAATTGCAATTGCAATTGCAATTGCAATTGCAATTGCAATTACAATTACAAATACAAATACAATTACAATTACAATTACAATTACAATTACAATTACAATTACAATTACAATTACAATTACAATTACAATTACAATTACAATTACAATTACAATTACAATTACAATTACAAATACAATTACAATTACAATTACAATTACAATTACAATTACAATTACAATTACAATTACAATTACAATTACAATTACAATTACAATTACAATTACAATTACAATTACAATTACAATTACAATTACAATTACAATTACAATTACAATTACAATTACAATTACAATTACATTTACAATTACAATTACAATAAATTAAAGTTACAAATACAATTACAATTACAATTACAATTACAACACCAATTGCAATTGCAATTGCAATTACAATTACAATTACAATTACAATTACAACTACAATTACAATTACAATTACAATTACAATTACAATTACAATTACAATTACAATTACAATTACAATTACAACTACAACTACAATTACAATTACAATTACAATTACAATTACAATTACAATTACAATTACAATTACAATTACAATTACAAATACAAATACAAATACAAATACAATTACAATTACAATTACAATTACAATTACAATTACAATTACAATTACAATTACAATTACAATTACAATTACAATTACAATTAAAATTAAAATTAAAATTAAAATTAAAATTGCAATTGCAATTGCAATTGCAATTGCAATTGCAATTGCAATTGCAATTACAATTACAATTACAATTACAATTACAATTACAATTACAATTACAATTACAATTACAATTACAATTACAATTATTTTAAAATTAAAATTAAAATTAAAATTGCAATTACAATTACAAATACAAATACAATTACAATTACAATTACAATTACAATTACAATTACAATTACAATTACAATTACAATTACAATTACAATTACAATTACAATTACAATTACAAATACAATTACAATTACAATTACAATTACAATTACAATTACAATTACAATTACAATTACAATTACAATTACAATTACAATTACAATTACAATTACAATTACAATTACAATTACAATTACAATTAAAATTAAAATTAAAATTAAAATTAAAATTAAAATTAAAATTAAAATTAAAATTGCAATTGCAATTGCAATTGCAATTGCAATTGCAATTGCAATTGCAATTCCAATTACAATTACAATTACAATTACAATTACAATTACAAATACAAATACAAATACAATTACAATTACAATTACAATTACAATTACAATTACAATTACAATTACAATTACAATTACAATTACAATTACAATTACAATTACAATTACAATTACAATTACAATTACAATTACAATTACAATTACAATTACAATTACAATTACAATTACAATTACAATTACAATTACAATTACAATTACAATTACAATTACAATTACATTTACAATTACAATTACAATAAATTAAAGTTACAAATACAATTACAATTACAATTACAATTACAACACCAATTGCAATTGCAATTGCAATTACAATTACAATTACAATTACAATTACAACTACAATTACAATTACAATTACAATTACAATTACAATTACAATTACAATTACAATTACAATTACAATTACAACTACAACTACAACTACAATTACAATTACAATTACAATTACAATTACAATTACAATTACAATTACAATTACAATTACAATTACAAATACAAATACAAATACAATTACAATTACAATTACAATTACAATTACAATTACAATTACAATTACAATTACAATTACAATTACAATTACAATTACAATTACAATTACAATTACAATTACAATTACAATTACAATTACAATTACAATTAAAATTAAAATTAAAATTAAAATTGCAATTGCAATTGCAATTGCAATTGCAATTGCAATTGCAATTACAATTACAATTACAATTACAATTACAATTACAATTACAATTACAATTACAAATACAAATACAATTACAATTACAATTACAATTACAATTACAATTACAATTACAATTACAATTAAAATTACAATTACAATTACAATTACAATTACAATTACAATTACAATTACAATTACAAATACAAATACAAATACAATTACAATTACAATTACAATTACAATTACAATTACAATTACAATTACAATTACAATTAGAATTACAATTACAATTACAATTACAATTACAATTACAATTACAATTACAATTACAATTACAATTACAATTACAATTACAATTATAATTACAATTACAATTACATTTACAATTACAATTACAATAAATTAAAGTTACAAATACAATTACAATTACAATTACAATTACAACACCAATTGCAATTGCAATTGCAATTGCAATTGCAATTACAATTACAGTTACAGTTACAGTTACAGTTACAGTTACAGTTACAATTAAAATTAAAATTACAATTACAATTACAATTACAATTACAATTACAGTTGCAATTCCAATTGCAATTACAACTACAATTACAGTTACAGTTACAGTTACAGTTACAGTTACAGTTACAATTACATTTACAATTACAATTACAGTTACAGTTGCAATTGCAATTGCAATTAGAATTACAATTACAATTACAATTACAATTACAATTACAATTACAATTACAAATACAAATACA
This sequence comes from Ctenicera cuprea, assembly GCA_958336395.1. Taxonomy (NCBI): domain Eukaryota; kingdom Metazoa; phylum Arthropoda; class Insecta; order Coleoptera; family Elateridae; genus Ctenicera; species Ctenicera cuprea. The sequence goes on along the minus strand of OY284488.1, from coordinate 1,602,746 downwards.
ATTACAATTACAATTACAATTACAATTACAATTACAATTACAAATACAAATACAATTACAATTACAATTACAATTACAATTACAATTACAATTACAATTACAATTACAATTACAATTACAATTACAATTACAATTACAATTACATTTACAATTACAATTACAATAAATTAAAGTTACAAATACAATTACAATTACAATTACAATTACAACACCAATTGCAATTGCAATTGCTATTGCAATTGCAATTACAATTACAGTTACAGTTACAGTTACAGTTACAGTTACAGTTACAATTAAAATTAAAATTACAATTACAATTACAATTACAATTACAATTACAATTACAATTACAATTACAATTACAATTACAGTTGCAATTCCAATTGCAATTACAACTACAGTTACAGTTACAGTTACAATTACATTTACAATTACAATTACAGTTACAGTTGCAATTGCAATTGCAATTAGAATTACAATTACAATTACAAATACAATTACAATTACAATTACAATTACAATTACAATTACAATTACAGTTACAATTACAATTACAATTACAATTACAGTTGCAATTCCAATTGCAATTACAACTACAGTTACCGTTACAGTTACAGTTACAGTTGCAGTTAAAGTTACAGTTACAGTTACAGTTGCAATTGCAATTGCAATTACAATTACAATTACAATTACAAATACAATTACAATTACAATTACAATTACAATTACATTTACAATTACACTTACAGTTACAATTACAATTACAAGTACAATTACAATGACAATTACAATTACAATTACAATTACAATTACAATTGCAATTGCAATTCCAATTGCAATTGCAATTACAACTACAGTTACAGTTACAGTTACAGTTACAGTTGCAGTTACAGTTACAGTTACAATTACATTTACAATTACAGTTACAGTTACAGTTACAGTTACAGTTACAGTAACAGTTACAGTTACAGTTACAGTTACAGTTACAGTTACACTTACAGTTACAGTTACAGTTACTGCTACAGTTACAGTTACAGTTACAATTACAATTACAATTACAATTACAATTACAATTGCAATTACAACTACAGTTACAGTTACAGTTACAGTTACAGCTACAATTACAGTTACAGTTACAGTTACAGTTACAGTTACAGTTACAGTTACAGTTACAGTTACAGTTACAGTTACAGTTACAGTTACAATTACAGTTGCAGTTGCAGTTGCAGTTACAGTTACAGTTACAGTTACAGTTACAGTTACAGTTACAGTTACAGTTACAGTTACAGTTACAGTTACAGTTACAGTTACAGTTACAGTTACAATTACTATTACACTTACGGTTACGGTTACGGTTACGGTTACGGTTACGGTTACGGCTACGGTTACAGTTACAGTTACAGTTACAATTACAATTACAATTACAATTACAATTACACTTACAGTTACAGTTACAGTTACAGTTACAGTTACAGTTACAGTTACAGTTACAGTTACAGTTACAGTTACAATTATAATTACAATTACATTTACAATTCCAATTGCAATTACAGTTACAGTTACAGTTACAGTTACAGTTACAGTTACAGTTACAATTACAATTACAATTACAATTACATTTACAATTCCAATTGCAATTGCAATTGCAATTGCAATTGCAGTTACAGTTACAGTTACAGTTACAGTTACAGTTACAGTTACAGTTACAGTTACAGTTACAGTTACAGTTACAGTTACAGTTACAGTTACAGTTACAGTTACAGTTACAGTTACAGTTACAGTTACAGTTACAATTACAGTTACAGTTACAGTTGCAGTTGCAGTTGCAGTTGCAGTTGCAGTTGCAGTTGCAGTTGCAGTTGCAGTTACAGTTACAGTTACAGTTACAGTTACAGTTACAGTTACAGTTACAGTTACAATTACAATTACAATTACAATTACAATTACAAATACAAATACAATTACAATTACAATTACAAATACAAATACAATTACAATTACAATTACAATTACAATTACAATTACAATTACAATTACAATTACAATTACAATTACAATTACAATTACAATTACAATTACAATTACAATTACAATTACAATTACAATTACAATTACATTTAGAATTACAATTACAATAAATTAAAGTTACAAATACAATTACAATTACAATTACAATTACAACACCAATTGCAATTGCAATTGCAATTGCAATTGCAATTACAATTACAGTTACAGTTACAGTTACAGTTACAGTTACAGTTACAGTTACAATTAAAATTAAAATTACAATTACAATTACAATTACAATTACAAGTACAATTACAATTACAATTACAATTACAATTACAGTTGCAATTCCAATTGCAATTACAACTACAGTTACAGTTACAGTTACAGTTACAGTTACAGTTACAATTACATTTACAATTACAATTACAGTTACAGTTGCAATTGCAATTGCAATTAGAATTACAATTACACTTACAAATACAATTACAATTACAATTACAATTACAATTACAATTACAATTACAATTACAATTACAATTACAATTACAGTTGCAATTCCAATTGCAATTACAACTACAGTTACCGTTACAGTTACAGTTACAGTTGCAGTTAAAGTTACAGTTACAGTTACAGTTGCAATTGCAATTGCAATTACAATTACAATTACAATTACAAATATAATTACAATTACAATTACAATTACAATTACATTTACAATTACACTTACAGTTACAATTACAATTACAAGTACAATTACAATGACAATTACAATTACAATTACAATTACAATTACAATTACAATTGCAATTCCAATTGCAATTGCAATTACAACTACAGTTACAGTTACAGTTACAGTTACAGTTGCAGTTACAGTTACAGTTACAATTACATTTACAATTACAGTTACAGTTACAGTTACAGTTACAGTTACAGTTACAGTTACAGTTACAGTTACAGTTACAGTTACACTTACAGTTGCAGTTACAGTTACTGCTACAGTTACAGTTACAGTTACAATTACAATTACAATTACAATTACAATTACAATTGCAATTACAACTACAGTTACAGTTACAGTTACAGTTACAGTTACAGCTACAATTACAGTTACAGTTACAGTTACAGTTACAGTTACAGTTACAGTTACAGTTACAGTTACAGTTACAGTTACAGTTGCAGTTACAGTTACTGCTACAGTTACAGTTACAGTTACAATTACAATTACAATTACAATTACAATTACAATTACATTTACAATTACACTTACAGTTACAATTACAATTACAAGTACAATTACAATGACAATTACAATTACAATTACAATTACAATTACAATTACAATTACAATTGCAATTCCAATTGCAATTGCAATTACAACTACAGTTACAGTTACAGTTACAGTTACAGTTGCAGTTACAGTTACAATTACATTTACAATTACAGTTACAGTTACAGTTACAGTTACAGTTACAGTAACAGTTACAGTTACAGTTACAGTTACAGTTACAGTTACACTTACAGTTGCAGTTACAGTTACTGCTACAGTTACAGTTACAGTTACAATTACAATTACAATTACAATTACAATTACAATTGCAATTACAACTACAGTTACAGTTACAGTTACAGTTACAGCTACAATTACAGTTACAGTTACAGTTACAGTTACAGTTACAGTTACAGTTACAGTTACAGTTACAGTTACAGTTACAGTTACAATTACAGTTACAGTTACAGTTACAGTTACAGTTACAGTTACAGTTACAGTTACAGTTACACTTACAGTTGCAGTTACAGTTACTGCTACAGTTACAGTTACAGTTACAATTACAATTACAATTACAATTACAATTACAATTGCAATTACAACTACAGTTACAGTTACAGTTACAGTTACAGCTACAATTACAGTTACAGTTACAGTTACAGTTACAGTTACAGTTACAGTTACAGTTACAGTTACAGTTACAGTTGCAGTTACAGTTACTGCTACAGTTACACTTACAGTTACAATTACAATTACAAGTACAATTACAATGACAATTACAATTACAATTACAATTACAATTACAATTACAATTACAGTTGCAATTCCAATTGCAATTACAACTACAGTTACAGTTACAGTTACAGTTACAGTTACAATTACATTTACAATTACAATTACAGTTACAGTTGCAATTGCAATTGCAATTAGAATTACAATTACACTTACAAATACAATTACAATTACAATTACAATTACAATTACAATTACAATTACAATTACAATTACAGTTGCAATTCCAATTGCAATTACAACTACAGTTACCGTTACAGTTACAGTTACAGTTGCAGTTAAAGTTACAGTTACAGTTACAGTTGCAATTGCAATTGCAATTACAATTACAATTACAATTACAAATATAATTACAATTACAATTACAATTACAATTACATTTACAATTACACTTACAGTTACAATTACAATTACAAGTACAATTACAATGACAATTACAATTACAATTACAATTACAATTACAATTACAATTGCAATTCCAATTGCAATTGCAATTACAACTACAGTTACAGTTACAGTTACAGTTGCAGTTACAGTTACAATTACATTTACAATTACAGTTACAGTTACAGTTACAGTTACAGTTACAGTAACAGTTACAGTTACAGTTACAGTTACAGTTACAGTTACACTTACAGTTGCAGTTACAGTTACTGCTACAGTTACAGTTACAGTTACAATTACAATTACAATTACAATTACAATTACAATTGCAATTACAACTACAGTTACAGTTACAGTTACAGTTACAGCTACAATTACAGTTACAGTTACAGTTACAGTTACAGTTACAGTTACAGTTACAGTTACAGTTACAGTTACAGTTACAGTTACAGTTACAGTTACAATTACAGTTACAGTTACAGTTACAGTTACAGTTACAGTTACAGTTACAGTTACAGTTACAGGTACAGTTACAATTACAATTACTATTACACTTACGGTTACGGTTACGGTTACGGTTACGGTTACGGCTACGGTTACCGTTACAGTTACAGTTACAATTACAATTACAATTACAATTACACTTACAGTTACAGTTACAGTTACAGTTACAGTTACAGTTACAGTTACAGTTACAGTTACAATTATAATTACAATTACATTTACAATTCCAATTGCAATTACAGTTACAGTTACAGTTACAGTTACAGTTACAGTTACAATTACAATTACAATTACAATTACAATTACATTTACAATTCCAATTGCAATTGCAATTGCAATTGCAATTGCAATTGCAGTTACAGTTACAGTTACAGTTACAGTTACAGTTACAGTTACAGTTACAGTTACAGTTACAGTTGCAGTTACAGTTACTGCTACAGTTACAGTTACAGTTACAATTACAATTACAATTACAATTACAATTACAATTACATTTACAATTACACTTACAGTTACAATTACAATTACAAGTACAATTACAATGACAATTACAATTACAATTACAATTACAATTACAATTACAATTACAATTGCAATTCCAATTGCAATTGCAATTACAACTACAGTTACAGTTACAGTTACAGTTACAGTTACAGTTACAGTTACAGTTACAGTTACAGTTACAGTTGCAGTTACAGTTACTGCTACAGTTACAGTTACAGTTACAATTACAATTACAATTACAATTACAATTACAATTACAATTACATTTACAATTACACTTACAGTTACAATTACAATTACAAGTACAATTACAATGACAATTACAATTACAATTACAATTACAATTACAATTACAATTGCAATTCCAATTTCAATTGCAATTACAACTACAGTTACAGTTACAGTTACAGTTACAGTTGCAGTTACAGTTACAATTACATTTACAATTACAGTTACAGTTACAGTTACAGTTACAGTTACAGTAACAGTTACAGTTACAGTTACAGTTACAGTTACAGTTACACTTACAGTTGCAGTTACAGTTACTGCTACAGTTACAGTTACAGTTACAATTACAATTACAATTACAATTACAATTACAATTGCAATTACAACTACAGTTACAGTTACAGTTACAGTTACAGCTACAATTACAGTTACAGTTACAGTTACAGTTACAGTTACAGTTACAGTTACAGTTACAGTTACAGTTACAGTTACAGTTACAGTTACAGTTACAGTTACAATTACAGTTACAGTTACAGTTACAGTTACAGTTACAGTTACAGTTACAGTTACAGTTACAATTACAATTACTATTACACTTACGGTTACGGTTACGGTTACGGTTACGGTTACGGTTACGGCTACGGTTACCGTTACAGTTACAGTTACAATTACAATTACAATTACAATTACAATTACACTTACAGTTACAGTTACAGTTACAGTTACAGTTACAGTTACAGTTACAGTTACAGTTACAGTTACAATTATAATTACAATTACATTTACAATTCCAATTGCAATTACAGTTACAGTTACAGTTACAGTTACAATTACAATTACAATTACAATTACAATTACAATTACAATTCCAATTGCAATTGCAATTGCAATTGCAATTGCAATTGCAGTTACAGTTACAGTTACAGTTACAGTTACAGTTACAGTTACAGTTACAGTTACAGTTACAGTTACAGTTACAGTTACAGTTACAGTTACAGTTACAGTTACAGTTACAGTTACAGTTACAGTTACAGTTACAGTTACAGTTACAATTACAATTACAATTGCAATTGCAGTTGCAGTTGCAGTTGCAGTTGCAGTTGCAGTTGCAGTTACAGTTACAGTTACAGTTACAGTTACAGTTACAGTTACAGTTACAGTTACAATTACAATTACAATTACAATTACAAATACAAATACAATTACAATTACAATTACAATTACAATTACAATTACAATTACAAATACAAATACAATTACAATTACAATTACAATTACAATTACAATTACAATTACAATTACAATTACAATTACAATTACAATTACAATTACAATTACAATTACAATTACAATTACATTTAGAATTACAATTACAATAAATTAAAGTTACAAATACAATTACAATTACAATTACAATTACAACACCAATTGAAATTGCAATTGCAATTGCAATTGCAATTACAATTACAGTTACAGTTACAGTTACAGTTACAGTTACAGTTACAGTTACAATTAAAATTAAAATTACAATTACAATTACAATTACAATTACAATTACAGTTGCAATTCCAATTGCAATTACAACTACAGTTACAGTTACAGTTACAGTTACAGTTACAATTACATTTACAATTACAATTACAGTTACAGTTGCAATTGCAATTGCAATTAGAATTACAATTACACTTACAAATACAATTACAATTACAATTACAATTACAATTACAATTACAATTACAATTACAATTACAATTACAATTACAATTACAATTACAGTTACAATTACAATTACAATTACAATTACAGTTGCAATTCCAATTGCAATTACAACTACAGTTATCGTTACAGTTACAGTTACAGTTGCAGTTAAAGTTACAGTTACAGTTACAGTTGCAATTGCAATTGCAATTACAATTACAATTACAATTACAAATATAATTACAATTACAATTACAATTACAATTACATTTACAATTACACTTACAGTTACAATTACAATTACAAGTACAATTACAATGACAATTACAATTACAATTACAATTACAATTACAATTACAATTACAATTGCAATTCCAATTGCAATTACAACTACAGTTACAGTTACAGTTACAGTTACAGGTGCAGTTACAGTTACAATTACATTTACAATTACAGTTACAGTTACAGTTACAGTTACAGTTACAGTAACAGTTACAGTTACAGTTACAGTTACAGTTACAGTTACACTTACAGTTGCAGTTACAGTTACTGCTACAGTTACAGTTACAGTTACAGTTACAATTACAATTACAATTACAATTACAATTACAATTGCAATTACAACTACAGTTACAGTTACAGTTACAGTTACAGCTACAATTACAGTTACAGTTACAGTTACAGTTACAGTTACAGTTACAGTTACAGTTACAGTTACAGTTACAGTTAAAGTTGCAGTTACAGTTACTGCTACAGTTACAGTTACAGTTACAATTACAATTACAATTACAATTACAATTACAATTACATTTACAATTACACTTACTTACAATTACAATTACAAGTACAATTACAATGACAATTACAATTACAATTACAATTACAATTACAATTACAATTACAATTGCAATTCCAATTGCAATTGCAATTACAATTACAGTTACAGTTACAGTTACAGTTACAGTTGCAGTTACAGTTACAATTACATTTACAATTACAGTTACAGTTACAGTTACAGTTACAGTAACAGTTACAGTTACAGTTACAGTTACAGTTACAGTTACAGTTACAGTTACACTTACAGTTGCAGTTACAGTTACTGCTACAGTTACAGTTACAGTTACAATTACAATTACAATTACAATTACAATTGCAATTACAACTACAGTTACAGTTACAGTTACAGTTACAGCTACAATTACAGTTACAGTTACAGTTACAGTTACAGTTACAGTTACAGTTACAGTTACAGTTACAGTTACAGTTACAATTACAGTTACAGTTACAGTTACAGTTACAGTTACAGTTACAGTTACAGTTACAGTTACAGTTACAGTTACAATTACAATTACTATTACACTTACGGTTACGGTTACGGTTACGGTTACGGTTACGGTTACGGCTACGGTTACCGTTACAGTTACAGTTACAATTACAATTACAATTACAATTACACTTACAGTTACAGTTACAGTTACAGTTACAGTTACAGTTACAGTTACAGTTACAATTATAATTACAATTACATTTACAATTCCAATTGCAATTACAGTTACAGTTACAGTTACAGTTACAGTTACAGTTACAGTTACAGTTACAGTTACAGTTACAGTTACAATTACAATTACTATTACACTTACGGCTACGGTTACGGTTACGGTTACGGTTACGGTTACGGCTACGGTTACCGTTACAGTTACAGTTACAATTACAATTACAATTACAATTACACTTACAGTTACAGTTACAGTTACAGTTACAATTACAGTTACAGTTACAGTTACAGTTACAATTATAATTACAATTACATTTACAATTCCAATTGCAAATACAGTTACAGTTACAGTTACAGTTACAGTTACAATTACAATTACAATTACAATTACAATTACATTTACAATTCCAATTGCAATTGCAATTGCAATTGCAATTGCAGTTACAGTTACAGTTACAGTTACAGTTACAGTTACAGTTACAGTTACAGTTACAATTACAATTACAATTACAATTACAATTACAATTACAATTACAATTACAATTACAATTACAATTACAATTACAATTGCAATTGCAATTACAGTTACAGTTACAGTTACAGTTACAGTTACAGTTACAGTTACAGTTACAGTTACAATTACAATTACAATTACAATTACAATTACATTTACAATTCCAATTGCAATTGCAATTGCAATTACAGTTACAGTTACAGTTACAGTTACAGTTACAATTACAATTACAATTACAATTACAATTACAATTACAATTACAATTACAATTACAATTACAATTACAATTACAATTACAATTACAATTACAATTACAATTACAATTACACTTACAGTTACAGTTACAGCTACGGTTACGGTTACAATTACAATTACAATTACAATTACATTTACAATTCCAATTGCAATTACAGTTACAGTTACAGTTACAGTTACAGTTACAGTTACAGTTACAGTTACAATTACAATTACAATTACAATTACAATTATAATTACAATTACAATTACAATTACACTTACAGTTACAGTTACAGTTACAGTTACAATCGCAATCGCAAGTCAGGGAATTTTTAAATAACACTTTTCCCGACAGATGGATAGGTCGAGGGGGGCATGTGGCGTGGCCTCCACGTTCTCCTGATTTGACCCTACTTGATTTCTTTTTGTGGGGTCATGTTAAAACGTTAGTGTATGCTACCCCACTCGAAACTGTAGAACAACTTACGGCGCGTATTCTTGCTGCATGTGAAGAAGTTCAACAGACTCCTAGTATATTTGGAGCGGTGCGCAGGAATTTACTTCGTAGATGTGCTTCGTGTGTAGAAGCTGGGGGGGGGGGCGACATTTTGAACATTTACTATAATTTTATTAATTTTTGAATTAGTTATTGTAAATTGTTCAAATAGTTGATTTTTGCATTGTTATTTTGTTTTTCTTTCTGTTGCTTAGTTTAGAAAACATTTTGTTAATTAATTCATTTTACATTTAATTTGAATTTGAAAAGTGGGAAAGGTGGCTTTATTTATTCTGTATTAATTGCCGTCGTTATGGAAACAAATAGTAGGTAGTAAATTGAGTTGCATACATTTAGGCACTTCTTAAAGAATCTTTGAGAAGCTCTATCTCTGAATTTAAACAATTTTGACCATACATTTATTAACAAAAAAATGTTTGTTTTCATGTATACTTTAAGCCCTAGAAGTTTGTCCCTGCAATTGATTATATGTTCCTAAATAATAAACAAACTCAGAAATGATCTTTAGAAATTTATATAATACTTATTAAAACACAATTTTTGACGACACGCCACTGATCAAAAACATTGAAACAAAATCTCGTAGTGCGGTCGACAAATCGTAAAGGACATACAGATAGTGGTCTTTCATAAACTGTTGTAATCGTAAACAAAGTGCGAGAAAGTGTGTTTTTTATTATTATCAAAAGAACAATTTGCTGTTGGTAGTGTTAAATTATTGTGGCACTATAATTAAAATCCGAATTAAACACCAAACATTAAACTACAAAAATTGGTAAGTGTAAATTATTTGTATGTGCAAAGACCAACTTTAAGGTTAATATTCTTGAAGATGTAGGTACAATATAGAGTCCAAAATCGCAAACTCTGTTATCGCGCTTGTCCTACTTAGCTTTACCGAACCATAGTCCGCTGCAATTAATTCACCTTTTTTGCCAAAAGTAGTACTACGACATTTGTTAATATTTTAATATTTGTAGTATTTTTGGAATTAAACAACAAAATAAATGTCTATTGAATATGATATTTTCCGTGCGTAAATGGTTCATGTTTATAGGAATTATTGTTATAACTAACTAAAACCCTCAAACTTTTCTACTGTAGGTAACCGTAATTAAGAATTTTTTTGAGTTTGAACTACTCGAAACGAGGCCAGTCAGATAAAAAATGCGAAAATTGAACCATCTCCAAAATATCGTTTCAATATTCAATGTTAAAAACTTTGTTAAAAGATTAATAACCTCAAAACACATGCGTTCACCCCGAAAATCATATGACTACTGCGCGTGTATTTAGCAGGAACAGAAGAGAATCGGAGAAACACCTGGAGTTTGACCTTGAATTCCTCTACCTGCACTACAAAAGGTCGATTTCTATTGTGTGTGATTATATATTCTCATAAGAATATTGCTTTTTTCAGTTGAAAATATAAATATATGCCTATATGTTTGTATATTATATTTTTGCGTCCGAATGATTAAATAATTAACATTAATCAATGGAAATATTGAAACTTTTTTATTCAGAAATTATTTTGTATACTAAATTTTCAAAAATAGTCAATTCTACTTGGAAAAACATCCATCCAAAATAAATTGAGCTGGAATGTTTCTGATTTTGAATAATTGAATATAACAAACAAAAAAATCGGATCTGTTCTTGAGGGTTTGGAAGTAAAAACCTTCATTGACTCGACTATAATAATAGTATAGCAGAGCAATCACAAGTAGAACATTTAAACTAATTTTCTTTACTTATACAATACAAGCGACTACACCAATTATTTAAATTTGTTTTTTATTAAAATTAATTAGAAAATAAATGAAAAAATAACACCATCAAATCGTAAATTTTACTAATCACCACAATATCCTTTCGGAATTCCAATAAAGCTCTAGATCAGAGGCGTCCAGATTTAAAGTCGGCTTTTTAAGATTTTGCACTTTCGATGCCATATCGTATTGCGTACAAAAGCGTCTAAATCAGTGTTGCCAGACTTAGTGAAATTTCACAAATTCTGGTGATTTTTGGACGGTTTTGGCTTAAACCAATAAATTAATAAGATCAACAACGCAAATGCGTTAGCGTCGCGTCGTCACCAAAAATAGTGGCAGGAACGAGTTCTTAGATGGCGCATCTTACCTAAATAAACTGTTTGCTGCACGCTGCTTATCGAAGTGCACCAGTTCAAGCACGTGCAACAGAATGCACGGCTGAACTGCAATCGCAATCACTTAATAAGAAAAAGTTTTTAACATTGAATATTGAAACTATATAAGTGAGAATTGTTAAAACAAAAGTGAATTATTGATTAAAGTTCATTAAAAAGTGTAAAGATATATATGTCATTTATTCTTAGTTTGTGTTGAAAATAATTGGATTATATATGTTTTTAAGTTTGTTTATGCATTTTGAAGAATTGAGTTCTCATTATGAAACATTTATGTGCTGTAAAATCATTTTATTGTAATTTTGATCACGTTACTTGTATTACAACAAACTCGCTTGCGTTGCATATAAGTTAAAAAGCGTTTCCCATTTAACAAATAATTACTCAATCTTAACTAAATTTTGTTTGTTTATTTGAAACGTATTGATTTAACAATTCTAAAAGTTTTAGCCCTTTAAGTGTAATATTTTTAATTTTATAGTACTTTTTTCAACGAGTTTTCCGCATGTCACGTTCGTCGTTAAGATTATTTGCTAATGAACAATGTACATGTATGATCTTAGATATGAAGATCAGATTCGAGAGGAAATAGCTGTAAGACAGGAAATATATTTCTAGTAATTTCAAAAATTTAATTACATTCAAAGAATAATTTAATACATATTTTGAATAATTGAATATAACAAAAATTTATCAAAATCGGATGTTTCTGAGGGTTTAGAAGTTTTAATGACTTTTCCGCTTCATTGATTCGACTATTAGCTGTAACCGTTTATTACTATAAATCAATAATTTACTTAGAATGTACGCAATAACAATTTTTTCAGTTTCCAGTTACAGTTATAGTCGAGAACTTAAGTATTTTGTGTATTTTACTATCGTAAACCACTAGTTTGTGAAATAGAAAAGTAAGTGTCTTATAGGTGCAACATACAATTAATGTCAACTTTCATGTTAGTCTTTTAACCATTAAAGATCAATAATATTTGTTTTAGTAAAATACAAAGTAGTAAATTTTTTTCAGTATCCAGTGATTGTTCTAGTCGAAATAAGCTCAAGCTTTTTGCAAGAATGTAAAGATGAATATAATTAAGCTGGCTATTTACGCACAGACACTTTTATTGATACATTCTGTGTTTTCTCTAGAAATCAAGAGCAGTAATACAGAATTAACATCATGTGTATCACATGTAATTCCAAAATTGTTCTGTAATGACGTCACACTCTATTTTATTATTGAAGATTTAAAGATTGCTTCTGTTCTTTATCACATTAATAACCCACGTATTATTGTGGACATCAAAAAACCTTTAAGTTTGTCATGGAATTTTCATTACAGCTACGTAATACAAGCTAATGGACCTACTTTCTTGAATCAAACCTTAAACAAGCTTAAGAACACTTCAATTTGGAATAAAAGTGAATCTCCTAGGGGAAGATTTCTAGTTATAACTTGTTTAAGTAGCAATGTGAAAAAAACATTCAAACTTCTTTGGAATTGCGATATAATAAACGCAATGGTAATAGTATACAATGGAACATCACTTCCGGAACTATACACGTCTAATCCTTTTGAAAAAGGTAACAAATGTGGAAATGAAGTAAAAGTTGTTTTTTCCCAAATTTGCAATGTTAATACTATAAGTAGATTTAACAAAACCATTAAAAATGTAAACGGATGTTCAATTAAAGTACCTAGCAGAGTACCTAAATCTACATTTAAAGAGGCACCTGGTATTGCTGTTCTTTACCATATGTTGCTTTTTGTCGGAACAATTTTGAACACAAACCAGGTGGATGGATATATTTTTAAAAATGAACGAGATGACCTATACAACCATAGCCAAGGTATAATATTTTCAGTTGGAGCAACAAGAGGAAATGAACTACTGGATAACTACGACTTGAGCGAAATACTATATCACGATAGGCTCGTTTGGGTGATCCCTAAAGCTAACAAGATTTATGGTTTTCGAATAATTGCTAATATTTACGAAAGAAACGTTTGGATTGCTATTGCCATGTCTTTAATTGTGATGGTTCTCGTTTGGTGGGTAATGGCAAAGCACGCTAGTGATGGAAGTGATTATCGACAAATTTCGAGGAGTTGCTTAGCCATTTTATCAATTTCATTGTGTGGTTCTGATAACCTTAGACCGAAAACCAAGATGTTAAAATTTCTTGCATTATGTTACTCCATTTATTGTATACAAATAGACACTTCCTTTAATGCGAACTTAATCAGCGTTTTGACAAAACCTCTTTATGGTAAAGGTATTACCACATTGGAAGAACTTGCAGAATCCGAACTGGCGTTATTGATACCAGGACCTGCAACTGGTAAAATGAATTTCAGTGCAGCGTATGGCGAAAGTTTATCGTCGTTGATACTGCAATAGGTTGGATGTCAAAAATCATCAACTTTTCAGGAGAGACAAAAAACGTTACCAATGAAATTCCCGCCGACTTCTGTTTTTGAAATTCGGTCAGTATACACTGTTTCATGTTGGGTTTAGAAGGAATACGCTTTTTAAAAAAAAGTTGTTATAATTACATATTTAGCGTCACATAAGACCTATTGTCACTAAAAATTGGCTACCTATAGTTGACATACGACATATTGCTATTAATACTGCGAAAAAATCTGTGTATAAATTATTTAATTTATTGAATATTAACTCAAAATTAATTTTACAAGCTAGATAACACAATGCAAAAATACATAAAAAACACAAACATTAAAAAAATTAAGAAAAGATTTGGTTTCAATTATGGCTAGAATAGACCACTACATGTTTCGTTCTTGTTTGAACTCATCAGGTGGACATAATTCTAACCATAATTGAGACCAAAAGCAAACAGGCATATATACGCCAGAAAGTATAAAACTAACGGGGAATTAAACTAATAACGCCCTCTATTATGTGCCGCACATAATAGAGGGCGTTATTAGTTTAATTCCCCGTTAGTTTTATTAAAAAAATTGATTCTTAAAAAATAGCATTATTTTCTTCTCTCTTTCTTTTTCACGCGGCATTTTCATCGATTGTCTCTTTAGTAGCAACACGAATATGTGTACATTCTTCCAAAGAGTTGCAGTTTATATGCTTTAGGTTGTTATAAAAGTCGTGATAGTCCAATGCCATTAGTAATTTTAATTCTTGAAGGTGCCCAAATTTTGTTACTTCGATTGCACATGGTTTATTATACAATGGTGGATGTTCTGGAGTATGTAATTTCCTAGACGCGCGTCTGGGTAGTTCTGTCCACACATCTGAGAAATTCAGTTTATATTGAATAATTCCTTCGGGCAGGTATTGAATTGCACAAAGATCTGTCACACACGGGTCCCCTTTTTTATTTCCAGGGCGAATACTGGAATAAAGCCCGTTATCGTAATTATAGAAATCTTGGTATGTTAGTGATATTACGTTGTATGGCGCTGGATTTTCACGAGCTGATTTTATAATATGGACGTAATCAGCAGGAAGGCACACTTCTCGCCCTCTTCCCAACTTCCTTTCAATCACACTATGAATGGAATCTACCTCCATCTGTGTATGACCGACTTCTAGGTACTTTTGCTGTATAACTATTTGTTGCTCCATGGCTAATTCTAGAAGTCCATTCGACATCTTGACACAGCGGTTTTGATAACAGCAACCATCACTCCATAGTATGATGCACGAGGGCTTGTTCTTCTCTATTTCGTTCCTAAGGAATCTTATCCAAATTGAAGTGAAAACATCACTCTCCATTAGCTTCATGCCATAACAAACATGTCGCGTCTTTATCATTTAAGTTGTAAAATGTCAAATTATGCACTTTTAGTTTTGTTTTATAGTATATAGCCGATGCCTGTAACCATGGACACAGCAACACTGCCTGAAGATCAACAGTGTATGCGCAAATCTTTCTTTCATTAAATGAGTTAGTACTTTCCTGATCTTTCTTCTTTTCTTCACGTGCTTTTGTTTTTCTATCAACGTGCTTTTCATAAATAGTGGCATCCAAGTTTCCATTCTTGTACATAGTGCAAGAGTTACATTGGTCCTTTTTTGGGGTATAAATTTCCAAATTCCTTGACCTAAATATTTTCATGAACGTTCGCCAGGAACATGGTCTTTTGCTATTCCGTTGGCAGTTCACGAGAAATTCACGGTGTACGCGCCTGTAGCTGTTCCATATTGGCTCCAAATAGAGTTTTTTACTCGATGCCCTACAATAATGAGACTCTACCTTTGGCAAACAGTCTAAAAAATCTCGAACGTTCCTGGAACAGTCAGACCCCAAGGATTGATTCTCTTCCACAACAGCAGGTATTGTCTTGGCATCCCTGCTTGCAAGTGTCCATAATCTTATTGACTTTTCTCCAATCCCTAAAGTTGCAATAAACATTTTCGTGTCGTTTTATTTTTTCGTTTCCGTCCATAACGTTTAAGTAGTACTGAAACCCCACTTGTTTACGCGATTCTTCTGCTAGAGTCGATTTTCTTCGGTGCCTTGGCTGAGCTTGGAAAACTAGAGCAGATGCATAAACTTTTTTGGCCTCCCATGTACTTAAGCTCCAAAACTTTTCGAAAATAGATTTTCTTTCTTCTTCAGTTATTAGTGAGCATTCGAACTTTTGCTGTGGACCTTTTTTAGCATTTAAATGTCCTTCACATCGCTGTCTTAATTCACGCTTTTCTTTTTCAGCTGATTGTTTATACTTGCCTGAAACATCCTTTGTAAATCCTACGTATGCATCACCTCGGCGTCTTGCGCGCGCATTTTTCTGTCTTTTCCACTGGGAGGGGTCACCTTGTCCTTTACTTTTTCTGTTTCTTTTCCTTGCGTCAGCGGTATTAGTTTCCACATTGTTTGTTACATTATGTTGCAGCTTCTCATCAGGAACGTCAACTACTGGCAAATCTTGCTCTTCTTCCCCAGAATCAGACATTGGCTCCGATGGCTCATAGTCAGTACCGGAGTCCTGAAAAGGTTCTTCCTCATCTTCTGTTAAACCTTCTTCGTGTATTTCTTCATTAGCCGATGACACCAGTATTCGGGACGGCCCGGGTTCTTCCGTCACTATATTATTCAGAACCTCCGATTCTCTAACGTTGTGTTCTGCAGTCTTAGAAAATTCAGCTCTGCTTGTAACCTCATCTAGATTTTGGGAAGGTATTCCAAGGGCCAAATTCACTATTAACCTGCTTCTGCTGTTCATCTTCTAATCTTTTCTAATCTAAGAAAACAAACCCAACAGTAGTTTTAATTTTAAGTAAAAATACAATATGTCGTATGTCACTAAAAATCAACTAAAACCCGACTGACAAGGACATACGACTGTTACAGAAACAACAAATAAAACCCAAAACAACAATAAACTGTGGCGTAAACTACTAATTACAACAAATTACATCAACACTACATAGCAAATAAAGCTTGGAAAAGTATCCCCTAGTTTCAGACGGAATGCGAACGCAATTTTTGAGGTTAAAACGTAAATTGCAAAATAAATATCAATTAATTAAAAATTAGGTAATAATGTATTAATAACATAGGAATGTATTAACTTAATAAGATTTAGGCACAAACTTACCAAAATTTACGAGGCTAATAATAAAAAACCACCCACAAATAGTACACAAACATGACGTGACGACGTAATGCTTGACATACGTCTAATTGAAGTAGCCACTAATGTTGCTTTGTCACATTGGCCATATTGCTGTATAATTCGTATCTCACTTCTTATTGGTTATTCACATACGACGTTTTGATGGGTTGTAGAACCCGTTGTTGTGAGTACTTTGACGTCGTAATCCGATTTGGTCTTTTTTTTGACATCCGACCTATTGCAGTATCAACGACGTTATACGATAAACTAGCTAAAAAATTCACATTTACAACTTTATTTAATATGTCTGATGCTCTAACCAGAACCATATTACACCGCAACCATAGT
Organism: Ctenicera cuprea; assembly: GCA_958336395.1. Lineage (NCBI taxonomy): Eukaryota > Metazoa > Arthropoda > Insecta > Coleoptera > Elateridae > Ctenicera > Ctenicera cuprea. The sequence continues at coordinate 1,584,473 of OY284488.1, read as the reverse complement.
GCGCTAATTGGCAAAGAATCGATTAAAACGGCAGGGATACGTGTGAAGTCTGAGGTTGATCTGATTGATGCAAAACTTCTTACTATGGAAGTGACGTATTTTACGAGGAAGGGTCACTATTTTATGCCTACTTTTAACAAACTTGTCAAATTGGTAAATGAACATGGATTCTATCAAATGTTTATGCGCGAAACTAACAGTCAGGCAAATTATGTAACGGACAACTTACATACTGCACTCGGAATTACGCATTTAAGTAGCAATTTTATTATTTGGGGCGTTGGATTGTTACTTGCTACTGCAGCATTTATAATAGAGCTTTCATTCTTCAATTTTTTTGAGAAAATTAGAAATAGTTCTATTTTACTCTATAGCTTGGCATTAAAATATGTAGCTTATGGATTTGCAGCCACACTCGTCAGACTCCGTATCATTATAATTTTTTGGAGATGGAGTAGAGGCGGAGGCCGTTAATATTGAATCGTAGAAAGTCAGAAAAAACAAAATATTACATTACAAACTGATAACGTAGATATAATTGAACCTGTTAAACAAAACCTAACTAAATTTTTTGAATTGATTCTGTGGTAGGCATGTGGTGAAACATTATTAATAAATATATTCACAATTTGTGAAACAGTTACCAAGTCTTTTATTTTATTATGTTACGGGGGAACTTGCTGTTAGCGACACCGTAACAAAAGGGGTGCACTCGGCCAGCTCAAAGTCGAAGGAGTGTGTGGTTCGTGGGAGGGTTCTTCGCAGATAACTTGGGGGCAGTAAAATTGGGGGTGATTAAAGAGGGCGCCACCTGTTTTTGATTGTCTTAATAGGGGTTGTTGAGGCAGGAAGCGCGGGCCGATGTTCAAAGGGGAGGAGAAACAGGAACATCCCTCGGTTGACAGCTTACCTGGAGTTTGACTTACCTTCGGGCTTCCACCTAGATGGAGTTCACAATGTCTGCTTATAATTTTGCTAAGGCTAAAGACCTACGGTAAATAAGTCACAATGGTTAATTTGTACACAGAGTATATTGAATAAAATAAGGTTGGCCGCAGATTGCGGTTATTAACGGATTGTTTAACTAAGGAACATATATAATATAAGTACAGAGCGGTTTTAGGCAACGTTGCGATATGCGAAATTTCCACACCGGAGGGAGTTCCCTTTATTACAAGGTAGGGCCACTCCGGCACGGATTTCGGACAAGAAATACAATAATATGAATACATGCAATTATATCAAGCATATAATTATAATCTACGGAATGTTATGAACCGGAACACATACAAAATATTTGGAGGCTTCGCTGTAGCACTATACACTAATTAAATACGACGGTGTAGACGTACTTACAAATTCGTAGGTTACTCCAGCTGGTTTATGCCCTTAGCAACTAAGGGGGAAGGTTGTTTGCATCTCACCAGCAGGTTGTAATACTCCACCAGCTCTTCCCAGGTAGCTTAGAGCCAGAGTTCGGAGAAATAATAAGATCGAACTGTAAATCAAATTATTTATAATATTTATTCAATGCTATTATGTACAATACAAGAATAAATTATCGTATGTATCGGAAAAATTGTAAAATTAATAATTTTCATGTATAATAAAGTTAAATATAATTAAAATGTGAAACAATTAAATTTTCTTCGGAGCGTGTCGACTTTGGTTCTGCTTCCTTGAACGGATCTTATTTCGTCGAACGAGCTCTGCGTCGAATTCGCGGCTGACAGACAGGACTGGGTGCGCACAATCTCTGGTATTCAATGCGTGTCGGTCGATATGTACATCGATGCTTAGTGACGATCAAAATGGCGATTCTCGGCTTCGGCGTTTCTGTAAAAATAATTAATGTCTTGTGCACACTCCACATTCACTCAATCTTGCAGATAAAGTCTGAAATTAAATTATATAGTGTGTGGTGTAGTGTTCCACTGGTCACCAACCCTCTGGTTACGGCTATAACTGGAAATAAAACGGATAATTGCAAATTCGTCAGGTAAGTGCTTTTGGATTTATTTAATTGATCGGTACTGGATAAATAAATTACAGGATTTGACTGTACGGGGAATTATTTACAGGGTTCAGGTTATAAATCAAATTCATGGATAGGTTTAAAATAATAAACCCAACGGGTAACTTTACTTTATTAAAGTTAATGAAACTTGACGAATAATTTTCTAAGTTTAATTTAATAAACTTAACTGATGACTTTCTAAGTGAATATAACGAATCAATCTCAATAGGGCACCCCAGTTTTGAGATTAGATGCATTAATTCTTAGTGAATACGGTATTATTTCCTTTAGAAGCTCATCAAACTCACTAAAAGAACATCAACCTCCACTAACGTTTTGATGTAATTCAATAAATGTCGAGTTCTCATGGAAGATCTCTACTTCCCATAAAAAGTCAAACATTCCATTAAATTACTGGTTTTATTTAGTTTAAACTAAAAGTAACTTTAAGTTTAAATCAAACTCCAACCTAATTTTTAAACTCTAAGTCCGGTCTTGAATTGAAATAAAAATTTATTAACAGGTAAACTGTTCGGAATCAAAATCAAAATAAATTTACTAAGTCGGATCAAATAAATTGAACAGGAAACTAAAAGTTTTAACTGGATTCTGGTTTCTAAGAAAGACAGGACTGGATTCTTTGAATGGCAGGAATGAATTCTTTGAAAGGCAGGAGTGAATTCTACTATTTTGAGCTGGTGCTCCGGTTTTATATCCACTAAAGGTGGTAGGGATGCTATGGAAGGAGTTATTGTGGGAGTTCCGTTTCCCCCATACGACTTCTTCTGCGAGCACTTCACGTTAAAATTGTCCACTTCCAGCGCCACGAACGCCTCGTCTCGGAACCACAACAATATAATTCCTCACGAATTATTAAAATCTTGTTGTTTCAGGAAACTTTGTTACAAGGTTAAAGGTGTAGGCAGGGTAGCTTGATTGAGACAGGGGATGCAGCGAGAAGTTTCTGAGGCTCTAACGAGATATTTGGTACAAGGGAGCAGCTTACAGTTGACGGTACGAAGTAATTCGAGAGGTCCAGGGGTGGCTTCGATGTTGCCCTTGTAGCGACGTTCAAATCCGCACTTGGCGACTTTAATTCGTGCACAGACGGCAAAACGAAATTCAGATAAAGGCCCTTATTCCACATAATGAACACACCAATATTGCTTTAATCCGACTATGTCGAGCGAAATATTAACGGTAGATGACAGTAATTTGGGATGTCACAGGGGTGGGCACGCCACTAACAAGGCCTCCAACTAGGCTTTCCCTGAAGGGGTGGTTACTTTACATTTCGAGAGCTCGTAAGCTCGAAACGGCGAAATAGGACTACCTGCTCTCAGACTTCGGGAGCGACTCACTGACGCTCGCTGCTTGAACGGGAAGTTGGTACCGGGCGGTAAAAGCGCCAGGGGCGGCTCAAAGGGTAATTCACATAACAATTAATATTATAACTAAATTCCATTATTTATAGAATCTTGTCGAGTTTAAAGTTCCTGCTGCAGCACGCATAGCAATTACTTCCATACTCCTTTTTTTACTGTCCCGTACTTCTACTAGTTAAAAAATATATTCTCTTTTTCTTCATATTTTTGTTAACTTTTCAAATACACTACTTACAGCGATTTTTGGTCCGATGTCTGAAGCTAATCTAATTATCAGTAGGGCGGTTACCTTGTTTCTGTGCGGTTTAATTAAAGTTATTGCTGCCAACTATGCTTACAGCTACGCTGTAAAATTCTACTGCACAGGCTATAGCAAGCTCAAATTCCCGCTGGGTCGTTACTGTTTTTTAAATTCTTTTTTCTTTTATAAATTACTGTTAAAACAATGTTATTCGGCCATTGATTGGCGCGAAAATATTTAAAACGTAGAAAGTATAGAAAAGTATCAGCGACGTGTTTCGCCCTTCTTTTTTTTTAAATCGCCGCGGCATGTGCACGTATTATTTCTGTTTTTAAGTAAATAGGTTGTGGAAGTGGTTAAGTTTTGGCTTGCAAAGAAATTTTAATTAGTTTCTTCACTGCTGCGCGTGTAAAAGAGGATGCACGTCGAACTTTGCTTGAACGGAATGCTTTACACTCGCACACCATTTCACAAATAGTGGATATTTAGCTAGAAATTACAACAAAATAAATCATTTTGATTTATAAAAATTGTTGTTACAGGATACATATTGGACTTGAGTATTCGATTGAGCGGTTAAGACTATAGAAATCGTTCCTTCGGAAGTACTCCGAGCGGAATTGCTCACCTCTACTATGTACGAGAATTTTTAAATGCATGAAAACTGTGTTGTAGAAATTATTTTATAATTTTGGTAATGTACAAAAACATATTGCCCAAAACTAGCTTATTTTTAATAGATCTGGGGATAAGCTACACCTTGATTTGTGTGCCAGTCGCTAATTTCTCTGTGACGACTTATATAAATTTTTGAATTTCTAAAATATAATCGCTTTTTATTTAATAAGCAGAATAAGATAAAAAAATTTGTGTTTAAACTAAATTGTTTGTGAGTGATAGTACAATAAGATTTACAATGTAATTCTTAGGTGAAGTAATATTTAATTTATTTGGTATTATTTAACAATAAACTAAAAAATTATCTACACTCCTATTTCATTTACAATCTATACAATGTACATTTAGCAAATGGTATAACAATATAGATAACATGTAGGAGATTGCCCAGTGGCAAACTCCTGTAACAAATGGATTATGTCCGTTGTGTGTTTTAGGACAACATACTTACATACTAAATCTTAAACTAGAACTAACATAAGACATGCATTTCAAAATCTGGTGGACAGATCGTTGGGTAGGTGTCGTTGCAACCTTCTGTTGACTATGGGCTGATTTAGAAGATTCACTGCTAGGTCGTTGGGATGTGCATGTAGTCGAGCGCTGTACTGGAGACTATATTGTCGTATTTCTTGTTTGACCGTTGGAATTTGGAGGTCTCTTCTGATGACTGCATTGGACACAAACCAAGGCGCGTTTACTATCATTCTCAACACTTTCGCTTGAAAACGCTCAAGTATTTCTATGTTGGATGTAGATGCTGTGCCCCAGAGTTGGATCCCGTATGACCAAATTGGCTTTAGTATAACTTTGTAAATCAGCAGTTTGTTTTCAGTGGTAAGTTTGGAGGTACGTCCAAGGAGCCAATACATCTAGGAGAGAGCAAGTCCTAGCTGTTTACGTTTAGTAAAGATGTGTTTTCTCCAGGTGAGCCTTCTATCGATATATAGCCCAAGATATTTGGCTTCTTCTTGTTGAGGCAGCTGTTGATTATTTAACTGAACGGGGGGGGGGGGGGCACGTTTCCCTTCGTGTGGTAAACGTCACACGGATAGACTTAGTTTCATTTGTTTTTATTCTCCATTTCTTTTGCCATATTTGTATTTCAGTTAGATTGGTTTGCAATATTTGAGAAGCAATAACTGGATCAGTGTCAGAAGCTAGGACTGCTGTGTCATCTGCGAAGGTTGCTGTAACGACATTTGCTGTTGTAGGTAGGTCTGCTGTGTATAACAGATAGAGCAGAGGTCCTAGGACACTACCTTGCGGCACTCCAGCATTTATGGAGTAGAGTTCTGTATGCTCAGTATCAAACTTGACCAGAAAGTGTCTGGCATGGAGATAGGACTTAAGGACAATGAAATAGTTTATAGAGAGAAGGATACGTAGATTGAATAAAAGGCCAATGTGCCACACTTTATCGAAGGCCTGAGATATATCCAAAAACGCTGCAGAGCAGTATTGCTTGTTTTCATAGCTTTCATTAATCTTTTGTACGACACGATGTATTTGTTCAACAGTGGAGTGCATCTGCCTAAATCCAAATTGGTGCTCAGGGATTGATTCGTTGTTTTCAATAATTGGTTGTAGTCTGTTTAGTAATAGCTTTTCAAAAACTTTGGAAGCTATGGGCAAAAGGCTTATGGGCCGATAGGATTTTAAGTCATCAGGTGGTTTCCCGGGATTTTAAGATAAGAATAATCTGCGCTACTTTCCACTGCGCCGGGAAGTACCCAGTGTGCAAGATAGCATTGTAGAGTTGTGTGAGATACTTTACCTCCGTGGTAGGTAGTTCCTTGAGTATTCTTCCTGTTAGTAGATCGTATCCCGGTGCTTTTTCTGGGTATAAAGTTGCAACAACTTTTTGTACATCGGCGATTTTAAAACGTTGGGCTGGCAATTCGAGTTGAAAGGGCGCTTCTAGTATTCGGATTAGCTCGTTTTCTTCTTCTGGCGGATTTTCTGAAGGATGTGGTTGGAAAACCTCTGTTAGGTGTTCTGAAAATGCACGCGCTTTTTCTAGTTTGCTTCTTGCCCAAGTTCCGTGGAGTGTTTTGATAGGTGGGGAAGTTTTTGTGACTTGTTTTAATTTCCTGATCGTTTTCCACAGCGAATAATCAGTGGCTTCAGTGGGCGTAAGCTCTTGCAGGAATGATTGTATACATTCATTTTTGTTGTTATTCAAGAGTGCTTTGAGTTCATGCGTAGTTGCATTGTATACGCGTTTGCTCTCCGGTGTTCTTAGCCTGTGCCATTGTCTACGGAGTCTTCTTTTTTCTATGATTTTCTGCTTAATTGATGTGGGGCAATTGTAAGGTTTGACCTTAACCGCTTGTTCTGGAGTTGCATTCCAGCTCGCCCATTGTAATGTGTCATTGAAGAGCTTGATTGCTGATTCGATATCTTGTTCAGTTTTAAGGGCAACTTTTAGGGTTAGTTTTTAATTCACCAGCTGTCTAAATTCGTCCCAGTCTCTACGTTTATTGCTTAATCTTAGTTGTTTTGGCACGCTTATCGCTTCAGTGGATAAGGTAACGATAACAAGAGAATGGTCGGATGACAGGTCAAAGCAGGACGTGGCAACAGCAAAGTCTTGCGGAATACCTTTTGTGATGCAAAAATCTACTAAATCAGGTATTTTATTCCGGTCAGACGGCCAGTAAGTGGGTTCGCCTGTGGATAGATCTTTTAAGTTCTTCCTTTCGAGTGTTTTAAATAATTCACGACCTTTGGGTGTTATAAGCCTGGAACCTCAGCACGTATGTTTGGCATTATAATCCCCTCCAGCAATAAATCGCCGTCCTAGGGTGCTGTAGAAATCTTCAAAATTTTACTTCTTTACTGTGTATCTGGGAGGAAAGTAGACGGCCGAAATGGTTAATAGCCCGGCTGCATCTTCTATTGCCACATTTGTGGCTTGTAGGAAATTTGTGCAGTAGCTGTTCAGGGAGTGATGTTTAATAGAGTTTTTTATTATGATAGCCGATCCACCTCTAACAGTGCCATCTGGATGATTTGTAAAGTAGACTCAGTAGTTGGGTATTTTTAAGTAACTCCTCGCTGTAAAATGCGTTACGGATATTAACATGACATCGATATTACGGTTTAGAATAAATACTTTTAATTCTTCTAGATGTTGTGATAAGCCATTGGCATTCCATAAAGCGAATTGTAGTTTGTTGTCCATTATTTAAGTTTAGCGATCACGGTTGTAAGTAGATTTAGCATGGTGCTTATTTGTTCGAATAGGCCCTTCAGCATATTTTTTAACTCTTGCATATCGCTGGATTGCTGGAGCGATTGGTTTGGATTATGCAATATGTTGGTGGGTGAATGGTCTTGTTGGTTTTGCTCATAAGTTGCTGTGGCGTAAGTTAGTCCTGGTTGGATTTGTTGAAATTGTCTGATTTGTTGGGGAGGAGTGTACTGTTTTGGGCGAAGCGCTGGTATTGTTTTTTCTGTAGCTCTTTGTATACCATACAACCCTTATAATTTGCGGGATGATTTCCTCCGCATAATACACATCGAACATCTTTTGATTTTGTTTTCCTCGAGCATTCGCCGGTAGTATGATCGCCGAGGCATTTAACGCATCTTGGTTTTTGATAACAGAAAGTTTTGGTGTGTCCATATCTTTGACACCTTGCGCATTGCGCAATGTCTCTTTTGTGTTTCGGGGGCTCAAATTTTATTTTGCACTGCTGTAGATATTCCACATTGTAAATATCTTTGTTATTTGATGCTGGTTTAAGTTCAACAAAGAACATAGGGAGTGGCAGTTTAGTACTATATTGCTTTACATTGCATATGTTTGTGACCGTGTGACCTAGTTTTTCAATTTCTGCTTTAATATCCTCACAGTTAATGGAATAGTGCATGTTTTTCAATACAACTTTGTAACTACGTTCCTCTTTTAGTTTATACGTGTGGAATTCAGTGTTCTTATCGTTCAAGGCTTTTATAATGTTTCTATAAGATTCCGTTGTTTTAGGTTGGACCTTGACCTGGTTATCTGTAAGAGCTTTGATTTCATACAGCAGTTTCGCTACCCCATCGAGTAGCTGCACGAGAGGTGCAATATTTTTAACACCGTTTACAAAAATAGGGGGAGGTTTTGACGTTTTTTCTTCAGAGCTGGTGTCTTCTTTATCGATACCAGTTTCGTTTGCTAAAGCTGAATAACAATTAGAGGATGGTGGATCAAGCCAGTATTCGTTTCCTTTACTCTGTTTAGTAGCCTTTTCAGCTTCATTTTGGGAGTTCCTACCTCTTTTGTATGTGACTGTGTTCCAATTGTAAGGGTTTAATTGAGGGAGTTGGGTATATTGGGTTGGTTCGTAGGGTTGGGTGTAAGACATTGGTTGTGACTGTATGTATGAATTACCTGATGTTTGTAGATACTGAGCGTTGATTGATTGAATTGATTGAATTTGGTCGGATGCTAGCATCGGTATTTGTGAAACCATTTGGTGTTGTATTTGTGGGGGTTGCATCCCTCCAGGAGGCTGGGGGAAGGCCATAACAGCCCTCACATTCAAATATTAACTATAGTATTAGGTATAATATTATAAATATTTTGTATTGAATTTATTAAATATAAATTTAGCTCGCGTTATCACGAGGTCGCTTGATATCGGACGGCACAGATTGACGTCTATCCTCGTTGAAACTCAAACGAGAACTCATATCTACACATGTAAAAATATATTGTAGTAACTACCTGTTTTATTTTTTATTAGTATTAATTTATTCCAATGAACACTAGAATATAAAGTGTTATTCCAACAATTCTCAATTTATATTTTAGTTTCTATTAAATCTGTGTAATTTTTTGAATATTCGATTTTATGAACAAAATAATATATTATATCAATTGTAAGAACTATAAACCCGGTATTAAAAGGACGCTTTTTAATTTTTTTTTTATTATAATAAATTAATAAGGCACTGGATTAGAACACTAGGGCTATACACAGTTGTGATCTAAGAATGAGTGTTTAATATAAAGTTACTTAATTATTTTTCGTAATACCTTACCGTTATTGCATTATACTGAACTGAAGTGGGAATTGAAAAGTCATGTTTAACAGCCGCCGGTCGTTAAGGATAATTATTTTAGTCTTTTGTTATGAAATTTTTTATTTGTCAAATTTAATTTGACAGTAGTGCATTTCAACGTTTTTGTAATAGGAATCAGGTAAGGCCAGCCTCGTACCCGGCATACGTGCAAAGAGGGCTCACAGAACCCGCACTAGTTGCGGGTATTAAACAGGACATTGGCCTATAATAAGAGGAAGAAGAAGAAGAAGAATCGCAATATCAGTGGTGCTGTTGCTAGCGAACAGTTTATAAACAGACACTTTACTAGTTTTGAACACTGGAAATATTAGAAAAAGCAATAATTACGTTATTACAAAAAATCTAAAGCGACACACGGCCGATACGCAAATAACGGACTCGGTTGATTGTAAACCTCGGCTGTCGCTTCAACTGCTTCCGTTATTTGCTCTATATCGGCCTAATGACGTTAATTACTATGTTAGAGTCATTCGCTTTCTGACAATAGCACATCTTGTGGAAGACGTGGTTTTAATCTAGTTCGATCTGATTTATTACCTATGTTGTATTGTTCCCCACCAGGGCACAGATTGAAGTTACGCAAGAATTGTTTCGCTATAGCATGTATGAAGTCTTCTATAGTTTAGATGCTTTATTCCCGATGTAACTGCTCATTTCTAATGTACCACTCCGCGTTGACTGCAATTCTTAACACTTTGTTTTGCAATGTTTGGATTTTTTCAGATGCGTTTTGCTGTCCGTACACCACAAAACACTTGATCTCTATGTGGAGGAAGTAGCTGTGAAGACTGCTTTGAGGCTGCGCCAAAAGGGGCTGTGGCACACAGTAGGGAAGGGAGGCAGATATCCCCGCATCCTAGATGAGGCAATCGTTAAGATTCCTCTTCTGAATGCTATGGTAGACTACCTTTTTTTACAATATGCCTTTAATATACACTTTAGTGTTTATGCGAATTCTGGACCAACCCAGCATATGGATATATCTTCAACGAAGGATCTAAAACAAGGCATGGAACGGGTGCCAGCATTTTCTCCAATGACCTAAACCTACGCCAAAGTATACCACTAGGCAAAATTGCCACTGTCTTCCAAGCGGAGGTAGTGGGAATAATGCATGGTGCAAATGCAATTCTTGAACTACAAATCAAGAACCAACGTATTGGTATCTACAGCGATAGCAGAGCCGCTTTACTAGCCCTAGGCAGTTGCAAAATCACCTCAGGAGTGGTACTACGGTGTCGCGAGGCTCTCGACGATATCTTAAAGGATAATGTCGTTTCCCTTGTGTGGGTGAAAGGACATGACGGCAACTACGGCAATGAGGAAGCTGACGAGATTGCTAGACTGGCCTCCGAACAACCTCTCTGGGAACCAGAACCCGTAATCCCCATATCCCTGAAGACATTAAGCTTTATGCTATACCAAGAAACCTTAAAAAGCTTCACACGACAATGGGTTAACACTCAAAGCTGTCGTCGAGCAAGGGCTGCTATTACGGCACCCTCGCCAAAGACAGCCAAGTACTGCGTGCAACTGTCCCGAAAGAACTTGCGACTTGTTGTGGGTATCTTATCTGGACACTGCACCCTAAAGCAACACATCCACAGCATGGGACTGGCAGACAGCCCAAACTGCTGTGCATGCAACGAGGACGACGAGTCGGCAGAACATGTTCTATGTCACTGCCCAGCTCTCGCAACAACCAGAGGATCCATGCTGGGAGACTTCTGGCCTAACATGGCTGAAATCAGCAACACTCCAATAGCGGATATCCTCAAGTACATCCAAAAGGTTGGATGGCTTGGGTGATGTCCAATTTGGAGAGCTGCTGGGGAGGTAGTACAATGGGCCCACGTATTGTGGTCTAAGTGCGCGTAAGGTAACTCACACTCCCAATTCCTAATCCAGAGATTGATCTATCCCTAGGCCTTGCATCTTTGCTGAGTATTCCTGTATCAATTCGTAAGTCTTGAAATGTATAACTGGCACATGTTTTAGTTCATTACAATAAGAAAATAAAATAACTATATAAGTACCAGGCTTTTACGGTTGTTGACGAAATTTGTCTGCGGACGTTTTGTTTCTTGGTTATAAGGGGCGGGCTGCTACGTACTGGGACCTGGATAGAAGCAGCCCCGATAACGTCACATAGAACCGAGAGCTGAACGCCGCGGCGTTAACCCAAAAACCATAAATTTTGTATTTTTTGTATAATTTTATATCTTTTTTCATTTTAGTCTCTTGCAATCACGTCCGAAGTCTGTACTACATGCGGGAGAGCATTTTATATACTGATCACTTAGCAGCTAGCGGTTGTAGCACTTGTCCATTGCCGTGTCTTCCCAATCTACTCTCGCCACAGAATGCAATCGTTATGGGAGAAAACTGTTCTAATTCTGCAAATGGGGGATATGTTTTAGCTACAAATTTTAATTCACCGTATGGTGGATGATTAACATAAAAAAAACACTTGTTTTGGCTTACCATTTTTACTTTCCTATACTTTCAGTATAGGGAAGTATTGATTTCATGCAAATTTTCAAAATCGAGATTTTGACGGAAATACATGTTTTGGGCTTCCAGGATCCTAAAAAAGTGGTTTTTAAAAAATGTCTGTGTGTGGGTGGGAGTGTGTGTGGGTGGGAGTGTGTAGGTTTTACATTAACTGTGACGATTTTTACATGAATACAACCAGACTGTGGCGGATCCTCTAATAGTGGCGGATTTTTCAGTCCTCCACAATTTTTTCTCTTCGGAAACCGAATTCTGACGGGTTGTTTATTAGTTTAGTGCAAAAAAAAGAAAATCCTCCACAGTAGTAGTAGGATGTCAGGTGTGTATATTTCAACGGTTTGACTACATTTGTGGAGGGTTGTAAATTCACTGATATTTGCGCCCTCTACAGGTGTGATTTTGAGCGGGTATTGCAATAACTGTGGCGGTTGGTTTTTAAGCGATTAATATAAAAGAAAATCCTCCACAGTAGTAGTAGGATGTCAGGTGTGTATATTTCAACGGTTTGACTACATTTGTGGAGGGTTGTATATTTTCGCCCTCTACAGGTGTGATATTGAGCGGGTGTTGCAATAACTGTGGCGGTTGGTTTTTAAGCGATTAATACTAAGCGGTCTTTCCTTCTAGCTAATACGAGTTCATACAAAACAGCTTTTAAAACGACTATATCTGTCACGCTTACCATTACCATGCTACAGAACTGCTTATTTAATTTTTTTAACTTAACCTGTCAAAATATTATTTTATTAGTGCAACGGTTTAGATTCGGTTACGGTTTCTTTTTCAGTTAGTAATAGTTTCGGAACCTTTCGATTCAATTTCTTTTTTAGTTTTTCAAATAAAAAGTTACATTTCTATGAATTGTAATTTCACATTTCCTTGAGCGGGAGAAAATTCCTAGATTTAAATATCATAAAGGTCTGAAAATGAGGGTTTAATATATTTTTAGAAATACAAATAAGCAACAGAAATTCATTATAAATTAATTTTTCGAAATAAAAATAATTAAATTAAAAAGTCAATAAAAATCCTATTTTTGTATCTTATTGATATTTGACTTTTGGCGTTTTTTTGTATTTGAGAAAAGACAAATCACAACTTATATTTAAAAACTAGTTATCGTCAATTGATATGGGAATATTAAGATCTTTTTTATAAAAACTTAAAAAAACGCATTTTAAGCAATATAGTTTAGATATCAACTGACTACATTTTTTTAAACTATTGCGGAATTAAACAAATTTTAATTTATTATATTATTATTTACTTATGTTTGTTTACAGGGTTAAGAAAAACTTATGTTTGGTTCGAAAAAACAAGTAACTTGGCTTTTTGAGAAAATTTTCCTGTTTTTTCTGTACTTTTCTAAGTTTTTGTGGTACTTGTTTGGAGTTTCGGTTCTTTTCCATTTTGCTGTGCTAATAAAAAATTTAATACACAGTAAGTAAGAACAGCTTTACTTTCGTTTTCCTTTGCTTTGCTTTCCTCGGTTTCTTTTCCTTCGGCCTTTTTTTTTCTCATTTCCTCGACTTTTTTCTGCTCCCCGTTGTGAAGTTTACGCTTAGACAGTGTAGGAAATTAGGGATAGTTTAGAATTTCGGGAGTTTTGTATTTTAAAATTACCTTGTAAAACCTACCATTCTTCAATATTTAAATATTTGCATCCTTCCTAAATTCATACCTACCTAGAATTGTAAAGAAGGATTACAAGGGGTTCAAGTCGTTACGTCATTAAGCATTACTAGGAATAACCAATGTTGTGAGTTATATGAAGAATTTATAAATTATAAAATAAAACTTCAAAGGCCTTTCTTCATAAATTTATTATATAGTTAATGCTATATGCACATTTCGATTACGATGTAACCATCTACAGTAGCAAATAGGGCTGGAACAATAATCGATTAATCGATTGATAATAGATTAATTATCGAATATTGCTAATCGATTATCAGGTTTTGGAATAATCAACTAATCGATTATTTTATTAATCGATTTTTGTAATTGGATGTAATTAATCGATTATTAAACAATCGATTGTCAAATAATCGATTACCAAATAGTCGGTAATCGATTATAAGTTAATCGATTACCAAATAATTATAAAGTAATCGATTATTGCGCATTGTTAAGTAATCAGTTGTCAAGTAAAGCAATAGGAAATAATCGCTAATTAGCTAATCGACTCTATTGTGGATCAGTGATTCGCGTGCGTGTAGACGAGGTAGACATTGTCTGTCCAAAAAATTTACAAAAATCCAATTCTATGTTGAACCATTTAAAAAACATTAATATTTTACAAGAAAAAAAATATCGTCCATATCACGAGCAGCTGCATTAAAAATAAGACGAAATTTGTATATTTATCGTAGCACCAAGAAAAGACAATTTAAATTTTAAAATTTGTCGAAGGTGGCTGCGCGTTTGGACTTACAGCATGTGCCACCTAACCTTGCAAACTTTAGTGGGCTTTGATTCGGTTGCTTACGCTTTGTTTCGTCGGTAGTCGTAAGTTAAAGTAGCTCTAATTGGCTGTTGGACAGTGTGGTACACTCTACTAAAAAGTGAAAGTCAATTTATTTATGGTTTACGAGAAATTGTGGATTTTTTGACAAATTAAAAGGCCGTGCGCCATAAGATTAGAAACAGTTTGCTTTGAGGAGGGATTAACGATAATTTAGGCTACGTATAAAAAATACAGCAAAGAAACTAGAAATGTAATAAAAAACCGTTGCTTTTGCTTGAGAGTGTAACGGCTTCTCGCCTTTTAAACTTATCGTCATTTTTTTTGCAAGGTTAAATGGCACTTGCTGTACGAACGTAAACGAATATTGACAAGGTCCGCCTTATCGTGGTGGACTGATCGGCAATTTTTTCGCTGTAAGAGACAAATTTGATTTGGTCAAGATCAGATGTAGTTAACCATATGCACGGTAGGTGCAATAAGCTCTCTTTATAAGAAAATTGGTTCTAATATTATTTAATATTTTAGTATTATTACATTATAAAGTCTAGCGATTTTAAATTTTAGAGCACGGGTAATTAATAATATTGCGACATGTAAAAATAAAAGCAAAAAAATTTTGAACTATTTACTTTAAATGTAATACGTGATTGTATTTTAATATAAAGTATTAGTTGCAAAATCTTACTTTAATGGCAATAAATATTTTTTCTGTACCTATCACAAATTGATCCAGCAGCAAAACCACGCGTGTACTTTTTGTGTAATGCTTTGGCGTTTTTTTAGGTGATTTTTTCTGGGGATGTTTTTTCAGGGGATGTTCCTTCGAGGGATGATTTTTCTGAAAATTATTTTCGAGAATTTTTTTGGGGGCATGTTCTTTCCGGAAGATATTTTTACAGGGTTATTTTTTTGGAAAAATTTTTTCCGGGCGCATTTTTCTTCGGGGAGATTTTTTCAGGAAACCCTTTTGGGGAATATTTCGGTACTTGTTTCAGGATTGCTTTTCCGGAAATCTAATAGCCGAGATCCCAAAATTAGAATGAAAAATGGTATATTTATTTTTTGTATATATTTTGGAAAATTATAAATAAGTTGGAAAATTTATTTAAAAAACGTCTGGGGCTTTTCCCGAGACTTTTTTTATCGGTTTTGTTCGGTATGTTTTTTTTAATTTTTTTTTGTCTTAGATTCGGTTTCTCCATGTTGATTTACAAAAATAGAATTTAAAAAATCCATGTTTATTTCAGAATAAATTAAATACAAAATCAACATGTACATGCAAAGGAAAATTGGGTTGTTCAATAAATTGCTATTGTTTTAAAGCTGGTTGCAGCTTGCATGCAATGAGAAAGAAATTTAAAAAAAAAACGATGCAATTTTTACCACCACTTTTCCTGAATAATTTTAAATGATTTGTTTTTCTAAATTTGTCGTGTAATATTTACCAAAACATTTTTCTGTAGAATGTCTGAAATACTTGATTTTTTGTGCAAAATCGTTAACCAAGTATCATAGGTTTCTTTTGTCAATTTTGGCCTGTAAGCATGGATTTTTTAATTTGTTTTTTTGTGTATGTTATTACATAAACAATTGAGATGATTTACGCAGTGCAAAATAAATGACATGCCCTCGAAATATTCATTATTTTCTTTCGGTTCGAACCAACATTACTCAACATTATCCTTCTTAAATTTACTAATAAAACTTTTTATAACTATAAGACGCTAAGAAGCAGGGACTGCATAGCAACCCCAGGAAAGGGCGAACTCTCGTATTGTTAGTTCGGCTCAAAGCATGACATCATAGAACCCGTTTACTCGGTTATCACGGAAAGAAAATTCCCAGTTACACAGTCCAGCATTAAAAAAATTAACACATATCCAAGCAGGAGTAAAACAGCGCTATTATCAGCTATCGATACATAGAAATGAATCGTAGTTTACAGTAAGCAAAGTAGATAAGTTTTATACAATAAGCATTATCTACAGATATCGTCATAACTATAACAAACATAAAATCTAATCAAACTTTGAATTAAGATCGATGACAAGATATATATATATTTTATCCCCTAAGGAAATATTATATAAGAGCATCCACAAATATGGTAATTAAAACAAAAATCGGAATATGTAAAATTCCTATGTTTAACCAAGTAAGGAATTATTCCACTGCGATATTCTTAGTTCCGTCAATTTTAAAGAATTTAGGTAAAATACCTCTCAGATTATTGATGCCTTTCCTTTAGTCCCCAGAAAGAATAGAAAAATTAGCCACAGAAATGTTCTCTTTAAAATGATAGTAGGTATTTACTGTTTTTTTTTAGTTAATGCTTTACCTGGAATATGGGACTATAGTAAATAAATAACCGATTTATTGTAATAATATATTTATTATAACCAAATAAAACTATATGTATATGAAAAAATTGTACTTTTGATTTAGTTTATTTTTTTTAAATTCTAACACGCGATCAACAAAAAGCAAAGTCAAGAAGGCCATGTACGCCTCATTGCTATATTATGTTTATAGTACAGCAGTGCTGCATCCATAGTCTTCTTAGCGTAGTTATTTGTGAGCATTCTGCTCAACATTTTACAAGGCGAGCTTTTATCGTGGATTTTTATGAGTTTTAATCGCTAGGTCTTTTTGGGTTAGGAATTTTTATGCAACCCTGTTCGAAACTTCGAAGTTAAAACATTTTGGAAATTTAATTTTACCCCGTTTTTTGTCTATATATGTATAATAATATATCACGTTTAAAAAGATTTCAATGTTGGGTTGTTATAAATAGTACTTGTTTTTCTAATTAGCCATGTAGATAATATAGTTCGCTGAACACGTTTCGTACGAAATCTAATTCTGAACAACTTTCTGTAGTGCTTAATACCTACTAGTGTACACAGTACATTCTTAAATCGGCGCATGCGTACCTACCGTTGCAGGAAAAAAACCCGGAAAAAAACGAGAAAAAAAACCCGAAAAAAACAGAAAAAAAAACCGGAAAAAACCGAAAAAACCGCAAACCTGACATCATTCAGAGATATGCACAAGCACATCATTATATTGATGGTGAATTAGTGTTCCATCAAGACAAGAAATCTTGTCTTGGTGGCTATTTCTTGTCTTGTCTTGATAATCAAGACAAGAATTTTATTGTTTCTTGTCTTGTTTACTTCTTGATAGTGTATTTTCTGTCTTGAATCAAGAATCTTGCAATTTCTTGATTCTCAGGGATTCCCCGGCCTAATAAACAATAACTGATGACACGACCGTTTAGTGTTGCTTAACAGATTACAGCTGTAGCTCAGCAGTTGTGATTTGTCTTTAGCGTTTTGTTTTATTTTTTTATTTGCAACTGTTTTTTAGTTTTATTACGTGATAAAATTGAAAAATGCTTTAAAAATGCAATTGAAAAACAATTGCAAATGAAGAGCAAATGGCAAATTAATAAAAATGGGATAACTTTGACGTTTACTTTGTGACTATTCTGAGTCTGTGTGTCTTTTGTTTTAATTTTGTGATGAGTTCTTTGCTAACCCCGGAAAGCTTGATGTGCTTGTTTGTTAGTGAGCTAAAAATTTGTTTAGACTTAATATTTCATTTTTCCATTGCTTTTAATTTGTCAATGGTTTTTCATTGGTCAATTGTGTTTCATTTGTCAATTGTTTTTCATGTATAACTATGTTTTATCATGTGATAAAACCGAAAAATGCTCATAATTTTTTTATTTTAAAAATTAATTGTAACAAGTTATATCGTTGAAATCAGAAGAAAATAATCTTTTTAATGGCTTCATAGGCAACTATGATTTACATTTAAAAAAACACAACTTTATGATGTAACTCGAAAACAAAAAGCAAAATTAAAAATCTAAAACTTTTATCTAAACAATTTTTATCTATCTCAAATAATAACAACACTAGAAGAATGTAAAGAAAATAGTAAATTCAGATTTTTGAAAATAATATTAGTACTCCCCGTTTTAGCATATTTCAAACTACCTGGCTACCCTTTTAAAGGGATGTGACGTAAATGAGTCAGTAACTTAAAAATAACACAATGGTTTCTGGCTTTTCCAGGTAGTAGCTACTTACATTTTAAAACCTATACTAACACACCCTTTATTTTGCATTAACTGTGTCAGATCTTTAACACGCGCCTTGTTGTGCAATAACTGTGTCGGATAGCTAACACCCGGCTTGTAGTGCATTAACCGTGTCGGATTCGTGACACACAGCTTGTTGTGCGTTAACAGTGTCGGATACGTAACACACGCCATACTGTCCATTAACTGTGGCGTATGCATTTAATTGGAGTGCATGATCTTATTACGGAGTGTATCAAAAAACAGGTCAGTCCTGCCACCTAACCACCACGAAAGGAAGCTTATAGATACTTAAAATTCGAATCCGCCACAATTTGGGCCTCAGGTAGATCCGCCACATTTAATGTAATGCCTGTATGTGTGTGTGCGTGTGTGTGTGTGTGTGTGTGTGGGTGGGTAACGCTCATATCTCCGGAACGGCTGGACCGATTTCGATGTGCTTTGGAATGAGGAGGTATATCAAAAATTCATCGACAAAATAAGCTTTTAAAAAGAATCCGAAACCGGAAGCGGAAGTTAGACATGTTTTTTTGGTAGCATTTTTTTCATAAACGGAATTTTGAAAATTGGAATAGTGGAAATTATAGAAAGCCTTAGAACAAATCAAATGTTTTTTTACCGAACTCTCTAGCTTCAACATGGCGGCCGCTACTAAATACAGAATAGAGTTTTTATGTTTTTTAAACTTATCTGAATGTTACAGTCTACCATAGTTTTTGGAGACATAAAAACCTGTGAAGTTAAGAATTTTCACAATTTTGTCAATACAATATCGCTTAATAGCTTGCACCGGATTTTTTGGATTTTTCTAAATTATGGTCTCATAGCTAGGGATGAGCCACAAGTCAATTGGTGTTCTAATACGCTAATATTTCAGCGAGAGGCCTTTTGTGAATGTTCGAAATTTGTGAATGAATGCACTTTTATTTAGTCAATACTATTTCCAATAAATATTTAACTATTAAAAAATTAATAGTTTATTAATAAAATAAAACGCTTGGTAATTGTTTCACAATTTGTTGGTTTTTATTTACTCAACTCGAGTTTCAACCATCACGGTCATCGTCGGGAGTTTACAAACACAACTGTAATATTAAGAAAGTAAGAAAGAGAGATTTGGTTTCAATTATAGCTAGACTAGATCACTACATGCATGTTTCGTTTTTATTGAAACTCATCAGGTGAACATAATTCTAACCATAATTGAAACCAAACAAATAAGCATATATAAATGCTAGTAGAAATAAAGTCAAAGGCGAATTACAACAGTAAAGCCCCCTATAGTGCAGCGAGGAAACGTTGCAAAGCAAAGCAATGAACGCATTTATATATGGTTAGAATTATGTTTACCTGATGAGTTTCACTAAAAACGAAACATGCATGTAGTGATCTATTCTAGCTATAATTGAAACCAAATCTCTCTTTCTTACTTTCTTAATTTTATTTGCTACACGGGCTACCGTGTTTTAAGAATTGTTCCCAGAGGGCGGTACGGTCGTGTCACCTGTTTATGGTTCCGATCTAAACTGGCCGGTTATATGCGTTCATTGCTTTGCTTTGCAACGTTTCCTCGCTGCACTATAGGGGGCTTTACTGTTGTAATTCGCCTTTAACTTTACAACTGTAATAGTTAAATATTTATTAATAATGTTTCACCATGTGCCTACCACACAATCAATTCAAAATATTAATACTATTTCCTGTAAATTAGCTCTTTTGCCTCATTTTATGTCTTTAATTGAGGGGCATATTATCTGATCAAAACCTAGATCGATACGTTGTCCTTTTAATTTAGTAATTCTATTTAAAATATGACAAGATAAATTCCCAAAAGTTAAAGAAGGGTCTGCACCTAGTATATATAAAAAATAAAAGCCGTCCACTATCGTACAGTTTCTATTAAACATAAAAACAATAGGTGAAGAAGTTTGGATTTTCTTTATAATAGCGTGTAATGACAGCCCATTAAGATTTGAACAACCAATGAAAAACCAAAATATTTGTACATTCGCGTCGGACAGTAAAACCATCACTAAAGTTAAAGTTAACGGGCAAATTAAAGAAACCACTTTTGAACGGGACTAGGCAGAATGTTAGCTTTAACTTTAGAAAACAAAATTAATTTAGAAATTGTTTTTCAGTACCCATTAACAGCAGTTATTTTATGTTAAAGAAGGGCACATGGTCAGGCAAAAGGAGGATATTTTATGTTGTATTCATGAGAAAGCTGATACTCGTATGGTCTACCATCTACACCAACTTGCAGAAGATAGTCGAGTTATAATATAATCATTATTTTGGGAAACTTTTTAAAAATCCCAAACAAGATATCAGTATGGATAGAAACTGGCGTTCAGTCTAGAAATAGTCTCCGTCTAACTAGTGTCAACAAAATAGCACTTTTATTGGGATCAGATTTGTGCCAAGCTTTTCTAACTTTTCATTCTTACGGATACAGGTAAAAGGTAAATTGAGACCCCTTAAAATTTTGTAGAAAAACCAAGATATGCAAAAAATCTTATCCACATTTAGAGAAGCCGATTCTACCAGATAATCAGTTCAGGTATTTATACATTAAAACTCTAACTGGTACACTTATTTTATGAATTATTTAATTTTAGGTACTGAAAAGTTCCTTTTTTCATTACTACAGAAAAAGTTAGACATGAAATATTTCTCGACAGTTATAAACCGCAAAAAAACTTATTTGAAAAAATTAAGAACGTAGACGACAGTCCTTTACCTGTTTATTATTAAAATGATGAGGGTCAATCAAATATGTGCAGTATGGCGTTATGATTTAGATTTATTTTCAGTGATTTATTATCTTGATTTTAAGATGAGCTTAAAGCTGGAATGTTATCATGCAATTTTCATAATTTTTTTGGAATTTTTATAGCGTCTGCTTTAGCAAAGCTGCCTTAAAAATTATTAAATGTTATTAAATTGCAAGTTATTGTATATTTATGTGCAATTATGTAATATAACTATGCTGTATTTGACACTTCACATCTGCTTACTTTCGCAGCAACGTGAATAAAGTTATCTTATCTTATCTCTTATCTTAAAAATTGTCTGCCACCTCAGTTTTATGTTCCTGTCACACCTTAGATATCACAGACAAAAAAAACATTCTGGAATAATATCGTGCGTTTTTTCATTTTTTCTATTTTTAATGGCATCGTAGCTTTTTACTTACTATGAACTGTAAGTTTCATTAAAAGTAGTCATTCTTTGGAATATTATCATGTGTATTTTTGCACGCGAACTCTCGGACTATAAACGCGCCGTGATAGAAATGCGGAATGACCAAATTCATCGTGAACTCGGGGTAGTACCAATAGACAGCTACATTCGTAACACTGCTCGTAAGTTCTTTGAAAATATAACCAAATGCTCTGGAGCGATGCTTTTTCACCTTGGCCGGAAGTCTACAATCACTGAAAAAGAGCTCCCTCAAGATATCCTGCTGTCGGAGGAGAGTAGTGATATAAGTTTATTTATCAATTCCAGCTTTACTTCGTTAAAGTCCATATTTAATGAGTATCTGTATATAAAATACTTAATCACTTTAACAATATCTATTTATTTAAACCTTATACGTATTTCGGCATGTTTACATGCCATTGTCAAAGGTTATATGAAGGTAAACAAACAGTTAGTGTTGTTATAGCAATAGAACTTTTTTACTTATCTTGGTAATCGTCTGCAGATGACTTAGTTTGGAATGAGCTTCTTTTTCTGACATTGTTGATTAAACCAAAAGTGCTATTGCTATAACAACACTAACTGTTTACTTTCATATAACCTTTGACAATGGCATGTAAACATGTCGAAATATGTATAAGGTTTAAATAAATAGATATTGTTAAAGTGATTAAGTATTTTATATACAGATACTCATTAGTGATATAAGTGATTATTTGTAAATTATAAAGCGTGTTTGGAAATCGCGTTACAGCCTTTAACTTTGTTATTAATAAACATATCAAAATAAACTTCTTTTTGTTTTAAATGGGAGAATATATAGCACAAAATGCAGTATGCCAATATTAAACAACGCCTACTGTTTTTGCACAAGGGCTTGTAACTTTTGTTTTTTAAATAGAACACCCTATATATTTATAGATATTTAAAATCAGCGCTAAAAATACTTTTTCTATTTTGTTTTTTTAAGGTTATTCTTAAAGCACTGTTTTAGCTAAAAAAACAGTGTTTTAAGAGTCTTTTAAAGCATTGTTTTCAGTAAAATTTCACCAACAAAGATTGGTATTCATGATATATTCATGATCAAATTTGGTAAATTTAGTATGTATGCCAACATATACATACTAAATTTACCAAATTTTTATAACGTTTTTTCATTAATTCTCCTCAATAGAAAAAATAGTATAAAAAACTCGTTTCATAAGGCGTCTTGACGCACTCGTCCATTGAAAAACTCGGTCGCTACGCTCCCTCGTTTTTCAATCTTGGACTCGTACGTTAAGACAATGCCTTATGCAACTTGTGTTTTAATATACTATTATGGTGCATATTTTTTTAAATAAAAAAATATACATTTTGTTAAAGTAAGCCATTACTTATGTAAAATCACTAACAAATGCTCAAGAAAAGTAAAAGAAATGCCACTTGCCTTTAAAAGTGCACCATAGCCGAATTACCACACCGAACTTCATTAAATCAACTGAAAACGTAATTTTTTTAACGGAACCGTATGAGTTGCATAGATAGGTAAAATCTACAATAAAACAGCTGTACAATGATACGCCATACTTCCCTTATTGGTCAAAATTAGCCTTTGAAAAAACAAAAACAACAAAATGTTTTTTTTTTATTTAAATAAGTATGCACTCTAAAATTTCGATTAAGTGTACCACCGTAAAGTATTTTTAAAGCTGATTCCAAATATCCAAAAATATATAAGGTGTTCTATTTAAAAAACAAAAGTTATATGCCGTTGTGCAAAAACAGTAGGCGTTGTTTAATATTGCCATACGCCATTTTGTGCTATACATTTTCCCATTTAAAACAAAAACAAAATTTATTTAGATATCTTTATTAATAACAAAGTTACAGGCTGTAAAGCGATTTACAAACACCCTGTATACATAATCTTGTGTTAGGGTGAAACCATTCTTGTTATTTTTGTGTTATTTGTATATGTATAGTTTCTTGATCTACTAACCATGTGTAACATTCTGTATGTTGAATTGGTTTATTCTTATTTTAAAAAACAGTATATATTTGATGTTTTATTTATTTCGCGCCGTTTTGATTACCCCTCTTTAATTCTCTCTTAGAGTCTGTCCGCTTCCCCCTCTACATCTGCATCTTGCTCTTCTTCTAATTTTTTTTGCTCCGATTTTTTGACACAATTTATAGTATATAGTATTAATATTATATTTGACAAAGGTACGTATGCATCTTACAGTAACATTTTTTAATGTTCTTAAAATATTTGCAAAATATATTAGCAAGACATAAAAACTTTACAATAAATCTACACACAAAAGGATGGTTGGGCCAGCGGGTGGGGTAGTGGTTAGAGTCCCAACCTCTAGAACTAGACTCCCAGCGGCAGTAGGTTCGAATCCTCTGCCCGTCGTAAATTTTTCTGAATAAATTAAACCCGGCGTGTCCATGGAAGGTGTGTATGTTGGGTTGCATGTCTTTCAGGTATGGGGCATGTTAGATCGGTGAATAGCGCAAAGTGCGCTGAGACCGGGTAAGGGGGTGGGATGGGAACCATGAAGTCGTACTCACGCACGGCCCCATGATTCTTAAAAAAAAGTAATGTTATCTGCCTGTTATGAGATAATGGTAAAAACATATTCTAGATAATGTAACATAAAATGCTACATATAGGGTAGGTGATTCACAACAACACCTACAAACTTTCAAGAATGGTCCAGGGAACCCCCGGAGAGGACCGAGACAATTATTTTGATATAGAGAACCCTTGTTTCGGACGTAGGTCACCATGTATAGCTTCAATAGATCTGCTAACATTTAATTCCGCAAACTAAAATTTATAATTTAAATTCGGTTTTCTGGTTTGCGGTATAGTGTCTGGTAAACTTCCTTGTCAGCTGTTTTGATAGTCACAAGAGGAATTATTTCTTGTCTGTTTCTGTTTTTATGCCTATTATACTTGGAAATTATTAACTTTATTTAAATTTCCCACTTTCTAAGAGAGTGGGATATGGCAGCGTGCGACTACACGTCGACAATGTACTCGCAGCTCTACTGTGGCCTTTCATTGGAATTAAAAATAAGCAACTTAGCTGTTTCCTAATAGCAATATTCAAGTTGTAAATATCGCATCGTTACACCACGACTTGTACAATTCAATTTTCCAGATGATGCCATTGTATACCTCTTACTCTTATATGAGTTTTATTGCATTAAACAATACTGAACAAAACTGTCATGTCCTGCGATGTACACCAAATTCATAGAAACAGAGATAGACTAACACACTTTTCTGCAATTTTCGTTATAAAAAACCACCAAAGAGTCAGATCAATATTATGCGATGGATAATATTGAACGGTGTTATTCTTATAATCTGGCTCTCTATAACTACATTTGCATAATATTCTTCGTATTATGCAGATTTCCGCATCTCTATCTACAGAATTAAAGAGACCCTCTTTAGCAAGAAGTCATTAAAAAAGGGATAGTAATACTGTAAACGACCACATATTTGAAATCACAATTTCCAGTTATTTTCTCGCGTTTTTAATATCACTGTCATAATATAAATGCTTACCACATATTTTAAACCAAACATTTACAATTTTGCTGTGATATTTCTAACGTTTTCAATATCATTGTGAATTTATAAATGCACCAGATATTAGAAAACTAGTATCTTTAACGTTGCTGCCACATTTTTAATGTGTTTAATATAACAGTTATAATAAAAATATTTCAATTTCACCTCGATATTTTTAACCTTCTGTAACATCACTGTGAAATTACAAATGTTCAAGATATTACAAATGAACAATTTATTTATACAATATATCGAACGTTTTTAATAACACAGTTATAATAATAATAATAGAAAGTGTACCACATAATTTTGATTTCGATTTTCGAAGAAAATAATTTTGTTATAAAGAAGTACAGAAAAGTGAAAACTAAATATATTATTCAGTGGCATAGTAGTTACATATTCTAAAAGAAATTGCACGAGAAATTATATTGCATAATGTTAACCTCAGAAAACTAAGAAGCTACGTAGAAACTTAATTGATACTATTAATACAGTTTAAGGTTTTATTATTACTTTTAAGTATATATTTACAACTCTTGTTGATGCTGATATCAAAAACCAGTTTCTCTAATTTGAATCAGTTTCAGATATCAGAAGTGAGTTTCTAATGTGTGAATATCAGAAACGCATTTCCAATATCTGAAATTCGTTTCATATATTTTTAGTACAGTATTCTAATCGCTCTGAAGATTCAAACTGCAATCTTACAAAACATTAGTTTGTTTAGGTTTAACCAGCTAACAGACATAAGCCAATTAAGTATTTTTGTCCTGGCAAACAAGATACATTAAAATAAAATCCTTACTTGTCCGCCCTAAGGTTCAAATAATTTAGACACAAGGTCTTGTTCAGGCAAGCAAGGCGCACGAACAACTACGATTCAAACTTTCAAAGCAAATGTTTGTAAATACAGACAAGCTACGGGTCGGTCCTTATCTGATTATGCTGGGTGTAAATTCCAAATGACGACGCAGTCTAAGCCGTAAGTAAATTGCAATATTGACAATTTTAATACTATTTTCATCTTCCAGAATAAAAGATAAAACGGTTTGCTATAGACATACGTTTCCTATTTAAAAACAATTGTTTTGGCCACCTCCATCATTGCTAATAGTTTATGTATTAGCTCAAAATGGCTATAATATGTTTTGTGCTACTAGAACATGGATTTCTGTTATCAGTTATTCGAAAAATTCATCATTAATATGAATATATAAGAGGCATGAGTTATTACATATTGTATAATTTGATTCAGGTTCTATAGTTCCGTTAAAGCAACAACATACCAAATTATGACTGCAAGAAAAGCAGATAAATGTATAATAGATAACCATTACTTAGTGCAATAGTAATTATTAAGAAAAACGTATTGAAAACAAGCAATACAATAATACCATAATTATTAGCGTGTGCAAATTAGCAAGAAATATTTTTCTTCTACAACCTACTATACTTCACGTAATTATGATACAGTGTATTATTCACACAGTTTTAAATCCAATAGTTTCGGGCGGTGCAAGACGATTCTTCTCATTATCCTTCATGTGCTGATACAAGCTAATCAAGCATATGGCCGCATAAATGTCGATACCTAAAACGTATAACATGGTAAAGCTTTGTACACATAAATTTGAGCGTTCTGGCGCAATATAACGTTACAGTTACTGAACATGTTAAATTACGAGGCTCAAGGTGCTTGTGTATGTTTGATCTGAAAAACAGTTAGCACTACCGCACATGGGGCAATGTAACATTTTTTTGATAAATCGTCGAGAAAGCGTGGATGACCAAACTGTGACCCGAACAGGAACGAATGATACAGTCCCACCGTCCACACTTGTGCAGTATGGTTACATTACGCCGGAATGCTCAAATGTATACAGGGTTGAAACTATTAAAAATTAAACTTGGATTAAATTTAAAATTACATACCTAGAGAACAATTATAAATGAAATTTGTAAACTTATTTGATAATTATAAATCTATTGCTTTGCAAAATTTTAACGACTAACTTTCATGTACTTGTTAGAATCTTCCAATTTACTTATGCATATAATAATCAAACTTGTTTAATTGTACTTACTTCCAACAATAAGTAGCTCAAGTAACACTGACAGCCAAGACTCAGATATTAGTGATGCTTTAAGTATGGATGATATTAGGAGAGCTATTATTTCAAATATTAACACTACGATGTATGGGTACAGCAGTATGGAGCGTTTCTGTAAGCATTAAAATAAACAATTAATAATGTTTACAATTTTATGCTTTTAATAGCAGCTACGTAGTCTTAACAGTAAATATTGGATAGTAAACAACCTGTGTAATTTTAATTAATATTTAGAAATGCTGTTATATTGTCACGTTAGAGTTTATATAAAATAAACCATAATTCGTGGTTCGTGACTATGCCTACAATGAACACAAATCTCCAAAACACAACAATAATATATTTGTTAGATTTGATACATGATTACTTAAACTAAAATACAATTACATAAATAACAGTAGGTTACGCAAAACCCGCATTATAAATATAATTGGGGTACTCGTAGCTCTGCGAGAGGTCGGCTTATGAGATGCACCTGCATCTATTTATGTATGCCAGGAAAATATGTTTATGTAGGCTTCAAAGTAGGTCACGCAAACACATTATATTTTAATCAGTTAATGCAATGTGCAGTCTGGAGCAGACAGGTGTAATTAAATCAATACTTATTGCTCTTTGTGATGTATTATGAAATCTAACTAATTTTAATAATTAGTTATAATAGTAATAAATACTTTGAGTAAGCCAAACTCAGCATCGCGACAATATAGCAATAATGCTGTTGCTATGGTTACTTATTTTAATAATAACTTCGTTAAAAAACCGTATTGCTAAAACAACACAGTATTACAGTATGGGTTACAATTTTCCATATAGTTGTACTAGACACAGGACTTCTGTACATGAATGAAGCTAGACATCGTTTTGTAAAAGCTCAAAATCACTTTTCCGACATTATACAAATTACAACAATGTTTTTCATTTCAACGTTAACACACACACAATTTAATTTACTTTTTAAGTTGCAAACCATAATTTTAGCAGCATGCTGCAAGCGCTTTGTGCGGTGGCTTGTAAAGGTCGGCGGTGAAAATAAAACAATTTACAGTTTTCTAAGTAAGTGTCAAACATCTTTGAGAATCGTTAACCATTGAATGGAATTTTTTCCCCTTTTGAGAGGTAGGCTTACCTCCTTCCCGGCCTACATGCTAAGGGAGCTCACAAGAACCGCACTAATTGCGGGTATTAAATAAGCCATTGCAGTAACCTATAATATGAGGATGAAGAAGAAATGCCAAAAATAGATTGAGTACGCGATTATTACAATACTAGTAGTAATACCACCTTCACTACTGTGGATATTATTAATCTTTTTAGGTACCAGTTAATACAAATTTCTCTTGTCAAATGAAGAACGTTTAAACAAACGGAAAAATGTTTATTGTTTTATTAGAAGATTCATTATTATTTTTGTATACATATTTTAGACTGAATGGTCGGTCAGTTGGGCTACAGCAGCCTTTTTTTCACTGCGACCTTAAAGGTCTATTGTGAAACAGAATTGTTATTACAGTTTCCCGCTAATTCCTACGTGTTCTGTAAAGCGTAGGACCTCTTTGGGGTAAAGTGATCTAAGGTCTGTGGCTGAAGGATACCCATTACCTAAACGGGAGAGGCATTTACGGGTTATTGCGTTATAGAAGCGGCGGGTGCTATCCTGGACTACACTTATTTTTAGGTGATAGCTTAGTTGGCAATGCCCAGCTAATAGTTCTGTAAAAATTCTCAACTTATTTCCCAATATTTAGTAAGCGAGGTGACTAAAATAAATCGCTTCGCAGATTTTAATTTGGGCAAATCCTCCCAGTATATCAGATTTTGTCCGTCTGACTAGCTGTCGTTTAAGTATTTAAAGAAACAGACTGGGACACTACAACAAAGTTGTGGACCTACAAATACAGTTTAGCACCTTTCCATGCAAGTGCTTCTGCAATTTCGTTGCCTTTTACTTCTACATGTCCTGAAACCCCTTTCAGTGATGCTTTGTTGATCCTAGCGTGGTAATTGAGGTTTTCCCGGTATTGCCATATCAGTTTTGATTGTATTTTTACATTTTTACAGCCACTAGGGCCCAAACAGCCGCTTGGCCATCTGGTAAGATGCAAATTCTGCCATCGAGGTAGTTTCCTTCAATGTATACCTCAAAGCTCGTTTTAATAGCCTGGATTTCGGGTTAAAAGACAGTAAGGGATTTATCCTTTTTGGGTAAGGGGTATTATATATTATATAAACGCGAAGAAATCTTAAAATATATTATATTATGTTATAAAGATTTATTCTCTTCAAAAAGGACTGAACCACCTATTAGCCCAAGAGATAAACGAGCACCATTAACAAAAAACTATTCCAAAGATATGCCGCCAATTAGCAAATACGAGGTTAAAACCGCCATCAAGCAAAAACAATAAAGCGGCAGGACCTGATGGAATTATTATTGAACTAATAAAAATAGGTGATAAAACTCTACTTCAACATGTTACAAAACTATTTAACCTTTGTTTGGAAAAAGGAGTTATACCTTACACATGAAAAAATACTAAAGTGGTACTAATATACAAGAAAGGGAATAAAAAAATCTGAAAAACTACCGACCTATATCACTTCTATCACATATGTATAAATTATTAACAAAAATTATAACCAACAGAATTACAAACCGGTTAGACGCCTTCCAACCACCAGAACAAGCAGGCTTTAGACACTATAGTACCATAGACCATATTCATACTCTACGACAAATTATAGAAAAGTATAGTGAATATAATCAACCAGTATATCTGACATTTATAGATATCGAGAAGGCTTTCGATACCGTAGAAAAGTAGGCAATAATAAACGCGTTGAAGAGATGTAGAATAGACATCAGATATATAGATCTCATTGAAGCCTTATATGAGAATGTTACAATTACTGTGCAGGACTTCGACCAAACAAGCCAACTAGAGATAAACCGAGGTATAAGGCAGGGAGATACCATCTCCCCCAAATTGTTTACCAATACCTTGGAAGACGCATTTAAAAGGCTGAAATGGGAAAACACAGGAAGAAACATGAACGGAGAATACCTGAGCAACCTGCGATTCGCCGACGATATTGTCCTGTTATCTAATAACATGGAAGATCTAAATAAAATGATATCGGAACTACAAAACGCAACACTAACTATCGGTCTGAGAGTAAATATATCAAAGACAAAAATTATGTCAAATATGTCGGATGCCGTACCAATCCAATATAATACTAACAGCATAGTAGAAGTCGTTGATGAATACATATATCTAGGACAAAAAATATCACCAACAAACGACTGTCAAACAGCGGAAGTGGAAAGAAGGATCCAATTGGGATGGGTTGTACACGGAAAGCTTAGAAATGTGTTAAAATCAGACCTCCCTCAACATCTCAAGTCAAAAATTTTTAATCAATGCGTCTTCCCAACCCTTACCTATGGATCAGTAAAAAAGTAAAAGTAAAAGTGGCCCAAAGGAGAATGGAAAGATCGATGCTAGGCATCAGACTAGAAGACAGAAGGTCCAACGACTGGATAGGGAACACAACAAGAGTTATCGACGTTGCAAAACGTATTGCAAGACTGAAGTGTCAGTGGGCTGGACATATTATGAGAATGACCGACAGTAGATGGACCAGGAAGGTAACTGAATGGAGACCAAGGACGAAAAGGAAAGACCGAGGTAGACCCAAAACCCGATGGAAAGATGATATACAAAAATTAGCCGGAATTCAATGGATGTAGAAACCAGCAAGCCGCGAAGAGTGACGACAGCTCGGGGAGACGTACGTCCAGAGATGGAATACTTAAACGCTGGATATGGCGATGATGAAGGGATTTACCCAACGCTATCCAAGCTCACAGATTGTCTACTTGGCATGCTCCTAATTTGCAGAGTGTTCGAGTTTGCATAGGCATAATTTTGTAATCTGAAGAACTCTTCTCAATAACATTCTTCCATATCTTCTACGGAAAAGGTACTTTACTCGAAGTAGAAACTGTCAAGACCCACTTGATTTGCAAAAATCGAAAATATGTTTAAAATTAGATCCAAGACAAGCAGGTTGTAATTCTAAAATATCAAATTAAAATTGAATTTTTTTTGTCCAATACACCTCTTATTGTGTCAATCCTAAGATACACTGCATATGTTAAAGTGTATGCTTAATTTCCATTGATAAAATAAATTATACTATGATATGTCATTATTATTATTATTGCTGTTGTTTTCTTACGATAAATATCAATATTATATAACGTAATTAAAATTGTTTTACAAGCGCAAACTCAAAACTTAAAATGTATGAACAAAATTTCTTTTAATTTTAGATAATTCGCTGAAACTAACATTAATTCTTACAACATGCAGTTCTAGACGTATTCGGCAAGAGGTGCGGTAAGCGGGACGAAATAAACTTAGTGGAGATGTCGTTACTCATAGATGCTCACGAAGCATGTAGATAGAGCGCGACCACCGTAATTTATGCACTACTTTGGATTTTTAGCTTTTTTTCGTTTATTATTAGTCTTAAAAATCTGAAACAGAATTTGTTAGCAACTTTGATGTTGAAGCTACAAATTTTTTTTTATGGTTACGGTTGGTATGGTACGGTTATCGAGATAATAGTTGGGTAAGCAAAAATAATAGATTTTTACAGACATCTGAACCGAGAAAAACGCGTTTTTAGTTTTTCTTGCCCATAAAACACAATGCATTTTGCGTTTTTGAAATATTAAAAAAAGTATACATATAACCGCCATCAACAGACAACTTAACAAAAATAAATGTGTTAATAGTTTTCGACACGTACTTTTCGGCCATGTACGTAACTTTTTTGTATTGTGCCCTTTCGGCTACGACAATTTTGGAGGGACTTTAGTTTTAGAGTAAGAATAACACGATCTACAAATCTAGCTATTTCGTTGCTTTTAACTCCAAAGTGTCTACGGAAGTGAAAATAAAATTCCTCGAGCACTCTACCAATGAGAGCATTTTTCCGTTTCCTAGATCGTGTGCGCTACTGGTTACGCTAATCAGCTAGGAAACATTGCGCACTACGTTCCCTAGATAGTAAGCCCAACCACGACTCCTTAACACGTTGTGTTATTTTGGCATACTACTTACAAGTCACCCTCTATAGGCAATGACAGATGAGAAAATCAATAATAAGTAACATAAAATTAATTGCTGAATTTATACTTTCGTAATCAGCCTTTACGTTCCACTGCTGGGGACTGGCACTCTTTTTTTGCGGCGTACTCTCCTTAGCGCTAAGGTAGAGTACGAATGACCTACAGTTTAACGTTGAATCCAAACTACTAACTACCAGACAATGTTTCAAGCATTAAGACCCCACGGCTGCCTACACCGGATTGGGGAATGTGAGTGGCGGGTTGCATCATAGATTTTTATTGCTGCATAGCATCGGCGGGGAATCGAACCCCAGACCTTTAGCGTTAGAGGCTAAGCAGCCAACCTCTAAGCTACCGCCACTACTGAAGTTATACTTATTTATTTAGAATTACAACTGAGGAACTGCCACATGCTTCAAAATACTCTATGTTAATTTTAATTTGTATATTAAATAAATAAGAGTATCCTAACAAATAAGTACCTGAACGATTCCTTTTAAAGCAATAAAGAGTGCAACACCGGTAGCAATAAACCAACCAAGGTAACCACCTAACATTATTTGTACTGGAGAATAACGAGAAGATCGTGAATAATATGAATCTCCGAATGCTGTTGCCGCAAAAAAAATGGTAGTTATAGCACAAATGCGGAATACCTACAAAAAACAGTATTATTAGGAATTTACGTGGTGAAATATAATGTACTTACTAAACAAATTACGCCGTATGCCAAATAACCATATTTCAGGCTACAGCAACAGCAGCACTTTGTGACCCAAGGCATTGTTGTGAATTGAAGAAAATATCTTGTCTGTTGAAAAAAAGACAATAAGTATAATAAAAAAATAATTTACACGTTTTTAGTATTAAGTAACTCACGAACCACAATAGTTGAAGTTACTGCCTCATCTTACGCATCTACCAGAATAAAATGGAAGCTTATAAATAAGGTATACAATAGAAAATACTAAAATGCTCCATGGAAAACATTCTACAAATCACAAGTATCTATTCCCAAAAGACTTTTTAACAATTTCTAGATTAAATTAAAATTAAGATGTGCTAACTAATTTTTAAAAACGGGGCACTAAAATCAAAAATGTTTCAGAATTTTGCAGCGACTCTTTCCTAAAATTAAAAAGAAATAATTCGATTGGTCTTAAAGTTCTAAAAACCGCTAGTATAAATTAAATCTCTTTGGAAATTTGGAAAAGAAATGGGCGAAGCACTTCATCTGAACTCTCCCGTATTTCAAAAATAACTACATGTTAGTATTTTAATATACAATTTTTTATTATCCCCAATAGTTACGAATACAGAGAATCAGATTACGCCTGCATTAGTTTTCACTCGTTAGAGCCTAGGTTATGCTCGTTAGCAGTCGAAATGTCATCCTTTGCTCCAACCCAAAAAAAGGCACAAAAATCAGTTGCTTGTTTTTTGAAGTGAAGCTTCTTTGGCAGCGGATGAAACATGCGAGCACTGTAATGGAAGTCATTTAACTGATGCGCGGCTATCTTTTGCGCAAGTAAACTTCTAAATTGTAGCATTGGTGCGTCAGTAGTTCACTACAGAATTGGTCACGAAGTGAGTTCCACGCAAATTACAAAGTGTATTATGCCGCTTTGCTTATACATGGCTCTTCAAGAAAGTTAAACTATAAGCAAAATGCATGGGAAATTACATTTTTCCAGATTTTAAGTCCCCAGGATACTTTGACTGAGAATTTAAACTGTATTATAGTTTTTAGCCTTTATTGGTGCCATTTAGTCAAAAAATAATAATTTTTACATTTCAAATTAAGCAAAAATCCATATAAATATTAATAAATTCAAACCGTATCCTTTCAGTCCCTGATTAACAACAACACTTTCTACTGTCTTGATAACGTTGCCGTGCTTAAGGCCGATGTCTTTTATGCAGCCCCCTTCCCCCCGGGTTCTAATCCAGGGTAGGCAAACTTTTTTTTTAATTTTTATTATTTATTTAATATTTCAACTATTTTCATTTTCTCATAACTAAAGTATTAATGTTCAAGTGCGTTATAATAACGAAATAGGCATCAATTTAATTGTTTTATTACGACTGTCGTTTGTACTCTGGTAGTTTGGGTCATGGTAAGAATCAGTGCAAAATACGTCTTAAGCAGGGTGAAAAAGACACTTTGAAACACAATTAAACAGTTTACTTTTAAGAATACGTTTTTAATTTGGCAATTATTGTAGTAATAATGTAACATACAAGGTGATTCGTTTGGGAGGCGTACTATGCAAATCTCATTTGCTATAAGAGATAGAACGTACGGTTAAATTAGTAAAATTTGTTAAATGTAATGCTTTAGGTTAATAGGAATTGCACTTAGCGAAGTTTGGTGTTAAGTTATGAATGAAAATTGAACATTTAAGATTTTTGCATTGTAGCACAATATTAAATTCTTGAAAAAAATTTGTTTTTTGCACTAACGGCTCATCATAATCAATGAAGATTTAATTAAATATAATATTTTGTGTAATTTTACAATTTTTGTTAACAAAGAAAAATACAGAAACAGTATTTAGATTTTATGAAATAAATAGATAACTTAAAAATTTTAATTATTGCGAGTATTAAACAGGCCACAAATTAGTATACAAAAAAAAATTTTTTAAAATAGCGGTGAGCGGGATTTGAACTGGTTCACTTTTGGTACCGTTGTTGTGTCACAAGACTTTATTTAGTGCGCTATAAAGGCACGCAAGCAGGGAAACGCAATTTCGGAGTTAAAAAGAAAATTTTTTTATTGCATTCGTAAATTAATTTATCTAAGTCGTCGGTAAACCGGAAGCCTAAAACAATTTTCATAGAGTAATACAAAAATATGCGTTCTTCGTCGTTGGGACGTTTAAAATCAACGGGAGCATATCAATGAGATATTATACAATATTTTCAGTTTTTCTATGTTATCTGCCTATATTCGGCTACTCTTAGGACACATTGTATATTTTATTTGAAATCTTAGAAACAGATTATATTTTGTTATTGTTGGCACGTAAGACGTTAATACTAAAATACTTTTAAAAAGATTAGTAACTATTTCTTAAGTATATGGAGTCCAGCGGAAGTGCTTTGCTCATTTTCCTACTCCACTTTTTTAAACAATTTGAGCTTGCAGTGGGAAGAAATCCCCGAGATAAATCTTTTTCTCCCCTACTACTACGCCCATGCATATTATCTTTCAGAACTTGTAACAGTTACAAGTTAACAAGTTAAATTTCACAACTGAAAAATACAAACAATTGTTATAGCTTATAGGAGTCGATTTGTTAATTGTGCCAGAATAGGTGACACAAATTATAAAATAATGACAATAAATTAAATTCTGGTATACTTCATTTGAAAAAGAGCAAATATTTTTTCCACGACGCGACGGTGCATGTTCTACGATGGCTCTGAAAGGCCACAAGAGGAATAAAATAAACTAGAAATTTCTACTTTTTACTTTTCTATACTTCCAGTATTGGAACGAGGGGTTAATTCAAAATGAAAATTTTTAGACGGAAATACATGTTGTGGACCCCAACAACCCAAAAAATGGTTGTTAAAAGATGTCTGTTTGTGGGTAGGTAGGTATGTACCGTTCATAACTCCCAAACGGATGGTCCGATTTCCATGAGTTTCGAAATGTGGGAATATACCAGAAATTCATAAGGGAAATAAACCTTTAAAAAAATACGAAAATGGAGGCGAAAGTAAGACAGGCTTGTTTGGTAGCATTTTTTTTTTAAATTAAATTTTCTAAATCTGAAAAAGATAATCTGATAGAAGACCTCAGGGCAAATCTATTGATTCTTTTTAAACTCTCTAGCTTCAAAATGACGGTTGCTACAATTTTTTACTAAAAACGAGTTTATCTAACACTAACACCTTTAACTGTTTCTATGGTGCATTTGAATTCGTTTGTTAAGTTAACTATAAAATACATCGTTCCTTATAAAA
The DNA here is from genome assembly GCA_958336395.1 of Ctenicera cuprea. NCBI lineage: Eukaryota > Metazoa > Arthropoda > Insecta > Coleoptera > Elateridae > Ctenicera > Ctenicera cuprea. The sequence goes on along the minus strand of OY284488.1, from coordinate 1,547,971 downwards.
TACGTCGTCAATGGTAACGTATTTTATAGCTATTTAAAATACGCTTTAACGAAATAATAATACTTTGTTGATTCGTTACCATAGCACACATAACATTCCATAGACAGACCTATCTAATAACTCAAACAAAATTGAGTTGAATATGACTAAAACTAAAAGACTAATTATGATATTCTATTAGTGTTAGATAATATCTTGAAGACAACACGTGTTTTATAGTTTAAAAATCTCGGTCTATTAAATCCTCGCTCTCTATGGTCGCTCAGATTTAAACACCGACCTCGACTTTTAAACCGTCTATAAAACACTTGTTGTCTTAATAGCTATAACAGATCGAGATCACATTTTTACCGCAATACCCCCCCCCCCCCCCCTATAGGGTTAAAGTTGAAATTTCTAGTTTTTAACGTAGAAAGTTCAATTTTTAAAGTAGATATTTCTAGTTTTAAGGTAGAAAATTCCAACTTTAAGGAAAAAAATTGAATTTTTAAAGTACAAAATTCTAGCTTTAAAGAAGACAGTTTTAGATTTTTAAATAGAAAATTCCACTCGTAAAGTTGAAATTTCATGTTTTATAGTAAAAAGTTCTAGTTTTAGAGTAGAAATTTCTAGTTTTTAAAGTACCTAAAAATTTCTAGTTTTTAAAGTAGAATTTTCTAGTTTTTATTATTATTATTATTATAATCGTATTCCCTTTTACCTATTCGGTGTCGGGCTACTTTTCTAGTTTTAAAGTAGAAATTTTTAGTTTTATTTTGTTTTCTTGTAGCCCCTTCAGAGCCATCGTAATGTTCCCATTCTTCTTTGGCATTTGCAATTCGACCCTGTTTAATATCGACCAGTGGACGCTCTTTAGCAAAACAACATAGTGTACTCCCACGCCTCTCATTTTCTAAAGTAAATTTAGACATCAAGGTTAGACACGTCGTATTTATGGTTTTTAGCAGGTCGGTTGAGATTATTATTATTGATTATGATTAATACAACATCAAATGTGCTTTCTAAAATCAGCAGTTGAAAGTATTCGTACACATGATTCAAATTTGTTCAAGACTATTTGATGCCTTGGATAATGTATATAAAAACAATCAATTCCCATATTTGTAACAAAATAGGGAAGTACGGAACATAAAATTTCCTTTCTTTTCTAATTTAAGCTGCTATATCTTAAAAAAACTTTTTGCGTCCATTCATAGAAAATAAGATCTTGTTATCAGAACCTAAGTATAATATTATAAATACTTATACCAACTACTAGTGAAAGTTTATTTTCCACAATTTTTATGACATGAATATTACTCAGAAAACTGATTTTGTCTAATAAATGAATAATTTTCTCTATTAAATGTTACAAAAACTATAACTGAAGCCAATAAAAAAAAAGAACTAGTAAAATTAATTTTGTTTAGATTGAAAAAAATAAAACAAAGAAATATTGGTAGCAATACAAATTTAAATTTTCTTACTTTAAAAAATATCTATATGGCGCACCTCCCTTGTGGTACTACTACTACGCAGTGATACAATACCGTTGCTGCAAACCAATACATTTTTGTATACGACATCTTTTCTATACGAAAGCGTAAAGATTTCGTTTGGTTACTCTAAATACCATAGATGGCGGTGAAACTCCACGCATAAACAAAAAATGTATTTCAGTAAAATGTAGATTGATTACCTTACCACATAGATAGCAATCGTATCTTAAGTTATTCTCAAAATACTTACCAAATCTTTTTCAGGCGCCAAAATAACAGAAAAATATCTCATTGCAAGAACAAACTGAAAACAGATGTGGGGAAGGATACATTTGAAAATTCGAAAACCGAACAAATTTCTCCATTTTTCTTGACAGAATTTGTAATAATGTCTTAACATTTATACAGGGTGTATCAAAAACAGGAATAAATATTATTAACACCCATAGTATATACAAACCAGAAAAAACCTTTCTTTGCTAAAGGAACCCTTAAGGTTAATGTGGCCGTTTTTCTTTGACAAAAAACGGGAGACTTTCGAAACAATTGGTGTACGGGGAAATGCTGTAGCAAATATGGTCGTCGGAACACTTAGAGCAAGTGAATTTTGCAAACCGTTCTTCTTACATAAAAATTTTTAGAGAGAACGAATTCTAACACCGTAGCAAGATTTGTTAATGATTTGCTGCGTAAGTTGTATGTAATATTTATAACTTTCTTTTTAGTTTTCAATACAAATGTTGTTTTATTTAGAGGTGCTACGGCCTCGGAAAGTAATGAACAAAAAGTTAAAATTTTGGATGGAGTCGCTTACCTGTTACAAGCTGTCAAAAACTTATTACTAGTGTTTTATCCAGATTTGCTGCACGTTACTTGCCTTGCAGACGGCTTAAATTTAGTCGCAGAAGTAGTGAGGAATGAATACCCAAGGATATTAAACGGTATAGGATTGCTCATTAGGGTGGACCGAAAAAATCAATTTTCGAAATTGAAAATGCCTGTATGTGCAAAAGTTGCCTATTCGGTTCATAATTAACTGTGCAAAAATTCAGCACTCTAGGTGAACATCTTCAGGTGCCTAGATGGCACTAATATTTTCAAAATTGGTGCAAATATAGTAGTATCATGTGAAATTCAATTGTCCTGTTATATTTTTTATTTAAGAATCGAAGACCATTACGCTCTTCATACCATGCTCAGGGCAGAGGGTTTCCATTTTCAGTAGGGTGCAAGGCGGAAATTTTATAACCACTGACAGTGAAAATACCCGCCTTTTGGATAGCCTTATTGAAATTCCAAGGAGTTCCATCACAAACTCCCCGTCGACGTTAGGACTCTCGGATCTACTAGGACAAGTCTTCATAAATTTAGCTGAAGCCTGCGACCGGTGTTTCGGACAGGTCCGCTTCACTTATAGCAAATGCTGTTTTGCAAGACTTAGGCGTTGTAAGCCAGGAAGACCCCTTGAGGATACTAAATCGCAGCAAGTTGAGAAGAGAACGGAAAAAGCGTCGACCTGCAGAGTGGTTCTAAGGCGAACCTGACTAACGGGAGTTTATTTCGACGGGAGAAAAGACAGGACCCTCATTGTAGAGAAAACGGGTACTCGATATCACAGAAAATTCATTGTCGAAGAGCATGTTGTCTTAAGTTCGGAACGTAGATCAAGCTACCTGGGGCATGTGACTCCTACTTCAGGCAGTGCAAATAGACTGAAAACAAGTATTTTTGCTTTTATAGAAGGCCTCTTAGGAAACAATTTGCAAGAGATTTTAGTTATTGGCTGTGATGGGACCGTAGTCAATACAGGACTTAAAAATGTTGTGATCAGGCAATTGGAAGTTGCTATAGGTCATTCAGTGCAATAGTTTATTTTTTAACTGCATGGTAATGAGCTGCCTCTTTTGGCTTTTAATTCAGAGTTTAGATGACAAGACCAGTGATCCCAAAAGATTTTCCGGAGTTATGGGAAATCTCTTGCGTTGTGTTAGGACATGCCAATAGTAAACTTCGAGAAAATGGATGGAAAGCTGCCTGCATTTACTACTAGTGATGCAAGTACTGACCAGAAATACCTCTACGAGATGTACGTAGTGATTAAGGAAGGTGAGATATCATTAAATTTGGCTAATCGTGATCCAGGAAAAATGGCACATTCAAGATAACTGACTACAGCAAATAGGGTTCTGAGATTGTATGTGGCCTCAGAAACCCCTTCAGGTGAACTTAAAATGGTAACGGACTACATTGTTAAAGTATATGCTCCTACCCGGTTCGAAATAAAAAAGAAACCTCGAAACACCTATTTAGTCTTATCAAAAAATCTCGATATTTACCAGATCCAGTTATACAAAGAAATGCATACTTTGGCCACTCAGAGAACATTTCGCTAGCTATGTTGGGGGATGACCAAAAGCATATTCCTAAACTTGGATTGAGGCGAATTTTGAAATGCAGGAGAAGTCAAAAGACTGGAATTAGGGAATTCAAAATACCTAAACTAGATTTCAAAGCAGAAAACTTTACAGACCTCATTGACTGGCAGTCAGTTCTCCTGACTGAACCACCTTTAACGAAGAATATACCTAATGATATTTTGCAAGACATGATTTCGAGTTTACCTGATGAAATTGATATTTTGAAATATCCTTTTACACACAAGCCGTCGAACGGTACATCAGGTTGGTGATTGAAGCTTCTACTTTAGTTTTGGGAACAGAGGCGAGAGATAGTGTCATTCGATCACGAATTAGTTCGAGACAAATATTACCTAAAGTTGGTACAACACAACAATTTCTGCAGTCAATGGACAAATAATTATTTACAATATTTTTATTTATAATATTTCACTTAGAATAAACCATCTCAACTTAAAAAATTTTGAATAAATATAGGCACCTGAAGATGACGTTTGTTTGAACCGAAACTTTGCAAAATTGCTTAACTCACCTAAAGGCAACTTTCTGGCATACAGGTTATGCCGTTTACAGTACTTCATTTTTTGTCACCAATAGATTCGATCCACCCTATTGCTCATCTCCATATACCCAATGTAGTACGAGCCGAACACAAGAGCGACGCGACTGTTGACCCGCGTTGACCGGCTCAGTAGCAGTTTAGTCTTGGTTCATAGGTGCATCGAGTTTCACAGTGATTGTAATAACTTATTTTGTGTATTATTATAAGTGCTTATTAAACTTTGCTATATATGTAAGTGATATTAACATTATAATAATAATACTCTTAATTTTATATAATCCCAAGTAATGTAACAAAATTGCAAGGAAATATAATACCTAGTATATTGTATAAATGTATATACATGCAATGCCTCTGCAATAAAATACCAATTTATTTAGATCTTAAACGAATGTGTTATTACAATTTTTTTTAGAATGCCCGGTGCAAGATGCACAGTTGCAGTGTGCAACAATAGTTATCAAAATACCAAAGGACAAGGAATTTTGTTTCATAGATTTCCTAAAGACTCATCTCTTAGAAGTTTATGGGTAAAAAAATGCAGAAGAGATGGTGTGTGGAACGTGAAATCTTGTCTAATATGTTCATTACATTTTTCGGAGGATGACTATATTCGAGATTTAAAATCAGAATTGCTAGGTAAATCGATTGTCACATACAATCAGATTAAATGTAGAAAAAAGACTTTGGATTAACTGCAACAATTCAGTTTTTTATTTATCAGTTATATGAACATGCCTATTAATAAAGCAAATTATTACATTTTAATTTGTTTTAGGAGTGCCAGCAGTGAAAAGATTAAAACAAAACGCGGTACCTTCAAAAAATCTAGGTCTTGCGAGAATTGAATTGCCAGAAGGTTCAAGTCGAAGTAAAAGAATGCAGAATCGAGAACAGAAAAGAATTGTGCAAGATATTTTCCAAGACTTAAATGTACAGGAAATTAGTAATACCGACCAAGTACATTTAGGTGAAAAAATATGAAACTATCTTGCAGGAAAATTATAAACAAAAGGCAAGTATTGAAAAGTACATAAAAGACGACAAAACTAATAAAAGCAAAATTAAGTCACTCAGAAAGCAAGTAGCTTATCACAGAAAAAATAGGAACATGTTTGACAGCGCTCAAAAGCAAGCGCACATAATTTTGAGTAAAATACTTACGAAAAATCAGATTGACATTATTTTGGACAAGAAAAAAAAGGTAAAATGGACAGCTGATGAAATTGGTGTAGCATTTACATTATAATATTTTTCTAAAAAAAACTATATTTATTTAAGAAGTAAATTGAACTACCCTTTACCCGGACTTTCAAGTTTAAGGCGTTGGGCGAAGCAGATAGATTTAAGGCACGGTATTTTAAAAGACGTTTTAAAATTCATGGAATTGGAGGGCCAAACCATGAAACCACGAGATAGATGTGTTATTATACAATATGACGAAATAAAGGTCAAAGCAACGTATGAATATGATACGTCAGAAGATGAAATAGTTGGTCCACATAATTATATGCAAGTAGTTATGGCACGTGGGCTGTTCGGAAAATGGAAACAACCGGTATATATAGAATTTGATCAAAAAATGAATAAAAATAAAAATATTATTTGACATAGTTACAAATTTGCATAACATAAATGTTGATGTGGTTGCTTGCGTGAGTGACTGTGGTGGAGGAAATGTGGGCCTTTGGAAGGAATTAGGAATCGATGTAATACAAGAAAAATTTACGTTTAAACACCCAGTAACTAACAATGATATACATATGTTTGCGGATGTGCCTCATCTTCTGAAACTTTTAAGAAACTGGTTCATCGATCGTGGTTTTGTTTTGCGGGACAAAATCGTTGTTAATAGAAAACCAGTTGAAGCTCTCGTAAATTTGACTGATTCAGAAATGAACAGTTGTTACAAGCTAAATCAGAAGCACATTGAATGTGAAAAAACTAAAAGGCAAAACGTTAGGCTAGCAGCTTCTGAATTAATGTCACACACAACAGCGACTGCTTTATTACACTACATGCCTGGCGGAAATAAAAAGCTGGCCACGGACACTGAAAATTTTATAAATTTAGTAAATACCTGGTTTGACATTATGAATAGTTACGTCCCAAAAAATAAAATAGATTACAAATCTGGTTATGGAATTTGCGTAGCTAAACAAGATGACGCATTAAACCAAATGTATGAAACTGTTAAACATATGAGAGCAATAAGCAAAAATGCGTTGCAAACGTTTCAAAAGGACATTTTATTGTCTTTTAGATCGTTGCAGCTATTATATAAAGATATGGGTAATAGATATGAAACAAAATATATTTTAACGCATAGATTAAATCAGGACTCACTAGAAAATTTTTTTTTCAAATAAGAATTAGAGGGGGGATTAATGATCACCCATCTCCAATAAATGCTATATACAGGGTTCGAATGATCATCTTAGGGAAAAACCCCGGAATTCTTAACACAGAAGTTAACACTGAAGATAAGTTACCTAATGAATACATTTCAGCTAAGGTCGTTAACACTGCTGAAATTAATTTGCATTATTCGACACCCACAAATCTACCATTGCCAATTTACAGCGGCGATGATGACAGTAGCGTGTTGTCTAGTGATACTGGTGAAACGTTGTCTACTACCGAACACAATTTAGGAGAAACAGCTGGTGATGCATTAACTTACATTGGAGGGTATCTAGCAAAAAAACATAAAAAAACAATATCCGCATTTGGGGGATTACACCTACAAACGAACTTCCAATTACAATGTTCCATCATGGGTTCGACATTTGTCGTATGGTGGTCTAACAGAATCCACTAATTCATGGATGGCAGAAATTAAAAAGATGGAAGGAATTTTCAACATCTGTCACAAACAAGATATAAAGAAAAAGAAGGCCGTAACAAACGTAGTACGAAAAATAGCGAAAAGAGTGTCTACTCCAAAAGAATTAATTAAAGATTTCATAAAACTAAGAACCATCATTAAAATTAACTATTTAAATTTAAAAATGTTTCATCAAAAATTAGAGAAGAATCGTGGTCTCAAACGAAAATGCAACCAAGATCAACAAAGAAAGACTACCAAAAAATATAATAAAATAATAAAATAAACTCCTTAAGTATTTTGTTATGTTAGTTCTAAATAAAATTTCTTTTGATTCAACTATTTGTTTTATTTGTTAATTGTTTGCTTATTTTAATTTTTTAAATACAAATGTCACAGTCATATAACTGATATCTTTTTATTATTATTTTATTTTGTGTAAAACTGATTATTACAGGTACTTTAGCAATCCCATCTACTGAAAACCAAGACTGAAAATATTAATTTACGTTAAATTGAGCAAATTTAACAGTGTCCTTTCCTTTGTCTTGTAGCAGCGTATAGCGGTAGCGGTCCACTCGCGGTCAACATATCACGTCACGCAACGAGTATTAACGAGCGCGCCCGAATGGCGTATGAGCAATCCTATACCGTTTAATATCCTTGTGAATACCCCATAGTCAACAAATTAATATCAACCATTAAAGAAGTATTTTTAAAACCACCACTTCGTACACAAGAAAATGTCGTAATTTGAAAATAATACCAGAACCGATTTTAACGCGTTGGGGCACTTGGCTTGAAGCAGCAAATTTCTACCAAAATAACTTTACTGCCATAAAAGATGTGATTTTTTCCCAGGAAAACCTCTTTGGAAAGGAAGTGCAAGTACTTCCTGTAGTTCGAAGCCCACGTTAAACTGTAGGTCCCCTATGTTTATATGTGCAAAATATCTACCTCCGCTCACCAAACACAGACATAGGAGAGAGGTCGCCTACGCGCTAAATGGGATATGCCACTAAATAGGAAAAAGTAAAATTTTTGATTCGAAATGTTTATATCAAAAGATATTACTTTAAAAGATGTACTGACGAGAGGAAGATCATTTAAGTTCTTTATTAAATTAAGCCAGATTACAAGGGTGTTTTGCTGTAAAACTTGTTAGCTCTTTAAATTTCTGTTGCAGGAAATCCGATAGGTTATGTGTTGGTGCGTTTGTATATGAAAAAACAGGACGTATTGGTGTACCTGTTTTATGTAATTTGATGAGGCCATACATTTTTAGAGCTTCGCAATTCATTGGGAATTTTTTTGATTTTCATTGCTTGAACGGTAATTTTTTTTAAAATGATTAAACTCACTTTTTCGTTTACTCTGTCTTCCAAGACGTCCCATTCTATTTGATGTAATGCTGTTGTTAATTCGGAGTGTAGTATTTTTAGGTGCATTCTGACATTGTCTCTTAATTTCTTCTTTAAACCATATGTTATTGGCTGTTTTAATTGATTTAGGCGCTGGCGGTGTCTTCGATTTGATGTATAAACTTATGTATTTTCGGTTGAACTTGAGTTTCACACACTGCGTGTTAGACCAAATATATTAAGTTGCTAATCTGTTTAAAACAAAGTCTATAAAAGAGTCTCATCTGGGTTGCTTGACTTGCAAATTTTAAATATTTAACAGATGCCGGGGTTACTTTGTAAAAATTCATATTAAATAAAATAACACTAAATATACATTTTTTTATTTAGCACTACTCCACCCTATTAAATAAATTCTACACAACATGTTTCATCTCTAGGACATTATTGAGTGTACTCTGCAATAGACGAAAAATATATTTAACGACGATAAATTTTCTGGTGGTGAGGAACAAACTTTAGGTAAATTAAAATAGTAGGCAACCGATAATACATGCGACACAAATAACAATGCATAATTATAATAAAATACAATAGATATAGTACAATGAAGCAAGCTTTATAAAAATGCGAAGTCTGAATATCAAAACATCACAAAGAAGGCTGGCTGATAGGGACCTAGGGGTTTTAAATTTTATAATGGCAAGTTGTTTACTTCAATTTGGTCAATGATCATTAAGGATGGCCAAATTTTTGTTTAATTTGTTAATTTCCAGAGACTCAAGGCAATTACCTTTTTCACTTTTAATACACGTGTTCACTGGTTGTTTAAAACGTTGTAGTTTTAACCAACTATGCTGCTGGTCTAATGGGAATGTTGGGTTGGGTGATAATTTTTAGTGGAATTATTAGGAGAACCTTTTAAATTTAAATGGTTATGAAGTCATCAATATTTTGTAAGTAAATAATTAGTATTATTTTATCAAAGAATAATTTTTGCATTTACCTATATATGCTAAAGACAGGTAAAGATGCAAAGTAAGAGAATGTAATGGTAAAACCCGATTTACGTGCGAGAAGTGTAAGGTGTCTGAATAACAACAAAAACGGGTGTAACAGGTCGCTGGTACTTTTCCATACTTTTACGGTTTAAATATTCCCGCGTCAAGAAGTAATGGAAATTTACATCCAGTCATCGCTAGCCGGTACAAGCTTGCTGCAAACTCAAGGCGTTGGTTATGTACGAACAGCGCGGTCCCACTACGTAAAAGGCGATAAGATAGTTAATGCGTTCACGACAATGGTTATAACAACTTTATTTACAGAGTTATCAAAAATATGGAAAAAGTGAAAATTTTTGCTTTGATTGGAGCTAATTGATAGACGTAGTTAAAATCACGTAGCTGCCGGAAAACGCGTTGTTGATATTTAAAAATATCGTCTTTTTCTTAATTTTCAAAATAGTTAAAAATTCTTGCTGATCCTAATAAAGTACTTCAAATCGTTCATCGAACAGATAAAAGTTTGAAACGATCCGCGTTTGCGTTTTTAAATAATAAATTTATCAGTTTTAATTTTTTCAAAAATTCCTGGAGGGAGCCAGAGTAAAATTTAGAAAATCCTTAAAAAATTAATTTGTAGTTCATAGCAAGCTCTATCGGCTCAGAAGGTCTAAAAAAATGGTGTGGCAGTTTTTGAGAAACAATTCTTTGAAAATGTCCACAATTTTGAGCCGCTAGTATATTTACAATTATCATAATTCTAAAAATATTGTTACATTACTTGATTATACTTTTAAAGAATAAAAACATTTAGTTTATCTTTAGTTGCATATGTTGCAGATCTGTATTTCAGTTTATTTTCTTGTTCTACCCTCTTAGGAGGAAATTAAAATAAACATTTTTTTCACCGTAGTACCTTGATTTGCATGTAGTTCTCTAATGGCCACATTGTCGTTCTTTTCTAACTGGTAAACTTTTTGTTTGTGTGTATGACACATGTACTTGCTTAACCAGGACACAATGATTAGTAAAATATTAATGTTAAAATAAACGAAAGTTACGCAATATAAGATATAATACGTACGAAGTTATGGCTGGAAGAAAAACCAATACATATGTAGTTTACAGCGATTATATATTACAAAATTGATAACAAAAACGTGTTAAAAACAAGAAATACTATATTACCATATAAGGGTGTACAAAGCAACAAGATCTCATTTTTTTTGTACAACCAACGGTGTCTAACTTAGTTATTATTAATTAAATACAGACATTTATAAGAGATTACGTCGGGTTATTTACACAGTTTTATAAGGTAAAGTTTCGAACTCTCTAGGACTATTCCTCTCATTTTGCTTCATGTGTTGGTATAAACTGATCAAGCATATAATCACGTAAAGGTTAAAACCTAAAACATAAACTGTGTTATAGAAATATTCATAAAAAATAAACTTTGAATAAAATATAGAGGTTGCTAAAGTAAAACTGTTAAACTAAATTGATAATCTTTTTCTACAATCATGAACGTTCATTTTGCAAAATTTTGATGGTTTCAAAGTGAAGGTATTTCGTAGAAGTTTGCAGTTTAGATATGAATATAAAAAACGAACCTGTCAAATTGTACTTACCCCCAACAATAAAGAGCTGAATTGTAATCCAGGGAGACACGATTATTATTTCAACTATTGCAGCAATAATCGTAGCTACATATTCAATTATTAACACCACGATGTATGGATATAGCAATATTGAGCGTTTCTGAAAGATGCAATTGAAAACAATTATTAGTATTAAAAAAAGTGTAGTGCTTTAGCTAGCAGCTATTTAATATTTCGTATCCGGTGGTTAAGGAGCAATAATATTAGACACTGAACAATGACTAGATTGGTAAACACTTAAGGCTCAAAAATATTGAAAAAGGCACTTAAACGAGCAATAATGCATTATTGTTATTTTGTTTTCATTACTTAACAACGGCTTCATTTAAACGTTTTACGTTTATAAGTAATATAAGAAAGTTATTGCTGAATTTATTTATATTTCGTTAGAATTGCAGCTGCAGAACTAGCCACATGCTTTAAAATAGTACTCTCTGTTAGGTTTAGCTTATTTTACTACTAGATCTTAATATTACCTGCACAATTCCTTTTAGAGCAATAAAAAGAGCAACACTAGTGGCAATTAACCAACCCATACTGCTACCTGTTACGAGATGTGCCAATAATTGTACCGCTGCTCTGCGGTTGTCTTTGGTATCTTCTGAATAAAAAATTGATGCTGATAAATCAGATGCCAACATGTAAAGTGTAGTTATTGTACATATTCGGAATAACTAACAAAGAAACAAAAATTATTAGTAATTTTGGTAAACAGGAAACAATAACAGCTACAAAGTCGGTTAAATCGGGGAGAGATGTAGATATTTTAGAGCATAGCTTAGTAGCGTTTTTATATTTTTTAAATAATGCATGGCTTACTAAATATTTGGAAATGATTTTGCTCAAAGATTACTAATTCCACTAGAATTAAACCGCAACAAAATGAAGTTGGTCTGCCAAAAAAGGGGGAGGGGCTATGTCAAAATAGGCGCGCTCGAAAAGAACCTTAAATTCGTATTCTACGCGTGTCGAATAGTCGATCTACGCAAACGCGATCTCCCTATCACCCCATTGCCCATAACAACAACGTTCCATTGAGAAAACAGTTTGTTCGTTTACCTGAACGGTTTAATTAAGTGATTGGAAAAATACGGCTATCGTCCAAAGGTCTATAGGACGTGAAAAATCAATTTTTAGATTTTAATAATTAAACATTGGTTGCAACTAGAAAACACAAAATACCATAAAAGCGGGTGACTGCATTAAAAATGAGTTGGAGGGAAGGGGGTACTTCAGTATAGATGCGCTTGGAAAAGAACGTCGAATAGCCGATCTGCGCAAAGTGATTTTCCTATCAACCCCCACTGCCCCAGACAATTAATTTTTTGTTTTTCCAAAAAATTTGGAATTTTGACTTCAAAATCGCTATGAACATGTTTGATGGCAATAGAAACTTGAATTTTCTATTGAGAAGGCATCTCTGGGAGGTTTCCTTTTGGTTGTATATCTGAACAGTTTAATTCGATAAACGTCAAATAAAAACGAAATAATGCAATTGAATTTAGATTTCAACGAATACATATCGTTTACAATTAACAAATACTAAAGACCAAAAAATTTGCAAGTTTTCAAAAAATTTTCCAAACTAAAGTTTTCTTTCAATTAAAAAATTTTTATTTGATACTGTACGCTATATACCACTTTACGTCATTGATTTGAGTCCGGGAAATGGCACATTACAGGCCAAGGTCGGGAAGTGTTGCTTAGCAGCCCTTCCCGGACTGCTTGAGAAAAATTTATCAAACACATCTATTTGTAGCTAAGCAACGAGAAATACCAACAGCGAATGTTTAATTTGACAAAATATAAATTTTAAAAATGACGTTTTTATAAAAAGAAAATATTCAAATAAAAAATGGTTTTGGCAGTAATGAAATAAAATTTTGTACGATACACGTCCGTGAAGTGATTATTAAAGCATTCGTTTAGAAATTTCGGACTCGGCTCCTTTCGTCGCCTCGTCCGCAAATATCTAAACTCATACTTTAATATGTCACTTCCCGGACTAGTGACGTAAATAACTATTCCAATATTCTCAACATTTGCAAAATTTTAAATTATTTTAAAATTTTGACAAATTATGAAAATTATCAAAAATGATTGAAACTTATAAATTTTTAAACTAAACAAAATAAAAAACAAATTTTAACTCAAATTATTTTTAAAAATATGCTATTTTCAACATTTTTTTAAGCTTCATCATTTCAAATTTTTTTTTAATTTTTACTTTTCAAAATTTTTAAAATTTCAAAAACTTGTTTTTTTTATTTAATTTCAATAATTAAACAAAAAGTTTCTTTCGAAAATACTCTACATTTTTTAACATTATCAAAAACTTTTAAAATCATTGAATGTTTCAAAATATCTCTTGATTTCTAATTCCAAAACGTCCAGTAATTTCAAGTAATCTGGACGCAGATATAGAAAACCAAGATCAAGGTATGAAAATGTATTGTTTCTATAGCAACACCAGCTAATTACTTTTAATTTTGCATCTGAAAATAACATGTCATCATGTCAAAACACATATACGGCTAAAATAAAAAACCTGTTAAAGTTAAAAATTAAAAATTATTTAAAATAATTTAAAATGAACTTTACCGAGGTATAGCTAGAAATTATTAATAAAAAAGATAATACATAAGAAAGCAATTAATGACAGATATCGTGGTGTGCCATGGACAAACAGTAAAAAATACCTTTTTTCCACTTTACAACATAGCAACATTACTGCATAGTAACGTGACTCTCATTAAAACACAATGTTTATTTACATGGTGTTACTATTACAAATTCCAAAAACACAATTATTTAAATGGGAAAATGTAACATTGCCTGTTCTTACTACACCAACCTGTTGTTGAAAACTGGTTTGGCCCAATACGATATCTGAATTACCTTCTCCGATTGCTTCTGGTTAAGCTTGACCAAATATCTTCTTTGACGTTTTCATCTTATTGGCAATGCTATCAGATGTTGCCATACTACTTAATCTGCCTACTATTTGCTTTTAGTTTTTGAAATGACAAAGTCAAAATTAAAAAGGCTAAATAATTTTTTATTAAAAATTTTCAAAAATTAAACAGCGAAAAAATATGACTCGTATGTCACTTACGTACTCGCATTCGCTCGTACTCAAACTTGCCCAACTCGCAAAGAAAAATTTCAATTTTCTGTACTTTTTACATAATATACTATTCGAAATGGCAGTAATAATACTACAAATAATAATTTAATAATTAACGTTTTTATTTGTGCTTATAGGCACTTTACTTTAGATAACTGATTTTAATATTACAAATATTAAGTTAACGCAATTCTACAAAATTGCAGTCGCCTATGAAACAAGATCGGCATGTCGATGATTAGTTTGCAAATCGTGGTGCTATGTTTAGTAGCGCGGGTTATTATTTTACCGTAATATTTGCTTACATTTAACCTTTTTAAACAATTAGCGATTAATATTTTTATCAAAGTTTTTAAAAATGAGTAAATACATATTTATATCAACGAAAAGAAAAAAAAATAACCTTTTTAATAGTATAAAATTTAACTATGATTGGCATTTACAAAAAAGTTTATATGTCTTAAAAACTAAAGAAAATAAAATTACTTAAAAATTATTATCCCATATAACCTAAAAAGCTCCAAATGTTTCCTTTTCGCTTTTTTTTCTATTTTCATTATTAACAGAGATATTGCAGTGTAAAAACATAAACGATTTTCTTTATTTCTAAATATATAGTAAACCATGCATTATTTCAGTAAAGCTAAAACGCTACTAAACTATACTGTAAAAGATATCTGCATCTTTCCCCATTTAACAGACTTTATATCTGTTATGGTTTCTAAATTATCAATGTGAATAATAAATTAAAATAATATTTTAATTTTTATACAAATCCAATTGTACGAAAGAATAATATAAAAAAAAGTGAGTTATAATGTACTTACCAAACAAATGATTCCGTATGCTAAATTGCCGTATTTTAAGCTACAGCAACAACAGCACTTTGAGACACACGGCATTGTTGATATAGACGGGAATATGTTGTCTAAAAATAAAAAACCATAGATATTTCAAAAAGTTACTGAAAGATTTAATGAAAACATTTACAAATACACAATAAAAACAACATTTCCGTCTCGCTTCCACTGCGGTATAAGCAAGTTCAAAAACCTCAAATTCGTATTCTACTGATAATAAACAACGCACTGCGCAAGCGCGTTATTCCTACCACGTCTTTCCCCAAATTTGAATGTATTGGCTTCAAAGTCGACATGAATTTTTTGATTATAGAAGCAACTCAACAGTTTAACTAAGTAATTGAAAAAATAAACGACTGGAATAAAGAAAATTGAGTTTAAGGTGTTGACAGATAAACATAGCCTGCCAAACTGCCTCTTGCAGCTCCGACCACCAGTTTTCGATTTTTAAAAACTTTCCGAATTTTGCCTTCAAATTTAAACAAGCTAAATGACAGTAGTAACAGTAGTATCCAAACCAATGGGTTTATTGGGCAGTAGCCCTAGGGCGCCGAACCCAAAAAAGCGCCAGGTCCAAAAAAGTGCCGGGCGATGCCTTATAAAACATATCGTTTTAAATAGTAATTCTTTACGCTACTACAATAAATAAAAATGTTTTTTTAGCTATATATTTGTTTTTGCACGTTTTTACAATAATCCCCTTAATGGATTACAAATATGTTTGTGCGCCAACTAGTGGAAGCTAGGCATATACCGCTAGTGTCGCTTTCAGTCTACCATGTAGGCAAAACACATCCGGTCTGGTTATAAGACACCATTCAATTTAATAGGCTAGGACAGCACCAAGCAACGAAGCATATCCGCCCCCCCCCCCTTCGGGCGATTTTGCCCTTTGGGACGCCGCAATCAAGATACGCTTGATCAACGCGCCTGCTCTCGAAAACAGATACGAGGAAGTGAACAAGCTACCAGTCCTAGCATCAGGCTGCGAGCCTTAAGCCCCTACTGGTGGAGGGAGACTACTTAAATCTCTACTGATTCTGCCCGAGCTGAAAACGCAGCTCATCCGTCGAACCGCACCAGGACGGCCCTAACCTGCATATACCACTGCCAACATGAGTTTTACACCGTGACCAAGACGGCGGCGGCCCTCTTTAGGAACTTTTGCGCCTTCCAATGGGGCGCGCCCCACGGTTTGGCAAACGTTAAGCTAGAGGGGAATTACCTGCTATCTACACAAAAAACCTAACGAAATTTGTGTGAAAAATCTCATTGCAGCAAAATTATAATCATTCTCATTTGCAGTGCTGAATGGTGTGCTCTATTTAAAAGATTTTAAACGTGAAGAATTTAGCGGCATACTTACCTAAGACTTTTACTACAACCACATCGAAGGTAAGTATAATATTTTAAATTGAAATTTATATACAGTCTTATCTATTTAAAAGTGGTCATAAGCCAGCTTATTTATTTTAACATATAAGTTTTTAATGGGAACAAGTATTTTTTTACAGAATCGGTTAGCCCTTTTAATTTTGAATATAAAAGTTGTATTTGTGTGAATTTGAATAATTGTAATTGTAATTTAATTAGAAATAATAAACCGAAGGTTAGTATATAGTATAATTTTAATTGCCTGTCGATGAAGTTCACCGTAAAATTAATTTTAGAAAAAACTTTCAATTATTCATCTGATTTTTATATACAGGGTGTTTCTTAATTGCATGTTGGTATTTCAAAATGTGATTCCTTAGCTAAATTAAATGAAAACGTTCCGACAAACATATATGTTCTAAAAACACTTTGGTTTCGATACACGGTGATTATCTTTTTTTCTAGTTTTTTTAATTTACCTCCCACTTTTAGTGATAATTGGCTCAAATTTGGTACGCAGCCATCTTTTTGTAATATGTATGAAAGAACGTTGGCAACATTCGAACAATGTAGGGGGATATGTTTTTCGGATTACGATCTCTTTACCCTATCGAACTTTTTTTACGACGGCACTGACATTGAAAGTTTTTGGTCTCCTGCGTTTTTTTGATATCCTGTACCGTTTAGAATTTATTTGACAAAATGTCCAATGATATACCCGTAAATCAAGTTGGTTGATGGTGGTGCTTTTTTGTTTAGTTGTTGGATAAAAGTTTCCATTTTGTAATAAAATTAGACCATGTAAAAATAGAAGAATTGATTTTTGTTTGTGATTGTTTGTAACAAAGGCAATTATTGAGAAAGAAAGTGAGAAATACTATTTTATGCAGTTGCTCTGGTAAACATTAAATAAACATTTAATCTTACCAAACTAATTTTTACGACGCCACTGACTATTTTGTACTAGATAATCATTCCTGCTGCTTTATTCTGAAACTTCTTGGTTTTTTAAATTTTTTTGCCAAATAACTTCAAAACAGTACAGCATATCAACAAAATGCAGAAGACCAAAGAGTTTTAAAATACGAGAAACTCGATTAGTGAAAGATAGTTAGTGTAGTCATAAAAAAGGTTCGTGAGCGTAAAAAAGATCGTAACACGAAAAAAATATAACCCTGTACATTATTCCAAATGTTGGTAATGTTCAATCGTAGATATTACAAAAAGTTGATTGTGTACCAAATTAGGTAGAGGTAAATTTTAAAACTAAAAAAAATGTATCACCCTGTACCTCAAAAACAAATTGTCTCAGAATATATGCTTATAGAAACTTTTTTTACTTAAAATCAACTAAGGAATCAATCAATTGAAATATTAGCACGCAATTAGGTACACCCTGAATGTTTATATTTATTTGACATAATAAAATGGTGTTGATATTGTTTATTTACAAACATTTCTAATACTACCAATATCATGGCTTACAGTTTTTAGAAAACTACAAAAAATAAATGAAATTTCAGAAACTACATAGGCACAATAATGATAGG
The DNA here is from genome assembly GCA_958336395.1 of Ctenicera cuprea. NCBI lineage: Eukaryota > Metazoa > Arthropoda > Insecta > Coleoptera > Elateridae > Ctenicera > Ctenicera cuprea. The sequence goes on along the minus strand of OY284488.1, from coordinate 1,529,753 downwards.
TGCCCACTATTTTTTTAAACAAACTGTCAATATACAAAATGTAATTTTTCTAATTATTATTGATGTTTATGGAAATTTTTAGTGCGTGCGGTGGTCATTTTAATTTTGAAGTCTGTTGACACAATGCCACAAGCTCAGTATCATTTTCAGCTTTAACGCCGCGCAGTACAAGGTGTCCAGAATTTAATATAGCTTCACCTTCTATCAACGCCCTTGAACCAATTTTAATGTAAATAAATATCCATACATATAAAAAAGCTCAAAGGGTTTTACTCTCCGGTTCCTCCAGCGGCTACCGCTTCACAAATTTGGATCATTTTTTTTCAATGAAAAGTCTCTATCCTCAGATGGAACATGAAACACTTTTATATTTTTATTTGACGTCGATTTTTCAATAATAATTATTTTAATTTATATATGAAAGTCCGCTAAACGCGCTTCACTTGAGGCGACATCTATACTAACGTCGCGTCTCATTATTGGAACTAATGCATCACGTTACTTGGCATTTTGCCGGTTCTGTCAACGCTCAGTCTGTCAGTGCATTGTGCGCTGGGATAACACTAGTATCAATTAAACTAGCAAACATTTAAAACAGATTTTATGTCGGAAACTAACGCATTACATCAACCAATTATAACAGGTCTGTTGTATTCCTCTTAGAACGACTCCGTTCCTCCAGCCATAGTATAATCATTGCAGCGCCATCTATATTCAGTTCCGCCTCTGAATTCATCCTACCCGGCCACTTTCTCTCGGATAAAAGTTTTAACACAAAAGTTTGGTTATGAGAAAAATTTTTAATTCCCAATCAATGTGTTGCATGATTTTTTTCTTATTAAATTGATTTAAATATTTTTCTTGTAAATGTTTTAATTTCTCACAAAACAATATATTAAACGTAATAACATAACATTTTTTAAAATTAAAAATTTTTAAATCGCTTTTATTTATTCTAAAAAGCTTAATGCATAAGCATGAAAATTTTTGTTTGTCGCAACAATGTTTGTTTCATTTTTTTACTTTTAAGGCACAAACGGCGCATAATAAATATTATGCAATAACTATATGAATCCACTTAGAAAATATGTCTTTTGCAATTACTGGTAAATTAGTATTCAGTATTTTTGTATATATTTTGGTTATGTGCTTGACGTTAAAAAGTAAATAACAAAATATTTTTTGGTAATCTCACTGCATCTCAAAATTCAATTAGTGTCATTAAAAAACATATTTAGCAGCCTCAAGCTATGTTAATTTTTATAATATTTATACATGAAGGTTCTACGAATTATTACGCAACAAACGACACAAACTGGAACCTTGAACTTGTAAAATCCGTCTATGTTCAACAGCGCCAAACAACGCGGAGGAAAATTACACATTTGGTTTTTACGTTGTTCTTTGTACAACATTAGGGATCTACGTAAAATTTGATCATCTGCTTTGTAGAATAATAATCCATATTAAATAAAAACCAAAACGATTACAATTTATGGTACGTACACTTGTTTGATCGTTGACGGACAAATTGTTATTTGTAATTTTATTTAAAGTATTACTATACTTTATAATATTGATAAATAAAATGAGATAAAATACGAAAACTACAAAAAGAGTGTTGTTCTACATTTCAGTGTTAGAATTAAATCTTAAATTAGTGTCTGGACTAAAAACAGGAAATGAAAAATAATGTAATCATAACATACAAACTGCAATATAAATTTACCTTACAAAATTACTATTTAGCGCACCCACTACTTTGTTGTTACAACTGTGTAATAGTAGTTCGATATTTCGCTTCACGTTTTAAACTGTTACTGCCATAAATATTTTGTAGATGCTAATGCGTTAATATTCTGCGCATCGTTAACTTTCTGTAAACGATTTACACTAAATGTTGAAACAATTTTTACTGTCCTGTAGTTCATAGTAAAAATTATTTATTGGGATTTTGAACAAATTTGAGTATGAGATTGCAGAATTGCACATTTGGTAAAAAGATCGTTGTTGTTTTTATCTCTCTTTGCATTACAGTTTACAATAACATATCAATGACAAATGCCCCAAACATTTTTACCAGGCTCGTTTGGTTTATTCATAAATCTTGTAAATTAGATTTAAAACATTTTTCTCAGACATGTAGCATTTGCATTTATTGAGATCAGAGCGCGAATTTATTGGCATTCATTTGTGAAAATAAACGCTTATAATAAGCTTGCTGAATCAGAAAAAAAGGATAAAAAATCACAAAAGCATAATTAAAAAAACCCAAAGCTTATATTTGATTTAATTTATTGTGAATAAAACAGTTCTTAACTTCAACAGGTTTTTTATGTTGGCTTTATACGTATTACGACGTGTTTACGCGTCATTTTCAAAAGCAAGATTAAAAGTAAACAGTTGGTGTTGCTATAGGAACAATAAATCTTCATAACTTGATCTTGGTTTTCTATATCTGCGTCCAGATGACTTGATTTATCATTCCAAAACGTCTAATAACGCTGAATTTAAGAGATCAATTTGTTCATTCATTAATGGTACAGATTTTAAATGTTTATGAATTTCAAATGCTTCTAGTATATCCAAATTACGTTTGTCATCACAAAAGTGTAAAAATTTAATAGTGGTACTAGATGTCATTGAATGATTGTGTTCTAATAAGTGTTTCGCGTAATCTAACAACGTACGTGTTCTTTGTACCTAATATCAAAATTTCTAATTGTTTGTCCTATATAAACCGAATTACAGTGCGAGCAATTTTATTTGTGGATGCCTGATTTTAGTAAATTGTTTGTTTATAATTTTAACAATTTTTTCTGATTGATTGCCAAAATATGGAGTTGAGGTGTATTTCAATTTATCTGATGAAGTAGTTGGATACATTTTCTGAATAGCTAATTTATAATTTTTCTCTTTAATAAGTGTATCAATAAGTTGAGTATTATAACCATTATTGTATGCAATTTGTTTAATAATCGAAATTTCTCTATTATAACTAATTCCACCTAAAGGAACCGTTAAATCGCTATGTATCATGGACCTGTATGCTGCTAATTTATGTGTTTTATGATGACAAGAATCGTGTGGTATTGTAATGTCTATTTGTGTAGGTTTTCTATAAACAGAACATTCAAATTTATTATTTGAATTAATTTTTATGTTTAAATTTAAAAAATATTTGTTTTGCATAAGATTAAGTTATTGTTACAAATATTTCAATACAAAATAAAACCTAGAAAATGTAATTAACAACAAATAAAAATATACTTTGATATAAACTTCCTTGCCGTGCAAACCATGTTTTGATTTAAAATTTAACTGAAGCATATTATAGGAAAACGACAAGAAAATTTAAATCAGCTAAAAAATGAGAAATATTTCAAAGGCGTAACTTACGGTTTTAATGCAGCTTCTGCAAAATATTTTGTTTTTTTTAATAACTAATTCAAGAAAATTTTTTCAACAAGTTGCCGGCACGGATTTATCCCTCAGTTTAGTCATTTTATATTTTCAAATTGAAATTATTCACAATTACTGACACGTTTAAACCGAAAAAATAGTAAATTAATTAATGTTTTAACATTAAATTTTTCAAACTTGAACATGCAAATGGTAAATTCTTTATACAAAAACGCACCAACTGGTTGCATAAAAGCTAAAATAAGCGCATATAAGCGGCTTAAAAAGCAAAATAAACAAAATAAGCAACAAAATAAGCACAATCAGGAAAATAAGCAAAATCAGCAAAATAAGTTCAATTAAAAATTAGTTCAAGTTACCCGGGTTAGAAATTTAATTTTATAAGGTAGCATGTTGAAAATATTTTTAACACTAGTAAAAAAAAGATTTTTAACACTAGTGGTAATTAGTTTATAATTTATTTATAAATAGTAATCTACACATTAGAATTAGAATAATTACTGATATTAATCCCTTGGGAAGTAGTTCACGAATTTCTCGTTGCCATTGCAACATTACTACGACTGCTGCTTGTGTCGTTATTACTCGATGGTTATAATGTAGAAGAATCTTCAATCGCAGATGAAGAACCGGAGCTGGTAGAAGGAAAAATATTGCGACCAATTTTATCTTTATTTCCAATGGAATCCTCGATGTACCCTTCGGCAACAGTTCATGGGGGTTGCTCAACTCGCCATCGCTCGTTTCGCAAAATTCCCCACTCACAAACTACAATCTCAGTTTTAACACTTATATCGTAAATAACTATTTTCTACTCATATTTGTAAAAATAGCAATTTTTCCACGGTTTACTCTACATGAAAGTGATATTATTTTTTTAACTCTAGAGATGAAAATATTTTCACATCTAGAGATGAAAATAGGAATGACAAATTTAATGGAAATAACGCATTTATTGCTATGGAAACGACTTTACAAACAGTAATTTCAGTAATTTGCATTGTAACAGTTCGTTTTCAATTAAATTGAACTTGAAAGTTATTGCAAATCGAAAATTATGGATTCCGAAAGCGAAATGACTAACCCGGGCACACCACCGAGCATCATTAAAGCAGCAAACTCCGCTTCCAATAATATTTTACCTGGTATCCCGAGAAAGGTATGCATTTGTCCACAAAAAGTTCATTGATTGGAGAAATAATAACCAAATAAACTCGTTTACCTTCAACAAGTACCACAGAAGTCAGCACTGTGAATAACAATCCGACTGTTAATAATTTAATAATTGTATCTTCCACATTTATGCTAAAAATAAATAAAATTTTGTACTTTCTAATCTAATATTTTATAAACTGCAATATCGTAGAAAAAATAGCATTTCCTACTCGAGATGAAATACGTTTTTTTCCTTCGCGAACTTGCCCCACTCGCCGCTAATGCGGCTCGTGAACAACCGTTCACTCACAAAAAAACGGTATTTTCACTGTCGGCCGTTTCGCCGTCAAAAGTTTCATGTTTCGACTAGGGGTGTTCGATAACTGTTTTTTGTTATCGATAACTTTTTGCGAAAAAATATCGATAATTATCGATATATCGATAACTTATCGATATATCGGTAACTTATCGATAACTTATCGATAACTTGTCGATAACTTATCGATAACTTATCGATAACTTATCGATAACTCATCTATAAGTTATCGATAACTTATGGATGATTTATCGATATCTTATCAATACAATATCGGTAACATATCGACAATTTATCGATAAGTTATCGATAACAGATCAATAACGTATCGATAACTTATAATTTAAGATATTTTAACAAAAGGAACTTAAAGACTGGTATTTAGAATGATGTATAAGATTAGATTAGAATAGAATACAACATTTTAGAAAATACAAGAAACCTTTTAAGCCTGTCTGTAGAAGATTACTAACTGTAAGTGATAGTAAAAAGTTCAAAACAGAGTTATTAAGAAAAAACCGGTTTTGAAATGTCATTTTACAAAAAAAAATATCAGAAACAAAAGTACATTACTATTTTTCAAGCATTACATAGTTTGTAAGTTTGATACACTTTGATATTTGAAAACAACGAAAATTATTAAAAACGTAAACTTTTTGATTATAGTTTTTTTTTCAACTTTTTTCTTCTGTTTTTTGTTACTTATCGACAAGTTACCGGTAAGTTATTGCTAAGTTACCGATAAGCTATCGATAAGTTATCGATAAATTATTGATGTTATCGATAAATTATTGATAAGTTATAGTTACGTTATCGATAACTTATCGATAAATTATCGATAAGTTATCGATAAGTTATAGATATATCGATAACTAAAAATTTTGTTATCGTTATTCGATATATCGATAACTTTGAACACCCCTAGTTTCGACCTCTTCCAATTAATAATTTTATATATTTCTTTAAATATCAAAAACCACTCATAATATTATGTGTTCTGTGCAAAGCCATTAAACAATTGTCTTTATTTTAAATATTTGGCCGATTTTGTAGTATTGTAAATAATGGTTTAGTTAATAAATGTGTGAGGCGAAGCCGAACACGGGAAGTCATGCAAGCGCGGAAAATCTATTTCTGGACGTGTAATGAACGATACTTTTTATTATACTTATCTGAAAACAACGCAAAAAAGGATAAGAAGTAAATTTAGAATATTTTATTTTCAAAGTAATAATAATACATCGTAATAGTACACCAAACATGATTAACATTTCCATAGCAACGACAAGAAAATCCAGATATTCCTAAGAACATATTACACTGAGAAAAAAATGTAGTGCTAAGTTTCACAATTGTAAAATAAAATTCTACAAATTATAGTACATATAGGGACAGAAACAATTTGTAGTAATAATACTCAAATTTTTGTAGTATTCATTTTACAGTAAAATTAACTACACACGTTTAGAGATACACCTAAACAACATTGTAAAAATGTACTACACAAAAGTCCAAGGTGTTGCAGTTTTTAGTGTAAACTACTACTAAATATTGTAGAAGTCGTTGATAACGCTTGCTTAAGTTATTCTATGCTGTACAACGAATATTACTGAAAACACTTTAAAGAAGTACAAGCTCTTTTGTTGGAAATACTACAATATTGTAGTTCTTAACACAAGTGCCATAGAAATATCTTACACAATTTTGTAACATTTTGCAATAAATGTGAATTCTCCAGTACTACAATTTGTAGCAAAATCTCTTATAATTTGTATAAATGGGTAATGCAGGCCGTGTAGTAAAATACACTCGTAAATAAAAATATTTGCTTTATTTTGTAGAAGGCAAGTACATACACAACCGAAAACAATACATTACAACATTCTATAAATCAAATGAAACATTACAAAGCATATCTTGTGGATATTAAACTTTTTTTTTGAGCTATATTCAATAACACACAGGGCTAGGTAAGTACATACGCAAGTGAAAACAATACATTACTACATTCTATAAACCAAATGAAAAGCATATCTTGTAGATATTAAACATTGGGTATGTATTATATATGACTGGAAAGAAATTTAAATAGCTATCCAAATATGTAAAAAAGTACCATAGTACCACTATTTGAAATAAAAAAAGTTGATGTCACTTCCAGTTAGACCGGAAGCGCTAAATAACACCGTTATACGCGATTAAATGACTTGAGACCCACATATTACCCACACAAAAGTTGTAAACATTATTTAATAAAATAAGAAAATAGGCGGTTGTTACATGTTTTCGTTGTCACCCGGTATACTAACACAATTAACAAAATCTGTCTTCAAACACAAGCTAACCAACTGTTTTCGGTACTTAGTCGTGCATGCTTACTCCTTGCACTTTCTTCATCTGCAATACTATCTTCTGATGAATTTAAAGAGCTGGAAGCTGCCGACGCTGTGCACTTGTCGGTGTCGGTATCATTATCAGGGTTCACAATTACAAAGGTACTTTCTTCAATGGTCTGAAATAAGAACATTACTTGTGTTTAACCCTATTCAATCATTTTTAAGTAAACGTTAACGACTTAACGTAAAAATATAAAACATAGAAAAAATTAATTTAAATGTTTACAGCAAGTACCCACCTTTTTTAAACTACGGTATTGGTAATATTTGTTTAAGAATTTCCTCCGCATCCCCACTGCAGATATTATACAGGATATATCATCATCTGTTAAACACTCAAAGGCTTCTTGGTCCACTTGATGCTCTGCAAGCATAGGTATTTAAACGACTACTATTATTAAACTTGTAATCAACAAAATTTTGTTTTATTAGATTTTTAAACATGTACACTCCCTCACAGACGCTTGTTTTTGTAGGAGTCTTCCTGTAGGGTTACGCTATAACAGCTTAATTTATTTTGAACGTAAACAAAATGTAAACAATATACCTCGATTTTCAAGCGACCAATATGGCGTCTGCCGTACTGGATTTGAATGCATTACCGTTATAACGGTTGAAATCAAGTTAAAACAATATACTTGTAAAAACTCGTGCCATATAAAATTCTCAGCGTAATTTAAAATTTGCCTCCAATAGCAAATTGTTGTGCAATAATTTTGTTGCACCACTTTAAAACACAGGCTTGAAAATAATACTAATAGGTAGGTACTTACCTTCAAACATTTTTGTTAAATCGGCGAATCCCCATTCAAAAAGAAGGTTTTTGACATAATCGTCTATTTCTTTTTTATTTCTTAGGAATCAACCAGGTCCGAGTGGTCCAGTGGTAAGAGGATCAGGCTCACAATGCGTGAGCCCTCAGTTCGAATCCCGGAAGAAGTAGAAAATTTTTCTGTAATTCCGTGGATCGGTATCGAGCTCGGCAACCATTCGACGTTGGGTTACTATTAACGGCGCTTACCTTGATTACTGACTGACCAAGGATAAGTAACAAAGTCATAAACAACATAAAAAAAAACATACAATTAAACACATGTGTGTGAATGAATGGGCATGAAGGGTGGCATAAGCTTCAGGAGCGTAGCAGTCTAAAGGCCAAATGCCCCACTACCTCCTATTACACAAGCGAGAGCCTACCCGGAGTGAAAGTCCTCGACACCTTCGGGTATAAGAGGTGAAAGATAAAGAAGAAGGAATCAACCACAAACAAACACTGAAACAATTAATAACCACAATAAAATCCCCGAGGCTCAACGCACTATGCTGCAAGGAAAACGCTTGTATTATAATTTTGTACAAGAACGTAAAAAAATGGTAATTGAAATTCAAGCCAACGTCAAATCATAGAATTTCTTGCAACAGAAGTAATAACTAATACAGTTATAACAATAGCTTTTACAAAGTATTAACTACAAAAATTTTAAATTTTGTACTACGACGTTTTTCGTATTTCTTAATAATTATATTAATTTGGAATACAATTGTAAGAAAAAAGTTATACTACAATATTGTAGTAAAAATTTGCAAGGCATTTTTCTCAGTGTAGAGCAAGCGGCACAAGCCAGTGCTGATTTGTTACCAGCAAAATCCAGGTCAAGATATGAACACGAGTATCAACTTTTTATGGAATAGCGAGATCTCAAAAAAGTTAACTTCTAGTTTATTTTGTCGAAAAAGCCAATTATGTTGTTGTTTTCAGATAAGTATTATAAATAAATATTGTTTTTTCTTATAAAATAACTCTAATTGTATTTTTTTATTCAGCGCACGGAAAAAAATCGGAGATCGGGAAAAGTTTTCCGTGCGCTGTTCTGAAAATGACACTTTTACGTCATTGTTAAAACGGATGAAAACAAGGTGTTTTCAGATAAGTATAATAAAAACTTGTTTTTAAGTAATACGGCGTTAAAATTTTCAAAAACTCGTAGCGGTGGCCATTTTGAAGCTAGAAAGTTCAGAATGTAAACCTTCACCAGCTCTTCCCAGGTAGCTTAGAGCCAGAGTTCAAAGAAATAATAAGATCGAACTGTAAATCAAATTATTTATAATATTTATTCAATGCGTTTACAATACAAGAATAAATTATCGTATGTATCGGAAAAATTGTAAAATTAATAATTTTATGTATAATAAAGTTAAATATAATTAAATGTGAAGCAATTAAATTTTCTTCGGAGCTTGTCGACTTCGGTTCTGCTTCCTTGAACGGATCTTCTTTCGTCGAATCGAATTCTGCGTCGAATTCACGGCTGACAGACAGGACTGGTTGCGCAGAATCTCTGATATTCAATGTGTGTCGGTCGATAGGTTTGGTCGATGCGACGTCACAATCAAAATGGCGTTTCTCGGCTTCAGTGTTTCTGTGAAAATAATTAATGTCTTGTGCACACTCCACATTCACTCAATCTTGCAGATAAAGTCTGAAATTAAATTAAATAGTGTATGGTGTAGTGTTCCACTGGTCACCAACCCTCTGGTTACGGTTCTAACTGGAAATAAACGGATAATTGTGAATTCGTCAGGTAAGTGCTTGTGGATTTATTTAATTGATCGGTACTGGATAAATAAATTGCCGGGTTTGACGGTACGGGGAATTATTTACAGGTTCAGGTTATAACTCAAATTCATGGATAGGTTTAAAATAATAAACCCAACGGGTAACTTTACTTTATTAAAGTTATTGAAACTTGACGCATAATTTTCTAAGTTTAATTTAATAAACTTAACGGTTGACTTTCTAAGTGAATATAACGAATCAATCTCAATAGGGCACCCCAGTTTTGAGATTAGATGCATTAATTCTTAGTGAATACGGTCTTATTTCCATTAGAAGCTCGTCAAACTCACTAAAAGAACATTGACCTCCACTAACGTTTTGATGTAATTCAATAAATGTCGAATTCTCATGGAAGATATCTACTTCCTAGGAGAATCAAACATTCCATTAAATTACTGTTTGCATTTAATTTAAACTAAAAGTAACTTTAAGTTTAAATCAAACTCCAGCCTAATTTTTAAACTCTAAGTTCAGTCTTGACTTGAAATAAAAATTTACTAACAGTTAAACTGTTCGGAAACAAAATCAAAATAAATTTACTAAGTCGGATCAAAATAAATTGAACAGGAAACTAAAAGTTTTAACGGGATTCTGGTTTCTAAGAAAGGCAGGTCTGGATTCTTTGAAAGGCAGGAATGAATTCTCTCAAAGGCAGGATTGAATTCTAATATTTTGAGCTGGTGCTCCGGTTTTATATCCACTGAAGGTGGTAGGGATGCTATGGAAGGAGTTATTGTGGGAGTTCCGTTTCCCCCACATGACTTCTTCGACGAGCACTCCACGTTAAAATTGTCCACTTCCAGCGCCACGAACGCCTCGTCTCGGAACCACAACAATATAATTCCTCACGAATTATTAAAATCTTGTTGTTTCAGGAAACTTTGTTACATTTTCCCCCTTCCTTCGGGTTGAAGAAGATGAAAACTGGATAGAAAAGTTGACTTCTGGCAGGATAATCCAGGGATCTGAATTAATGTAGGTTGGATTACTTGGCTGGGGACCATAAGCCCATAGAGACGGCGTCCACCCGCTTCATTCTAATGAAGGTACCATCTCCGGTCGGGATGCATACCCGTCTTAGGTTCCTCCACTGCTTACGGGAATATCGTTTTGTAATGCCTCCAGGGACTGCATTCACTGGTTTGGGATCCTCGCCAATGATCATCAACGGAGTGATGCCCAAATTCGCCTTGTCTACTGGATCACCGGACGTTACCAATGGCACAGCTTTCCACTCCCGGAGTTGTCGTTGGACCATTGGGGATGGAGTGTTGGGGGTTACGGCGACTTCTGGAGTCTTGATCCCAGGAGAAAAATACAAGACAGAGTGCTCTGGTGTCTTTATTTTAGGTTCGGGTGTTTTGGGCGACTTCCCAAACAACCTCTCCATTTTTTCAGCCAGCAGGCTAGCTGGTGACTTCCCGACTGGTGGATCAGGCAAAACATCCCTCACTGGTCTTAAGAAAACCGCTGGCAACGCTTCCCACCTTGGAGTTCCTGCAGGTAAGTATGCTGCTGGGTTCCACGGACGTATGATTGTCTTACTTCTCTTCTTTTTCAGATTAAACGGCCACGGACGAACATTACTTTTGGACAAAATTGGAGCCATCTTCATTAAACTAGTCAGGAATACTGAATGAGCATTCTCTCTGGAGGACCTGGCTTATATTACTCTCTCCCCACCTTCTAATTTCGACCTGGGGAGGGAGTATCTGCGTGGACTGGCTTGATGTCCTTCACGTGAACACGCCTCACCACCTGGTGATTTACTGGATTCTTCAATTCTAAAATAACTGGAGAAATTACCTTATGTATTATGTACGGTCCGGAATACTTAGGTGCTAGTTTTGCCATAAAACCACGTGCTGCGTCGGATAGCACATGTTCTCTTTTGTAGACCTCTTGGCCTACCTGGGGACGATACTGACGTCTTCTCAGGTTATAATGATGACTTTGACGTGTAAACGCTTTAGCTAAATTTTCCTTAGCTATTTTAATAATATCTTGTAACTTACGAAGCTGAGCACGATATTCCTGGTGATTACGTTTTTCGGTTACGCCAACTGGATATGCTTCTGCTCGTATAGCACCTGGAGGAAGTAGTTCTCGGCCGAAATTCAACATTGACGGCGTGAATCCGGTCGATTCATGTTTTGCTGTGTTCAAAGCAAACATCATTTCAGGTAACCAAGCATCCCACTGCTTCTGGTTTCCTCTGGCATTCTGGGCGAGCATTGTTCCAATTACTTTATTCATCCTTTCAACTGGATTAGCCTGGGGAGTGTACGGAGGAGTTAACCTATGGAGGATACCAAATTCTTTGGTTAAAGCCTGAAACAATTTACTAACATACTGGGAACCATTATCTGAAACTACTACCTTTGGAGTGCCGAATTTATATATAATTTTTTCTTTAAATGCTTGGATTATGGGTCTGGCTGTAGCTCTTCTTAATGGATGTACTTCTACCCACTTTGTGAAGCGATCTTGAAAAACTAGAAGATACGCATTACCTTTCGATGACCTGGTTAATGGACCTATGAGATCGGTACTGACTGATTCCCATGGACCTTCTACTCTGGATAAAAACATTTTCCCTGCTGGTGGCTGTTGTGACATCTTGTACTCTTGACAGGATGGACAGGAATGAATATATTTGGTTATATCACGGTACATTCCTGGCCAATAATAATTCAGCGAAACCCTGGCTATGGTTTTCGCAATTCCAAGATGTCCAGCTGCTGGTGAATCATGACATTCCTGAAGAACTGAGTGACGCCGCGGTTTCGGTACACACATCTTCCATATGGAATGAAATCCCTCGGTAATAGCTGAATCTGTATTAGGAAAACATTTAAATAATTTATTCTGGTCAATTTTATACGTATCGTATTTTTCAGGTTCGTTCTGCACTTTTTGTAAAGTAGTTCGGTACCATTGGCATTCTTCCTCTGGAACGGATTTTTCTAAGGCTGAAATTTCTGGCACATTACCTTCTTGATCCTCTTGGGCTCGAGAAAGCGCGTCAGCCACCTGGTTAAGGGCTCCACTGCGATAAACTATGTCAAAGTTATAATGCTGCAGCTCTAGGATCCATCGAGCTAACCTTCCTGTTGGTTTTGGCATTGATCTGAGCCACTTCAAGCTTCTGTGGTCACTTACCACAGTGAATTTATATCCTTCAAGATATCCTTTTAGTTTATTTATGGCCCATACTACGGCCAAACATTCTAGTTCCACCGTAGAATAATTTTTCTCGGCTGCTATGAGAGAACGACTGGCATATGCAATCACTTTTTCTTGGCCCTCTTGTTCTTGGGTCAGGACGGCTCCAAGTCCTGTTTTACTGGCATCGGTCTGGAGTTTAAACGGTAAAGTAAAATCTGGGCACGCCAGAATTGGTGCTGAAATGAGTGCTTCTTTTAAATTTGCAAAAGCTTCTTCTTGCTTTTCTGTCCATCTGAATTTATTTTTCTTTTGTAGAAGTTCCGTCAGGGCCGAAGCTTTTTGAGAAAACTGCGGGATAAAACGTCGGTACCAAGAAGCCATGCCCAGGAAACGACGTATCGCTTTTGGATTTTTCGGAGTTGACATGTTCTTGATAGCTTCTAACTTCTCTGGATCAGTATGGATTCCGGTTCTATTCACTATGTGACCTAGATATTTAAGTTCGGTGCGGCAAAATATACATTTTTCTGGCTGTAATTGTAAACCTCCAGCTCGGAGTTTAGTAAATACTTCTCTTAAATTTTCCAGGTGTTCCTCGAATGTTTTTCCTATGATGATTATGTCATCTAGGTAGCAGAATGCTTTCGGTTCGAGTTCAGGTCCAATGATGCTATCCAGCAATCTCTGGAAGGTAGCGGGAGCGGCATGTAATCCAAATGGAAGTACTTTAAACTGGTATAATCCACGGCCTGGTACTGTAAATGCAGTAATTGGTCGGCTCTCCTTAGTCAAAGGTACCTGCCAGTATCCTTGTTTTAAATCCAAGGTACTAATATATCGGGCTCCACGTAATTTATCTAAAATATTCTGGATAAAAGGTAGAGGATATGCATCAGTCTTAGTTACCTGGTTTACCTTTCGAAAATCAATACAAAATCTATATTTACCGGATGATTTCCTAACTAAGACTACGGGTGAGCTCCAGGAACTAGATGAAGGTTCGATCACCTCTTCTTCGAGCATCTTGTCAACTTCTTCGTTGATGATTTCTTGCATTGCTGGATTTCTGGGATAATAACGTTGTTTTATAGGTTCAACATCTTCTTTTAATTTAATTTTATGTTGCACTAAATTTGTTGGACCTTTTATACTTTTAAATTTATTAAGCTCGGTTGCTAAAAATGTATTTAATTCTTCTAACTGGACATCATTTAATGCTTGAATTCCGGCTAATTCTGGATAATGATCCTTCGACTGTAGTTTTACGGTCTCGTCATTCAATACGAGTTCTGGTATCTCGGCCCGGATGACTGCTCTGTGAGAAATCAAAAAATCCATGCCTAAAATAGCATCGGCTGTCAAGGATGATACACATTTCCATTTCCCCTGGAATTCTTGTCTGCCTATTTTAACTGGAAACCTGTACGTACCTTCTGTGTTTATTATACTACCATCGGCTAATTGTACACCATGTTGATTTTCATAATGACATTTTAAACCATTATTTTCCAGGTGACTACTTAATCTCCGGCCTACGTATGATTCTGCGGCTCCCGAATCAACCAAGGCGTAGAACTGCTGGTGGAAAACTTCTATAACGGCAAATAATCGAGGATCTATGGAGGTTACGGCTGAAATTCTAGGTTGGCCTTTCTGAAAAAATGTTTTTACCTTATTTAGCCACTGTTGCCATCCTACTGGGTTGTGAAATGTTGAGGCCCTCGCCGTTTGTAGCTGGAAATGCCTTAATTTTCCTGCCGGCTTATTCCGTTTCCCTGCTTTTTGCATTTACAATCTCTGGATAGGATTCCTGTCTTTCCACACCAAGAACAGAAGATTTTCGCTGGTCCTCGGCATTGAAGTCTCCTATGTCCTGCTTGACCACACCTCCAACAAACTTCTAACCTGGAGTAGGTAGGTTGCTTTCCTCCGGATTGTACAGGCTGACTGGTTGCTTGCTTAAATTTTCGGACCTCCGAAACTGGTTGTTGTACTATTTGCACTGGTTTATTAGCAAATTGTACGGATTTATTGGTTTTAACTGGTGATGCTTCTGGTGAAATTTGATCCAAATCCTTAAACTTGGACAACTTTCCTGGTTTATATGCTGTCTCGAACACATATGCTTGACTAGGTAACGGAGGAGAACGAAACGAAGCTGTTACACTCTGGAGTGCCTCGTATTCTTCTGCTATCCTTAACATTTCAGGTAGCGTATTGAAATCATTACGCTTCAGGTAAAATTTGTACTCGGGCTTCAGGTTTTCGTATATTCGTTCCAGCTGTTGAGTACCTTGAAGACCTCCATGCCTTCGCATTAATGTTTGGATCGCTGTTACATACTCCGCGACCGTTTCTTTGTTACCCTGGGTACGATTGCGAATTTCTTCCTCCAACCAAAAATAAAATCTAGGTGGAAGATACTGGATTTTGAAGCTGTCTAAAAAATCGTTCCAATTCCTCCAATTGGTTTGATTATTACGGTACCAAAGCAATACTCTGCCTTGGAGAAGTTCCGGTAAAGCTAGTAGTAGGTCCGCTTCGGCGACGTTGTAGCACTTGGACAACTCTTCGATCCTTTCTAAAAAAGAAACTGGGTCGCTACCTCCGTCGAACTTTATTCCCCATTTACGAACGCTCTCGCAGACCTGGACTCTGGATGTCATCACCACACCTGGTGGAAAAATTTGTTGCTGATAAGCGACACCTGGGGCTTTATCTCTTGATACCTTATCACCTGCTATCTTATCAACAGATATCTTATCAATTGATAACTTATCACCACCTGGTGGTTTTTCATCCGTCACCTGGCCATTTCCTGTTCTAAGGAATTCCACTAACCTTTTTCTCATTTCCATCATTCCTCCACCTGTTTCCAATTTGTACTTGCGTAATTCCTCAGCAAGTCCTTCCTTTTTCAGCTCGTATACCCAGCCTACACGTACATCGGTCGATCTTTCCTCGTCTTCTAAACCCATCTTGGTAAAATTATTAATTCAATTTTTCAACTTACAGTTTTGCGGTTTCAAAATCTGTTGTTGCAGGTTCAGTCTTCACCCCTGGCTTCAACTTACAGCTTTGCGGTTTCAAATCTGTTGTTGCAGGTGAATACGGAATTCTTCTGGTTGAATTTTCTGGTATTTCAGGTTTTCTGAGGTCCTGGACTAAAAACGTTGTTGCTCTCGGGTTTTCTGGAAACGTCCTTGCTCTCTAGGATGTCCTGGAAACGTCCCTGCTCGGGCGCCATGTAAACCTTCACCAGCTCTTCCCAGGTAGCTTAGAGCCAGAGTTCAAAGAAATAATAAGATCGAACTGTAAATCAAATTATTTATAATATTTATTCAATGCGTTTACAATACAAGAATAAATTATCGTATGTATCGGAAAAATTGTAAAATTAATAATTTTATGTATAATAAAGTTAAATATAATTAAATGTGAAGCAATTAAATTTTCTTCGGAGCTTGTCGACTTCGGTTCTGCTTCCTTGAACGGATCTTCTTTCGTCGAATCGAATTCTGCGTCGAATTCACGGCTGACAGACAGGACTGGTTGCGCAGAATCTCTGATATTCAATGTGTGTCGGTCGATAGGTTTGGTCGATGCGACGTCACAATCAAAATGGCGTTTCTCGGCTTCAGTGTTTCTGTGAAAATAATTAATGTCTTGTGCACACTCCACATTCACTCAATCTTGCAGATAAAGTCTGAAATTAAATTAAATAGTGTATGGTGTAGTGTTCCACTGGTCACCAACCCTCTGGTTACGGTTCTAACTGGAAATAAACGGATAATTGTGAATTCGTCAGGTAAGTGCTTGTGGATTTATTTAATTGATCGGTACTGGATAAATAAATTGCCGGGTTTGACGGTACGGGGAATTATTTACAGGTTCAGGTTATAACTCAAATTCATGGATAGGTTTAAAATAATAAACCCAACGGGTAACTTTACTTTATTAAAGTTATTGAAACTTGACGCATAATTTTCTAAGTTTAATTTAATAAACTTAACGGTTGACTTTCTAAGTGAATATAACGAATCAATCTCAATAGGGCACCCCAGTTTTGAGATTAGATGCATTAATTCTTAGTGAATACGGTCTTATTTCCATTAGAAGCTCGTCAAACTCACTAAAAGAACATTGACCTCCACTAACGTTTTGATGTAATTCAATAAATGTCGAATTCTCATGGAAGATATCTACTTCCTAGGAGAATCAAAACATTCCATTAAATTACTGTTTGCATTTAATTTAAACTAAAAGTAACTTTAAGTTTAAATCAAACTCCAGCCTAATTTTTAAACTCTAAGTTCAGTCTTGACTTGAAATAAAAATTTACTAACAGTTAAACTGTTCGGAAACAAAATCAAAATAAATTTACTAAGTCGGATCAAAATAAATTGAACAGGAAACTAAAAGTTTTAACGGGATTCTGGTTTCTAAGAAAGGCAGGTCTGGATTCTTTGAAAGGCAGGAATGAATTCTCTCAAAGGCAGGATTGAATTCTAATATTTTGAGCTGGTGCTCCGGTTTTATATCCACTGAAGGTGGTAGGGATGCTATGGAAGGAGTTATTGTGGGAGTTCCGTTTCCCCCACATGACTTCTTCGACGAGCACTCCACGTTAAAATTGTCCACTTCCAGCGCCACGAACGCCTCGTCTCGGAACCACAACAATATAATTCCTCACGAATTATTAAAATCTTGTTGTTTCAGGAAACTTTGTTACAAGAACAATAGCGTTAGATTTGCCCTAAAATCAGCTGAAAGTTCCCGTTTCCACATTTATTGTACACTACAAGTGACCTCCGTTTCGTGCTTAACAGGGACATTGTGAAAGTTCTACCTCTAACTTCCGGTTTCGGGTTTCTCGTAGAAGTTTATTTCTTTGATGGCTTTTTTTAATATTCCCCTACATTCCATAGCTCATCAAAAACGGAACATCCGCTTAGAAGTTAGGAATGCGTACACCCACCCACCCACAGACAGACATTTTTTTGAAACCACGTCTTTGGTTTCCTGGGAAATCAAAACATGTTTTCCCATCAAAATCGCGATTTAGAAATTTTGCATGTAATCAATACTTCCCCATACTGAAAGTATAGGAAAGAAAAACTAGTCATCAATGTCAGAATAATGACATTTAAGAGTGTATCAAAGAAATACGTTTAAGCTTCCAGGGTTACCACAAATTTCGGTTCTTTTCTATCTAACATATTTCATAAATTGATATACTACATTTAATTTTTTTATTTCAGTTTTTGTTTTTGCTTGTCACTATAAAACTATTTTGCGATGGTATAATAGTTATTTATGCATTAAGGGCGGCGGCAGCCGAGGGCTAAGAATACGTCGAAGTTACGCCGGTGGTACATACACAACTTTATGCACGGATGAAGATTTTTTAATTTAAAAATATTGCTAAAATAAATTGAAAGCATTTATAAAATAAATTGAATTTTCCACACACATCTAGCGTTGCTTTGATTAAATTTGAGATTTGAAACGGGTAAACAACGGTAGCCATGTTGCCTAAAATCTCATTTTGCAAGTGTTTAAACTGTTTCTATTAGGTATGATATCGTTGTTTGACATTTCATTATAACCGATAGGCAATAAAGAGGTCCATGGGCTATAAAAAGACGTTTATGACAAAGAAATTCGTGTATAATTGTCAATTTATGATACATCCGTACATAAAGAATATTTATTTTTACTTTTGGGGCTCCTAAACATTAGAAATTAGTTGTATCGCGTTTTAAAAGAGTTGCGAAAAAAAACTTTATTGTGATATCATAAGTCCATTCAATGCCATACTAACACGTGGATTTTTCCGATCCATAGAAGACCGCACAGATCATTCTCATACACAAACTTTGCAAACCGCCCATATGACGCCAAGTTCTACAGACTAAATAGTCTGCTGTTAATTATATCCCAGCCAGTGGCGTTCCGTGTGTTCCAAATGTGGGTAGGCAATTGCAAAAATTATTTAACATTAGGAATAAAAAATAAATAAATTACGGCAACTCTAATTTACCAAGACCTGTTGTTAAATGAATTAATCTACGAATAAAATCCCTTTTAAATTTCACCTTGTCATTATGGACTTTAATTTGATGACGTAAACCTCCGTCTAATGCCAAGTTAATGCGTGATTTGCCAAATAATTTTAATCTAACAGTTGCAGATAAATGTTCTTCGGTTGACGCACGTTTTTCAATTGTAGCTGAAAGAGTTTTAAAACAGAGTATCCTGTTTCAGACTATACTTTTAAGGGGTTAGATATAGATGAAAATAGTAAGCAAAATAGTTTATTTTTAATATCGCTACCAGTTAGTCAGTCTATTCTTTTATACCATTTAGTATTAAACGATCTAGATTCTTCCTACTGTCTGTGTGTTCATCGCTCATGATTCTTTTATATCTATTTGTTTTTCGTAAAAGTATCCATTGAATTATTCTTTGAAATGCTGGTTAACAATAGTTTCCATATTTACTGCAAATTTGCAAACTACGTATGAAATAAATAAACACACAATAGCTGCACTCTGCAACTAACTGCTGCTGCCGGCGCCGTGAGACCGCTACAGAGGCCGTGCTTTTGCTGTGCTTATTGCGTTCTGAAATCCGTACTATTTCTTTGCATCTGTTTATCTGCTCATTGCATTATTTGTATGAATGTGCTTGCAAACGTATTAAGAGTAATAGATTGCTGGAATCATTTGGCCCGATAAGCTCAGTCTGTTTAAAAGCAACGGTTTATTTATGTGGCGGCTTTAATATTACCCGGTGGTGGCGTTAAAAAGTAAAAACTGTGTAAAAAGCTACTATTGTTCAAGATAACAAAGTGTCTACAACACTCTACTACTGTACTACTGTAGTACATTAGGTACTCTAAAATTTGACTTAGGTGAAAGGTGAAGTGCTAGAGAAAAGGAACAGTTTTATATACCATCAATTCGGATATACCACAAGGTTTTTTGATTTATTGTACATATATGATTAAACAGCTACTAATACAGATAGGCAGCGTTAAGCAGAGCCATACTGGCTCTGGCGTTAAGTACCTTGGTAGATGTCTGACATGGAAAACCCACATAACCATGGAATAAAAAAAAACTCTGCATTAAATGCGATAAATATTATTGGCTACTGAGACGTAGGGAGGAGGCAGAGACTACTGGGTAAATATTGACTGGGTGACATGAACGACAATGAAGAAAGACAGAATTTCGCGTCACTAATGGTTTGGTTATTAGAGGAACACTATTCTGACACAAGAAGATTTACAAAGAAACATGAACGGCACTAGGAAGAACCATAGAAAACTAAATCGTTCATATAATTATCGAAAAGAAATGGAAAAATACATTACAAGACGTCAGAAACAAGAGAAAAATTCAACATACAAATTTGCAACGAAGATAGAAAAAGCAAAAATCATAACTGCTCAACACGAGGTGCGCAGCAAAGCCAGCCACCTTGTCATCTTGTCACCTAGCTATAACAAACGCCGAAAGGCGCTCTTTGCTTCAAACGGGAGCTACAGAATGAAGAAGAAAATTAGGGCGTAAAAGTCTCAACTTACCCTTTACAACAAATTGCTTCCTATATATCAGGCAGTGCAGTAAGCCAGCTAGTGGTATGGGATACAATTATGGGTCGCTGCATCAAATTCAAATATCGAAATTCGCGAACGGTTTCAAATTTTTAGAGCGATAAAAAGAGAAAACAAAACTTTATTGAACGATACCCAACACGTCTCCCACATCACTTGTCAAAAACAACTCAACAAAAAAAATTTAAGAACGTCATACAATGTCTCTTCACTTAAATCGCTATACCCCTTGAAGGATTTTTTCTTAAAACCTATATTTAAAGCATTACAGCCATTATTTCATACTTTCTCTCCACCCTGTATGTATACAAATAAAAGAAAATAACAGCATGTATACCATTATACCCGTATGTTGTCTCTGTCCAATAGTACTTGATTTTCTTGGTGAATTTGTATTTTGATTAACCTGTTTTAGTTGCATACTGATAGTTTGTATGTTCAATACAATTTATGCTTTTAAAAAAGTATGTGGCCAAACTTAAGGTATATTGTTGTGTGATACTGAAAAGTTTGGATATTTCATATAGTAGAGTTACTAATTAAAAATAATTTTGATTTATAACTCTGCAAAACTTGCAGCGGTATCCATGCAATATCATATAGCCTATAGCGGGTGGCCGTGAGAACAAGTAACAACCGCCCATTTTCTCAATTTTCAAACTATTAATTTCAAATTTTTTCTGGCTAATGTACACATAAAAATGCATATTACGACATAATACAGTGTTAATTTTGACTTCCAGTTTAACTGGTAGTGATAACAATTTTTTTATTTTTAATGGAACACCCTGTATATTTTTGCATATGTGAATAGACCCTTTAATTTTCTTCAAAGCTATGTATAATACTTACCCATTAACTTTTAATTTTGGCCACCAGCGGGCGTTGTTAAAAAAACCTTAAATGCCTAATAATCCATAATTAATTTCTTTTTAAGTTGGCTTTGAAAACAAAAGAATAATGAACTTTTCAAGTGTTTTTGTTATCAATTTATTTAAACATTTTATTTTGGCAAGAAGATATTAAAAAAACTAAATTAAAAAGATTCTTAATGTTTAAACGGTCATAACTTATTTTTTTTAAATACCCCTAGTTGAGTTTTATGGCACTTTTTAAATTGCCATTTTATATACTTTAATTTAATTGTTTTCAAAGCATACTTAGTTGCAAAAACGTAGCTATTTTAAATATCCGTTAATAATGCAATAATTTTATTTTTTTTTGCTATTTTAAAAATAATGATATTATTGGTATTAAATTAAATAAAACAAAATGGCAATTTAAAATGTACAATGAAACTCAAGTAGGGGTATTAAAAAAAATAAGTTATGACAGTTTAAAAATTAAGAATTTTTGTTTCTTTAATTATTTTAAGATTTTCTTGCCACAATAAAATGTTTAAACAAATTCATAAAAAAAAACAGTTAAAGTTCATTATTCTTTTGTTTTCAAAGCCATCAAAAAAATTAATTATGAATATCATTATTAGGCATTTAAGGTTTTCTTTAAAGCGTCCTCTGGCGACCAAAATAAAAACTTAATGGGTAGGCATTAAACATAGCTGTAAAAGAAACTTAAAGCTTTATCCAAATATGCAAAACTATACAGGGTGTTCCATTAAACATAAAAAAACTGCTATCACTTTCGGTTAAACCTAAAGTTCAAATTAACACAGTTTTATATCGTAATAAACACTGTTATGAGTATACGACACAGAAAAAATTTGAAATTAATATTTTAATCATTGAGAAAATGGCTGGTTGTTACCTGTTATCGGGTGGCCACCCGGTATAGTGCATAGATTAAAATTATATAGCCCCTCAGTCATACCCCACCAATTTAATTTGACATATCTAATAGACGAAAATATAACTTTATTAAATAAGTTCATATGGAGAGCAAAGCCACAATTCGTAAAAAAAGATTAAAGTCTGCGTTAGTTACTAATATTATGTGCTAACATGCCTAACAAATATTTTCAAATTGTATTAGAAAGAACGTAAATTTTACATCCTTTTACATCCCATGAACAAATATGATGAAATAATGCTAACAAGAAAATATTTTAGTAAAATATTAACATAATATATAAAAATGTTACATTTAACATTTATACAATATTACTTACAACTAATTACATAATTGTGCTTTTTTTAATAACTTGCATTGCAATCAAACATGTCTAGAACATTAAAGAACTTCATAAGACTATTATTTACACAGTTTTAAGTGGAATATTTTCGAGCAGTATAGGACGACTCTTCTCATTCTGCTTCATGTGCTGGTATAAGCTGGTTAAGCATATTGTCGCATAAACATCGATAGCTAGAACATATTCTTTATTATAGTAATATTGACAAAAACTAAACTGCGATTTAAATTTAACGAATGGCAGAGGAAAATAATATGATTAAATTTTTAAATATTTTTTATAAATATAAATATTTTCGTATAGAAAACTTTAAAGACCTCAACACTAATGTATAGGCATGAAGTTTGAAATTTACTTACGCATTACAAATATCAAAGTTATTAAATTGTACATACCTCCAACAATAACAAGTTCAATTAGCGTCCAGGGAGACGTTACTACAGCTCTTACCGTGGAAGAAATAAATAGAGCTATTAATTCCAATATTAGCACCACGATGTATGGATACAGCAATATCGAGCGTTTCTGTAAGGTAAAAACAACTACTATTATTTTAAAATTTTATTACTTTTACTAGCACCTATTTGAATTTTCGTATAGTGAGTATAGTAAAGTTTTTGGGAGAGGCGATATACTTGACTATAATATGCTGTTTAAAATTTATTAAAATTAGCAGAACCCGCAGTCTATGACCCACGTTATTTTGGTAACTTATTACTAAAATATAATAAATAAGCTGTGTCGAGTTGCACGACATGTACCGAAAGCACCCCGCAGTATTGCATATTCTCAAATACGGAAAGTCGGCGACTAAACTGAACATACGTAACTACTAAGTAGTCATGCAAATGCTTATTTTGTATTTATATCACTTTCTAGCGTGATCTTAAATAAATACTATATAAATAATCTTAAAAGTAGAAGTATCCACTATTCTTTTAAATTAGCGCTGTTCATTAGTGTAAATATACTCTTCTAACTCCAGAAATAATGTCAGTATTTTAATTTTTCGCGATTGTGTATGGCGGGATCGATTAGGTAAGTTTAGTTTCATCTGAAATTTTGGGTTTTTGAACTGCAAATGCTAATTCAGTACCCGAGCGTGATAAAATAATTGTAGGTAATAAAACAACATTTACAGATATCTACCGATATCTCTTTTGAAATCTCAGCTGCAATGCAAATTTTAAATCTGATTTGAGTTCTTTATGATTATCTAACCCGATGGCAGGAATCCGTAACCCAACACGTGTGTTCAAATATGCGCTTTATGCAATGGACGCGTAAATATGTGGCATCTAGTAGCGGGGGCTTCACGCAACTAAACGTTGAGTCAGGTAGAAGAAATCCCGATAAGCATAAAAACCTGTGAGCTATGATCACGTTTTTTTTTTGTTAACAATAAGTAAACAAATAAAGTTGGTAGCGTAGCAGGCTTGTAGTAAATCCGGATTCCTTCTATCTGTCTCAACGTTTAGTGACGATGTATCTAGTAACATTCTCGACGCACTTTATTTATTATGTTTATAGGTTTTAATGCTTCATCGCAATCAGCCTTTACGTCCCACTGCTGGGCACTCTTCTCTGCCACGTACTCTCCTTAGCGCTAAGGTGGAGTACGGGGGACCTATAGTTAGACGTCGAATCCGAACGACTAAATATCAGAGAAGGTTTTAGGCATTAAGATCCCACGGCTGCCTACACCGGATTGGGGAATGTGAGTGGCGGGTTTCGGCTTAGATTTTTATTGCTGCATGGCTTCGGCGGGGAATCGAACCCTAGACCTTTAGCGTTAGAGGCCAAGCGCCTAACCTCTGAGCTACCACCACTTTTAATGCTTATGTAACAATAAAGCGGCGTAATTGGTGTCATGAAGCTGCTATACCGGCGGAATATATGAATTACATTAATATATCTCTTCTAATAAATTTGCTAGTAAATACTTGTAAAGAAAAACCTGTGGCCTAGCCCACGGGTTCTGCTATTTTATTGTAGAGTTAAAAACGTGCTTAACAAAGAAATATAATATTAGCTATAAAATCTGCTGCAGTTAGCAGTTTCTAAAGAACATTTTAGAATTAATTTGCGAATGCTATAATTCTTGTGATCCAACTGTTTTCCAAAATATTCAGGTTAATAAATGTTTATGAATTCTTACATTACGGATATCTGTAAACATAAGCAACGTTATTTTATAAGCAAAACGAATTATATATACGTACGATTGTGTATGACAGGTTCTGTTAGGTAAGGTTAGTTTCACCTTAAAATTTATGTTTTTAAACCGTAAATGGTAATCCAGTACGCGAGGGTAATAAAAGGATTATAGGTAATGGAACAACATTTCCAGATATATGCTGATATCTCTTGACATTTCAGCTGCAGTGTAATAGTTTGCATGATCTGACCTGCATTTCTCTCCAGAGACTTTAGCCCGATGGAAGGGATCAGTAACTCAACATGTGTGTTTTCCGAGGAGTCTGACGTGGGATTGCCAGCCATCGGCAGATTATGTTCCAATCATACACAAAAACCGTAAACATTAAATTTTGCTTACTTTTATCGAATACTGTAGCCGCCTGCCGTACCAACAACTATACGCCTGATATAATAGACGCGTAAATATGCGGCTTCTAGTAGAGGAGGACTCTCGCCACTAAACTGAATCAGGTGGCAGGAATTCTAAACACCATTAAAACCCGCCATGTCTTCTGTTTTTTTTGTTAACATTAAATAAGCGTATAAAGTAGGTAGCGTAGCGAGTTTATAGTAAACCGGAATCCCCTCCGCCTATTTTCAAGTAAGTCCACCTCTCCTACTCGGTAGTTCATTTTTTCCCGAACTCTTTTTATCGACAATCACAGATAAAAGAGACATTTATAACTATTAGCAAGTCCGTGCTATTAACAATATAAAATTAATTGCTGAAGTTATTCTCATTCCTTTAGAATTGAAGATGGGGAGTAACTCGCATGCCATAAAATTGTCTCTGCTAACTTGACCTTTATTTACCAACTACCAACTAGGTGCGAATCTTACCTCAACTATTCCTTTTAAAGCAATAAAGAGGGCAATACTAGTAGCAATGAACCAACCAAGATAACCACCTATCATTATTTGCTCGAAAGAATAAGATGCGTGTGAATAATGCTGAGAACCACTCAATACAGTTTGCGTAGCGTAAATTGTAGTTAGAGCACAAATACGGAAAACCTAAAAATAAAAGCATTACTAATGATTTAAATAATTACATAAACTTAAGTTTTAAATCTACAAATCTAATTTTTTTCGACTTACTAAACAAATTACTCCGTATGCCAAATAGCCATATTTTAGACTACAGCAACAGCAGCACTTTGAGACACAAGGCATTATTGTGATAGAATGTGTTATCTAGAACTAAAACAAACATGTAGAACAACTATAATAGCTATTTATGTTACTAGTGGAATAAACGCGTTATTATAACACGAGTTTGAAAGTTGCACGACGAGGTCGTAGACCGAGTCGTATAATCAAACGAGTGCCCTAATAACGCATTATGCCACGTGTGACATGCAAAATTTTATCTACGACTGTCTAGAATTTGTTAAAATTCGAATATTATTGCTTGAAATAATATTTGGCATTTCGCATTAATTTATCTGCAAATGTCAAGTCACTTTTAAAATACTTTTACTCATTCGATTTGTTCAATACTTCTTATAAACAAAGCCCTAACACAGTTTAGTAAATCAATTTTTTGATTTACTAGACTGTGACTGTAGTAACGTCCGAGGTACAACGATTTTTCCCGCAGGACCGTATAATTTGAATGCTCAAAAGATACAAGCCGTCAAAATGGCATAAAAATCTAAAAAAAATCGCCACGCTTCTGAAAACAAATGACGTAATCATTACAGTAAATTTAAACATAATTCATTCAACAGCAATAACATATTAAAGAAAAAGTCCTAGGGCGTTAAAGTAATAAATACAGAATTACTAGCTTACGCCCGTTTGTAAAGGCGCTAAATCATAGATTATAGACCGGTCGAGCATAATAGTACATTATACATTAAGGGAGAGAAACGTCTTATTTTTCCTGAGGTGTAATTTGAAGAACGAGGGCTACAAATACATCGAGGGAAAAATGGCGGTCTCTCCCGAGGTTACATACTATATTTTCCACGATCGGGAGTAGAAACACTTAATTTCATAAATAAAGAATTATAATAAATCGGAGCAAAATTACAATATTTAGAAGCCTTTGGGATGTTTCCATGCAACGTACCATGACAACAGACATTTGTTTACAAAAATAAATATGAAATGAAATAAAAACTCCCCTAGGGAAATTGCTGTCTTATTTCGTCCCTAGAGAGTAAATGCTTTACTTCTGTCACAATTTTAATGCCATAGAAACCGACTTCTACTCCCGGTCGTGGAAAAATATAATATTTACTGAAAATTGACTATAAACAGCTTCTTTACATTTAGATATCTAAAAACGCCATTTTAAACGTTTTTAATATTATTTAATTCTAAGAGATCAAGCATGTTCGTTTTAAGATTAAATGTGAAGTAGACTTTGATCGACAAACCGCCTTATAGTTCTAGTTACAAAGCTTGATTGTTATCACAACATTTTAGCCCCAGCCGATATTATATGATCAAAATATGTGTCACGTCTAAAACCGTCAGCTGTCCTTTAAGTAGTAATAAACAAGTAATCGACTCGGCGGCGCACGTACCTACCAACATGAATTAAATGCTTGTAAAAGACGATAAAACTGCAGTAGCTAAACTGTTTCACATTTAAAAAAAACCAATACCGCTCTCTTAGATATACTTCCTTTACTGGTTAGCCAAAAAATGAGGGGAGAGGGAGGAAAGATTAGCGCCTAAATATAAATCTCTAAAAATTAAGTTCAAAAACTTATTCTACTATCACTGTTAAGCAATGTGCCTAAAACTGGAATCATTTATCGTCCTTTGATCATTAATAAAAAGACAATAAATTTCAAAGATCAAAAATTCAAACAAGGCGTCACACACTAATCATTTCAATTGAATAATGTCGAATTGTTATTTCTTTGAGTTTCCCAGGAAAACAATCAACTTAACAAAAGTTGTACTAAATAAAACTAAATGTAAGGTCATGATGGAAGGCAGAGTCTCTGATAGTTTTGAAGTTAACAGAGGATTGCGCCAAGGCCACTGTCGACGATATTCTTTAATTTGGTACTAGAGAAAATTATAAGGGAAAGTAACATTTTATACTAAGGACATAGTTTATCACCACAAACATCAATGTGTAGCATATGCTGACGATCTAGCGCTATTAACACGTAGGCCAGGTGAACTAAAAGAAGTTTTTTGAAGACTGGAAGCGACAGCCAAAGAATTCGTGTTGAAAATAAATGAAGACAAGACAAAGTACATGGAGATGGGGGATAATGAACATTTAGGGAAGGAAATGAGTATAATTTTGAAGTAAATAAGAGTTTTGAATTCAAGCGTTCTTTAACGAATTGAAATGAGGAAAGTGAAAAAGTTCATAAAAGGCTGACTAAAAGATGTAGAAGGGCTGGAGCTCTGGCAACGATGCTAAAATCAAACAGAGTACCAAGGAGGGCAAACATAAAAATATATGTTACAGTCATCCGACCAACAGTTCTGTAGGCATGCGAAACGTGGATCCTTAATAAAGAAATAGGAAAAAAACTAGATATATGGAAGGGGAAGATACTTAGGAGAATATATGGAGGTGTAAATGAAGGAGATGTGTGGAGAAGACGGACAAACCAGGAAATTATTGAACTATACAGGCAGCCAAAAATAACAACTATTGCAAGAATACAGAGACTACGATAGAAAGGACATATCGCCAGATTGCCAGAACGAAGAATAACAAAAATTTTACTAGAGAGTGAAGCAGGTACAAAAAGAAAAAGAGGTCGGTCAAGAAGGAAGTGGATGAAGTCAGTATGAAGTCAAATGAGAGAATGGAAAGAATTTGCAAAGGACAGAAGCAAGTGGAAAAAGGCAAATCTGCCGGGCAAACCTCGCGAGACCTTCCTCACATTTATTCAAAATTTTGAAATTTTTTAAAATTTTGAAATTATTAATTATTTATGGAAGTTTTTTAATTTTTTGACAATATTATGATACTTTAAAAAACATATTAAAGGTTTTCAATTTTCATATTTTATACCGAATGTTTATTCGAAAAATTTATAAATTTTATTTTTTTTTAAATAAATGTTGGAATCTTTTTTATATTTTTAAAAATTCTGAAGTTACGAAAAGTTTTAAAAATTACCAAACTTTTGGAAAATTTTTAACTTATCCAAACAAACAGTTTAGATAAACAATTAAAAGGAAGCCCCGCAGAGGTGTTTTCTTAATGAAAATTTGTTTCTATTGACATTCAACATATTTATATCGATTTTGAAGCCGAAACTAGTACATTTTTGAAATATCGCAAAATCGTTGGGAGAAGCACTGTGGGGCGGTAGAAAGGTCGTGCATTCGCCAATGGGCTATTCGACATGTGTATAATTCGAATTTAGGGATCTTTTACGAACGCGTCTATATTGAAGTTGAGTTCACCACCCTCCTCCCAATGGAAAGTTGTTCCCATTGTCATTTAACATGCTCATACCGATTTTAAACCAAACCCATACTGATGTTGAAGTCGAAAATTCTAAATTTTTGAAAACGAAAAGAACAGATAGTGGTGAGCGGAGGGTGGTGGGAAGATAGCGCTTGTGCAGATCGGCTATTCAACATGCGTAGAATACAAATCTGGGCTTCCTTTTCGAGCACGTCTATATTAGAGTAGAGCACCCTTCCCATACCCTCCCCACTTATTTTTTGCGAGAGTTATCTGGTTTTATGATGTCTGGTATTTTGTAATTCCGAACAATGTTAGTCCGTTAAAAGCCGAAAATCGAAGTTGCAATAAACTACTATTTTTGGCAGTTGTTCAGTAAAAGCCTTCAGGTAAACAACTAAAAAAACACCTTTTAGATGTTTTCTAAATGGGAGTGCTTTGCTATAACTATTTAACATGTCGATACCAATTTTAAATTCGTAACTCCTAATTTTTAAAACAACAAAAAAATCTATCATGGGGGTGACTTGGGGGTGGTAAGAAGATAGCGCTTGCGCAGATCAGATATTCGACATGCGTAGAATACAAATCTGAGCTCTTTTGTCGAGTACGTCTATGTTATTCTACATCATCCCTGCTTTTTCGAGCGCACCTATCTCGCTAGTTTGCGGTTTCATCCTCGTATGATTACGATCCTTTTAAACGTAATTTAAGTTTTCGCGGTTAAGGTGTCTGGGCTTGAAACTTGTAACGAACCGTTACTAATTTTGATTTAATTTGCTTTGAGTTTACAAGAATTGTTTAATTTTTACATTTAGTTTATATGCCGTTTTCCGTTTACATTATTATACTACCGTTAGGGGTTTATTTTATATTTAAAATAAGTAGTATTCCGTTGGTTAATGCTTTATATTCATTGTACGCAAGTTTCCGTAATTTAGCAACCGTTTCAGTATTTTAAAATTGTAATTTTAATGTATATTTGATTTCAAAACATTTCATTTACGGCCGGAAATCAGATAACCGCGTCTCTGCGGATCGAGCCGCAGAGATGCTATGTCAACCCCGCTCTCGTAGAGTGGGGATGCGCTTCGATTTCGGGCGCATACCGACCGGCTATAAATTCAAAATTTTGAATTTTCGAGTTCAGTTCGCCGATGTTACAGCCCAGTACCAGTCCAGCCACTTCTACAAGTCACCAGTGCTCCGACCGAGGTAACCGACCACCGCATCCAGGATATTGGGGTAAGCAAGCTGTGTTTTGACACCATTACTAGTAACGTCAAATATTGCTCTCTCTCTCTCTCTTGTATATTTGTAAACTGTGTTTTCCGGAGTGCACCTTATGCGCAACATTTCCTGAGGTTGCACTTCTCTAACTCGCCTACGCGAAACAATTCCTGGGCAAAGTTTCCTCTTCTCTCTCTGACTCTTTTATTTTCCGGAGTGCACCTTATGCGCAACATTTCCTGAGGTTGCACTTCTCTAACTCGCCTACGCGAAACAATTCCTGGGCAAAGTTTACTCTTCTCTTTTCTATTTGTTTG
Source organism: Ctenicera cuprea (assembly GCA_958336395.1). Classification (NCBI taxonomy): domain Eukaryota; kingdom Metazoa; phylum Arthropoda; class Insecta; order Coleoptera; family Elateridae; genus Ctenicera; species Ctenicera cuprea. The sequence continues at coordinate 1,498,757 of OY284488.1, read as the reverse complement.
AGAGCTTTGTTGTGTGATTCATAGTGGCGAATTTGTCCGCCTGGTGTCAAGATAACAGTTTGTTTGCTTTAGTAACTGGTACCGTTTCCGACCGTATACTGGTGACTACTGTATATATATTGGCTACCGTATGTATGTATTGCTACCGTATTTGCTACTGTTTTGCTACCGTATTTGCTACCGTATTTGCTACCGTATTTGCTACTGTATTTGCTACCGTATTTGCTACCGTATTTGCTACCGTATTTGCTACTGTATTTGCTACCGTATTTTTGCTTAATATTATCCGCTTTGCTTGTATATGATTAATTTGGATGGGATATTATGTAATAGACGTATTTAAACCATTCTACGTTGTTTTACTTGACTTGTTGAATATATCCAAGTTAAATAGAGCTGCTTCAAGAACCTGCAGGCTGTCATTCCATCAAACAGACCCCTGGAGACCGACATCTTCAACTGCAGTTACCCAGGTCTTCGCTAAGCCGTTCTGTTACAGCGAAGCCGTTCTGGAGAGTAAACTCCATATAAAATCTGGCGCCCGAGAATTTCCCAGCGATTATACGCATAAGCAGCCGTATAATCCCGCCCACAACAAAATACAAGTTAACTACCGGACTACAGAGTTGCCAAATAGGCAACTGGGGAAAAGAGCGTCGCAAATTTGGCGCCCGAGCAGGGACCGCGTTTGTCCAGTCAATCCCAAAGAAGAACCGTCCCGTAACGTGACTTGGAGGGCATTTCCGTTCCATCAGGTATATCAACAAGTGAACACCGCAACTATGACCGATTCTGAGAAGTCCGACCTGGAGAACAACCCAGTCGAAGATGACGCCGATCCAGGTAGAAATTTCGACTTCACCGATGGCCGGGTTAGCTGGGTGTACCGCCTTAAGAAGGCACAACTAGTGGAGGAAGCCACCAAGTTCCGTTTGTCACCAGAAGGTACGACGGAGGTATTGAGACGTCGCCTGGTTCAGTTCATACGAGAAGGACCAACCGCCCCACTAGTGACCGATCCGCCAGCAACCCCAACAACGACCGTATGCTATACAGCTACTAGCATAGAGGATCCATTTCAGTGGAAGGTACCCGTGATGTCCGCACCGACTTCTACGACCGTAAGCACCCTGTATACCCAGACGTCAACCGCCACGACCAGCACAACCGCTGGTATACCGTATCACTTTCCGAGGTCATTTACACCGTATCAACCACCGTTATCAGCATCGGCATCCGTACCTCAGGATTATTTGAACACCCGTACAACTGTAACCAGCGCTGCTGCAGGTATGCCGTATTATATTCCTACAGCCTTCCCGATGTACCAAGCACCGCCACCAGTGACCGTACCAACCCCGACCCAACCACCCCGGACCGATAATTTGAATGTCCATAAATGGAATGTGACATTTGATGGAAGCACCGACCCCGTAGCGTTTTTGGAAAGACTTGACGAGATCTGCCTGCGCTACAACATACAGGCAGAACGATTGTTACCAGTGCTACCGGAGATATTTACCGGCACCGCTCTGCTGTGGTACCGAAATAACCAGAAGCGTTGGAGATGTTGGAGCGATTTCCTTCATGACTTCCGAGCCTTCTACCTACCTGCCGACTACCTGATTAACCTGGAAGCACAGATCAGCCAACGGGTACAACAGAAGCATGAGACAGCGGTGAGTTACATCATCGACTTGCAAACCCTGATCAGAAGACATGGAGCGATGTCACCGGACCAAGAATTATTCTGGTTACACCGCAATTTACTCCCCGACTACCGTTTATTTATACACCGATCCACATGCCATTCCGTAGACCAGTTACTAGCTGCAGTCAAAGAATATGAAGACATCCGCAAGCCCGTTCCATTGATTACAGCTACCCGATCTAGCATACCACCAACACCAGTAGTAGCAGCCGGTCCGACTTATCCGAGAACCAATCCGAAACCCGTATGGAAGAACAACCCGTATGCTACCGCTCCCAAAGAAGTACCGACCAACAATACCCAAATGAGTAAAAGCACCCCCGCAGTATGTTGGCATTGCGGACAAACCGGTCATTACCGACAACAATGTACCAACAAGAGGGTCCTCTTCTGCTCCAGGTGTGGTACACGAGGAGTCATGTCCCGGGACTGTAAATGTCAACAGCCGGGAAACGAAAAAGGAGCCACTCAGTAAGGAGGCCTGAACCGCTCCCGACAAATATCGCCTCCCTACCAGGAGATAACCGTCCGTACCTGCCCGTCCTAATAGCCAACCGAACATTTTCTGCACTTGTGGATACCGGTGCCGTACTGTCCTACATTGGCCCACGAGTAGCTGACATTTGCAAGAAGTTGCAGATAACCGAACAACCGCCCCTTACCCGAAACGCTACCGTATTAAATGGTCAAACCGTCCGTGTACAAGGAGCCTATGCTGTTCCAATCCAGGTAGACCGCCAGAACAAAACACACCAGTTCAACTACATACCCGGCATGGTGTCCGACATCTTGTTAGGGATGGATTTTCTGCAGTCTATGAATTTCCACATTAACCTAACTACCGGAAATGTATTTCTGGAAAACCGCATTGTGTCCATCAAGAAAAAGGATGCCGTATCCGTAGGGATGGTGCAAGAAGCGTCAACGTCACTGGCGAGTATAACCGAGAGAGAAGTACAACAGCTCAACAACTTCCTAGACACCGAGTTACCCTTGTTTGAAGGTATTAAGGGTACCACCAAGAATGTGGAGCATCAAATCCGTTTAATGCACCGCACACCGATTAAACAGCGTTACCGACCGCAGAATCCCCGAATGCAAGAAATCATCAACATCGAAGTAGACCGAATGCTCCAAGAAGGGGTCATTGAACAGTCAAGCAGTCCATGGAGTTCTCCCATAGTTATGGTTCAGAAGAAGGATGGAAAGCCGAGGTTTTGTATCGACTTCCGGAAAGTTAACGAGGTATCAATGAAAGATGCCTATCCGCTCCCGTACATTAATGCTATCTTGGACAAACTGAGACAAGCCCGTTATATTTCCAGTATTGACCTCAAACAAGGTTACTGGCAAATACCGTTGACCGAGGACAGCAAACCGATCACAGCCTTTACCGTTGGGGGAAGAGGATTGTTCCAGTTCGGTGTAATGCCGTTTGGTCTTCATTCAGCACCCGCCACGTTTCAGCGTCTCCTGGACACCATCATCGGTCCAGAGATGGAACCCAAGGCCTTTGCATACTTGGATGACATTATTGTCCTGGGGAAGACTTTCGAAGAGCATCTGAGTAATTTGCAGGAAGTTTTCCGCCGTCTCCGTGCAGCAAACCTCAAACTCAACCCCGAGAAGTGTGAGTTCTGCCGAAAGTCCCTGAAATACCTGGGGCACACCGTTAGTGAGCAAGGAATTCATACCGACCCGGAGAAGGTGGAAGCCATCCGTAACATACCGCCCCCACGAAATGTTCGAAGTCTGCGACGTTTTCTGGGTGTGGCTTCCTGGTACCGCCGTTTTGTACCGTCATTCTCCAATATAGTAGCTCCGCTCACTAAGCTACTCCGTAAACAACAACGTTGGTGTTGGAGCGACGCACAGGAAGAAGCTTTTATAAAATTAAAAGCCAACCTCACCGAAGCACCCGTCCTGGCGTGCCCAGATTTCAACAAACCGTTTATTCTGCAAACCGACGCTTCCGATCATGGGTTAGGCGCCGCGCTTACCCAGAATACCAGCAGCGGGGACAAGATCATCGCTTACGCGAGCCGTACGTTGTCTCCAGCTGAGAAAAATTACTCCGTGACCGAAAAAGAATGTTTAGCCATCGTCTGGGGAATCGAGAAGATGAGACCGTACCTAGAGGGCTATCATTTCACCGTAGTATCCGACCACCAGTCCCTTCGCTGGCTTCATGCTATTAAGAGCCCAGCTGGAAGATTGGCCCGGTGGAGTGTTTTTCTGCAGCAGTACGATTTCGAGATAAAATACCGTGTTGCAGATACCCTGTCCCGTGAACCGTTACCGAATGTCGAAGAACCAACCGACCCGGAACTGTGTGCTGTCAATGTGCCAGACTGCGCCTGGTATCAACGCAAGTACAAAGAAGTCGCACAGCGACCTGCCGATTTTCCCGATTATGTCATCCGAAGTGAGAAACTGTACCGTCACTTCTACGACAACAGTCTGAAGGACGATGAGTTTACCGACCCATGGAAGTTGTGCGTTCCGACCCCTCTACGCCAAAAGGTGCTAGAAGAAAATCACGACGTCCCAACCGCCGGACATATGGGGATAGCCAAGACCATAGCCCGGATTGCCAGACAATATTACTGGCCGGGGATGTTTCGTGAGATTGCAAAATATGTCAAGAAGTGTTTATCCTGCCAACGCTATAAAACATCGCAGCAGCAGACACCTGGACAGATGCAACCGTCCGCCAACCGACAACCGTGGGAAACCGTTAGTACCGACCTAGTGGGACCACTACCAAGATCTTCAAAAGGTAATTGTTACCTTGCCGTATTTCAAGATAGGTTCACTAAGTGGGTGCAGTGCAGAGCTATCCGTACAGCTACCGCACAAGCCGTAAGTAAAGCTCTTTTTGAGGACATTATAACCCGATTTGGAACACCGAAAACCGTCATTACTGATAATGGGACTCAGTATAATAGCCGTACCTTCAGTCAGCTCCTCAAAGATTTTGGCATCAGCCACCGATTTACACCACCGTATACACCGCAGGCGAACCCCGTTGAAAGGACCAACAAAACGCTGAAGACCATGATTGCTCAGTATTGTGAAGGTAACCACCGTAAATGGGATCAGCATTTATCTGAATTTATGCTAGCCATAAATACCGCACCAAATGAATCCAGTGGTTTTACTCCCGCATTCCTCAACTTTGGAAGAGAGTTGGAGCTACCAAACACTCTCAGACGAGGGGCAGAGGATCCGACCGAAGATACCGAACCTGAGGATGATGCCATTCCCGAAACCCATCAGACCCGAATTAAGAAGTTGCAAGAAGTGTTCGAGCTAGTGCGAGTCAATTTAGCCAGAGCATTTACTACTCAAGGACACCATTACAACCTACGCCGAAGAGATTGGAAGTGCCATATAGGTGATAAAGTGATGAAGAAAGAACATCACCTATCTTCCGCAGCTCAAGGGTTTGCGGCCAAGTTAGCTCCGAAATATTCCGGTCCTTATACCGTTACTAAAGTTCTTTCACCCGTAGTTTATCAATTAAAAGGTATAACCGGCAAACGTGTTCCTCGCGTTCATATTAAAGATCTTGAACCGGCCCATGTATAATCTGTACCGACTTTCCACGATAGACCATTTACCGACATGTTACAGACCGATCATGAAGACCGGAAAGCCGCAGTCAGTTCCATCATTTCCTGTAAGGAAACCAGGGAAGACCACGGCAAGCTTGAACGCGGTTAGGCGAGCCGCAGCCGCTTTGCGGGCCAGATTTTCCGGAGTTGGGGTCCAGGCGGTGAAACCCCGGACGGTGCCCGTTCAAACCGTGACCGTAAGACATACATTATCGAGTGAGAATGATCCGACGGTTAGGCGAGCCACTAGACCTCGGTTACCGGAAACCACCACCCGAGTACCGACAATCCCAAATGTTAAACCCACGCCCGACAAAGGCACTGAACCCGTTACCAAAGACACCGAAATCTCCAGGATCCCGGTAGTTGTTTCTGCAGAGGCAAGAAGGCAGAGAACAATCGACTGGATGGCCCGCCAACAGAGGCCATTTCATGAGTGGCCCTACCAATTACAGAAGGATGCCCAAGCGATAAGACCACCAAATATGCCGCCTCAGAAACGGTTCCGATACAGGTGCAACACCACGGCAGGGGCGGGGAAATGGGTGAACATTTTTTCCCTATAAAGAAATGTTTTTTTTTGTTAGTGTGCATTAACATTTACCGACACAGAAGTCTTGTTTAGTTAAAATTAACAGTTTGATTTAGTTTACCTTCTCCGACATTAAAGTTTATTTATTCTAAGAAAATTTTTTTTAATTTCCGAACTTGTAAATACTGTAAATACCGAATAAAACCGAGATTTGGTGACATACCGTATAATTCAAGTTTTGGATACAGATGGAGAATCAAGTATTAAGCCTCGACGACTGTGATCTCATCCAAGAGTTGACCGACGCCATAAATGACACCACCGCCGATGCCGATAACGCCACCGAAACCGCAACCGATGTTATCACCGACATTACTCCTTCCCCGAGTATGGAAACCGCTCCGACCCTCACCCAATTCAACGACGAAGCTTTTCTGCAGTATGTGCACGAATTGCAAGCCGAAGGCACCGCCGCTCCAATCACTACTATTATCAACAGGGAGGCCACCACCGAAGATGCTCCAGAGGACGATTGGATTATGGACATTGACCTTCCGCAGCAGCGCATTCCGGTGTGGTCTGGAGACCTATGCTGGAGATGTGGGCAACCGGGACACCATCGCCAGACATGCCGCCGTCCCAGGATTTTGTTCTGTTCCCGCTGTGGTCTGGTAGGGAAGATGTCCAGGAAATGCTGGTGTGTTCCGAGGGGACCGAAACCGTTAACACCATCGACCAGCACCACCATGTGTTGTGACCGGGGTGTGCAGTGCAACATTATCGAGTGAGATGAACAAGGGTTCCACGTTAAAAATTTCGTTCCGTGAGTTTTAGTTTCAACAATATCCGTTAATTTTGTTTTGTGCCGAAAAGGATAAATCCTTTTCTTTCCGAAGAAGGAGGGGTGTGTAACGAACCGTTACTAATTTTGATTTAATTTGCTTTGAGTTTACAAGAATTGTTTAATTTTTACATTTAGTTTATATGCCGTTTTCCGTTTACATTATTATACTACCGTTAGGGGTTTATTTTATATTTAAAATAAGTAGTATTCCGTTGGTTAATGCTTTATATTCATTGTACGCAAGTTTCCGTAATTTAGCAACCGTTTCAGTATTTTAAAATTGTAATTTTAATGTATATTTGATTTCAAAACATTTCATTTACGGCCGGAAATCAGATAACCGCGTCTCTGCGGATCGAGCCGCAGAGATGCTATGTCAACCCCGCTCTCGTAGAGTGGGGATGCGCTTCGATTTCGGGCGCATACCGACCGGCTATAAATTCAAAATTTTGAATTTTCGAGTTCAGTTCGCCGATGTTACAGCCCAGTACCAGTCCAGCCACTTCTACAAGTCACCAGTGCTCCGACCGAGGTAACCGACCACCGCATCCAGGATATTGGGGTAAGCAAGCTGTGTTTTGACACCATTACTAGTAACGTCAAATATTGCTCTCTCTCTCTCTCTTGTATATTTGTAAACTGTGTTTTCCGGAGTGCACCTTATGCGCAACATTTCCTGAGGTTGCACTTCTCTAACTCGCCTACGCGAAACAATTCCTGGGCAAAGTTTCCTCTTCTCTCTCTGACTCTTTTATTTTCCGGAGTGCACCTTATGCGCAACATTTCCTGAGGTTGCACTTCTCTAACTCGCCTACGCGAAACAATTCCTGGGCAAAGTTTACTCTTCTCTTTTCTATTTGTTTGAGAGCTTTGTTGTGTGATTCATAGTGGCGAATTTGTCCGCCTGGTGTCAAGATAACAGTTTGTTTGCTTTAGTAACTGGTACCGTTTCCGACCGTATACTGGTGACTACTGTATATATATTGGCTACCGTATGTATGTATTGCTACCGTATTTGCTACTGTTTTGCTACCGTATTTGCTACCGTATTTGCTACCGTATTTGCTACTGTATTTGCTACCGTATTTGCTACCGTATTTGCTACCGTATTTGCTACTGTATTTGCTACCGTATTTTTGCTTAATATTATCCGCTTTGCTTGTATATGATTAATTTGGATGGGATATTATGTAATAGACGTATTTAAACCATTCTACGTTGTTTTACTTGACTTGTTGAATATATCCAAGTTAAATAGAGCTGCTTCAAGAACCTGCAGGCTGTCATTCCATCAAACAGACCCCTGGAGACCGACATCTTCAACTGCAGTTACCCAGGTCTTCGCTAAGCCGTTCTGTTACAGCGAAGCCGTTCTGGAGAGTAAACTCCATATAAAATCTGGTGCCCGAGAATTTCCCAGCGATTATACGCATAAGCAGCCGTATAATCCCGCCCACAACAAAATACAAGTTAACTACCGGACTACAGAGTTGCCAAATAGGCAACTGGGGAAAAGAGCGTCGCAAACTCTATACCGACACACGTAGATACCATGGCGAAATATGTTTTTTCCATATTCTCGGAACCTAAAACCGTGCATATTGGTCGAAATCTTAGTTCCGAAATTTTGACGATAACCATTCCTCCCTCTAGCTATACTCCGTATAGCGAGGAAGGTAAAAGTGTAAAGTTACTGCATTCAGTCTGGATCAATTTCGTGATCACAAACAAAATGGTTTTAACCTTCGCAGTATCGAACGGGATACAAAAGTACCCCAGCGGCAGTTGTTTTTTGGCGTAGTTTTCAAAATAATGCTGTTTATAGCTATATATTTGTAATTATTAAATTGATGAATGTCCAGTATTTCTCCTAATGGGACTAGTAAATAATAAGGGTACAATACTCTTAGTCTGATACTACGTATGTTTATGATTTTTTTTATACAATTGATTGGTACTTTAGTAGGGGCTCCCGTACATCTTCAGATCATAACACACATACGTTTAGAAAAAGTTTATATACATTTAAAACAAAAACATTTTTTTAGCCTAAAATGGCCAAAATTCCACTTTTTTATTCATTTAAATTTTAGGAAGCCTAACATTACAAAGGGCTTAAAGAAAAGGTAGTAAATTAGCCCCTTAAAGTACAATATCACCCCTTAACTAGCAAAATTTCCAAAAATTCCCTCTATTTTCCATTTGGGAAAATGTTTCCGAATTTTGTGTTATGTGGGGAAATTTTCTAATTCAAGAGGTTAGTTTACCTCCTTTTTCCCAAGCCCCTTGTAATGTGGGGTTTCTTAAAATTTATTTATATCGTGTAAAATTTGGGCATTTTAGAATAAAAAAATATTGAAATTTTGTTTTTGTTTTAAATGTATGTAAACTTTTTCTGAACTTATGTGTGTTATGATCTAGAGCTGTAGGGGAGCATTTTTGCATAATTATCAAAACTGACATGGGGTGCATTTGTACAAAGCAAATAATCTGCGTAAATTATTTTTTTTATTGACGCTGTAAACATATATTTTCTGTTTCCGATTCGGGCGCCGCGCCACCGTAAAGAGGGCGAAGTCTTCAAAAAAAATAAATAAAAAACCCCAACTGGCCGGACCCCTCACAGAGCCCAGTTGTTTTTTTATTAAATACAAACTAGTTCTGACCATTTCGGTGTAACCGCTAATCTAAGTGAATATTATAATAAATTTTAACTTTCTTATATTTATTTTGTACTCTAGGTAAAGGCGAAGTCACAATAAATGCATCAGAAAAATAGCCAATTTGGTGCCTAACACTGTGTATTTTTCTCAAATTTTTCAAAAATTTCTCTAGGGTAACCCCTAGAACGCGCTCTACGTCGCTATTTATGATAGGGGCACCAAAACAAAACATTTGCACACGGGCGCCCAAAACTCTAGGCGCGGGCCTGAGTGCATACTTAAATAATAGGGCATTGATTCTTGCAATTTTCAAGTGGGGTAAAAATGTACCCCGCAGGGTACTTACCGGTAGGTAAAAATATGTTTACAACACAGTCATGACCGAGATTGTCGAAAAAGGAAGATTAATATTCAGACTATTGAAATGTTAACTGTTAAGCACCTTTATGTTGGCTTGCTAATTTTGCCATAACGTGTGGTCGTTTATTGCGTTGTTTGCACCACTATAGAAAGCTACCGTTTTATTTAGGGTTTCTGCAACTGTAACCTTTTAGAGAACCTCACTTTATGTCGAAATTGGTGGACTAGCGTTAAAAATAATAAATATAACAGATCCACAGACGCCGTTTGTTATTATCTGGAATAAATTACATCAAGGTTACTTCCACGCCACATTCTCTGCGGATGTTGAGCGAATTACGTAATACAATAATAAACACAGAACCTTGAACTAGTAAAATTTGTTAGTAACCAACGACGTTAACTATAGAGGATAACAATTACGAGTCGCAGATCGTTTGGAATTTATATGAAATACACGCATCTGCTTCGTACAATCAGCAGCTAAAAAAAATCTCCCAAATTTTGAATAAGCTGAAAGTGAATGTCAAAACAAGCAATCCTAATATTTGAAATAATAATTGCAAAATATTATTTATAAGCTTTTAGTTAATATAGTGGTTTGTGATATGTCTTATCTTTAAAATTTTTAATGGTAGCAATTATACCTTAATTGTTTTTCTACACTCCACTGCATGCAATTTGTATTCAAAATGCAAAGACGTAAATTTGTTATTAATTAAGTGATCAATAAAAATTCATATAACCACTCGTAGTAGTACGTACATACAAACTAAATATTGTGATAAATAGTTTCCGTAATTGTAATTCATAGAACTACTTTTTCGAAGAAAAAAAGGCCTATTTTACACTATATAAGAACATTTCCAAATTTTTATTTTATAGGTAATTATTTTTAAGCTCATTTAGCTAATAAATGATTATTGAGACAAAAAATATGAATATTAATGCACAAGTCGTTTTTTTAAAGTTATTTGTCGTATTATATAATATTTTTAATAACTGATAAATGAAATTAAGTCCAATACAAACTCTTCTTTTTCTTCCTCTTGTTATAGGCCAATGGCCTGTTTAATACCCGCAACTAGTGCGGGTTCTGTGAGCCCTATTTGCACATATGCCACAATACAAACTCAAACATCATATAGTTCAAATTGTGTAAAATACTTACTGGAAAAATAAATTACTGAACGCATCCACGATTTTGCAACAATTCTAGCGTGCCACGCTTCTCTTTTTAAATTGCTACTGCCGAAAATAGTTGATCTTTAAATATCTCTAGCTCCTAAGTATGCGTAAATATTCTGCGCATCGTTGGCTTCCTGTTTGCACGTATTTCACGTTCCCATTGAAATTTGAAATTTTGGTGGACATTTTTTGAAGCTCACAAACTCAAAAAAAGTTTATTTTTAGAAAATAGAGTGTTTATAACGCACGATGCCCTCATCGAACCGCTAGATAGATTTTAAAGAAATTTCGAATACACACCGGAACTGGAATTGGAACATGTTTTTATTTTTAGAACCGTTACGCTCTTATAGTTTCGTATGGGATTGACGTGTTCACTTTAATAATTTTCATTAAAATAGCTTCAAGTACTGCCTTTGCCTAATTTCCCGATATTTACAGTCGCATTTAAAATGAAACCATAATTGTGATACTGTTGAATCTATAACTGAAAAAAATGAATTTCGATTTTAAGCAAAAGATCAATAAGTTACAGCAATACAGTCGTCCAAACGCCGTAGAAATTCTAGGGGTGTCTAAATCCAGGGATAAAAAGTTTGAATCTAGGAAAAAAGTCCCCGGAGAAAAAGTCACGGAAAAAAGTCCATGGAAAGAAACAGTCACCGGAATAAAAGTCTCTAGGGAAAAAACTTTAAAAAGAAAGGCAAAACTCATAAAAACACAGAAATGTTTTTAATATAAAATAAGTAAAGATAAACTTGCATTTTTTTATAGTGTTCATCGTTGGCAGTAAGTTTATTAAAATGCTTATAATTTGATTATACCGGTAAATTCAGGGCTAGTTGAATTGCTACATTATTTTTATTATTACATATAATAAAAAAAACTGACGCAGTTTCTGGGCACAAAAGCAAAATCACCGACTTTTGGTTTAACTGAAAAGCGCTTCTATCTTTGACTTTTGAAATGGTACACTGTATAACAGTTTTGAATTGCCAACAAAAGGGACGTTTCTAGATTGTTATTTCCTTTGTTTCTGATAAATTGATAATGGATACTTAGGGGACTTACAAGTTTATTTTACTGCATTTTGTACATTCATTTTAATAATAAAGAAACAATTTCTATTGACAAAAGTCGCTACGTTATTACATTTAAAAGTGATCTTTAAAAGACTACCGTATATGAAAGTCAGGTAAAGTTTATTTTACCGACATTTTCTGGTGACTTTTCCTGTAGACTTTTTTCCGGAGACTCTTTTCAAGGGGCTGTTTTTCCCGGGACTATTTTTCCATGGGTCTTTTTTCCGAGGACTCTTTTCTAGAGACTTTTTTCCGGAGACTTTTTTCCCGGAAACTTTTTTCCCGGAGATTTTTTTCCAGTGCCTATTTTCTGTGGACTTTTTTCCGTTATTTTTTTTCCAGAGACTTTTTTCCGACCAACAAAAAAAATATCATGGCTACTATAGGTGCTGTCGATCGTGCACTGAACTTCACGATTGACAAAAATATGATCGATGCGTGCCATAGGTTTGGCAATAAAAAGCTCCAAGAACCTAGAAGTATAATCCTGAAAATTCTTAGGCGTATTCATAAGGAAGAATTGTTGAATGCCAGGAAAAGCAAACGTACTTTTTCTACAATAGACTTGGATCTTTCTTCTGGGACCCCATTTACATCAGTGAGTTGTTATCAGCTGCTAACAGAAAGCTATTTATACAGTGTCGCTAGTATAAGAAATCCTATGGTATTAAATATTTTTGGACTAAGAACGGCAAGATCATGATGCAAAAAATGGAAAATAGTTGAGTTTACGTAATTAATCCTACTGCCGATTTTGTTGTGCATTAATGACTGATAAGGCTTACTATTTAATATGTTTTTAGCATACTTATCTATTAGATTTAGGTAAAAAAAGAAAAAATTTAATAATTTATTTAATTTTATCTCGGCCCGTTGCTTTGCTTTTTCGTAGTTGGCCTCGAAAAATGTTATGGGTTGTAACTCTTTGATTAATGAATTTATGTTGATTACTGCAGGGTCTTTTCTAGTTGTTACTGAAATATTCAATTTATGCTTTGGTTTAGGTGTAGAAATATATTATTTAGAGACAGTTACCTTCAATTTGTCGACGTATTTTTGATAATAACAGTTATATTTAGTATTTGGTTAGTTTTTTTAGTTTAAATGATTAATGCTATGAAAAGTGCTCATTTAAATGTACGAGCAGTTATAACTAATTTTATAAAATTTAAGTATGATGTAATAGGGGTATCTGAAACAAGGCCTTATATTCCAATTGAAGTTTTGAACATTGAAAGCTACAATTTTGTACGTAAGGATCAAGTAACTGCAACAAGAGTAGAGCTTAGGAGCAGATTTGGGTCAGCATTATGCTTTCTGGACGTATAATAATATTTGGTACTGTATATAGGAGACAAGAGTATGGGCATTCTGATTTCTTAGATGCTTTTCAGGACTTCGTATTATTCATCTTATCTTTGTGCGATGAAATAGTGTGCATGAGTGATTTTAATCTGACTGTGCTAAAATTTTGTGATGTTGCATGTGTTCAATTTTATTCAGCCTTAGCTGCAATGGGACCTAAACAAATTTTATATTGGAAGTAACTCGAGTTACTGCTACTTCTGCTACATTATTCAATTTTAGTGTTGTTGTTGCAGATGTAGAAACACAAAACATGGGTGTTGTAATTATGGATCATATGTCAGATCATTTTCTAGTATACCGTTATTATCCTATAAATACAGGGGCGCATGTTGCTTTCTGTATATATACTTATATAGTATATACATTTAGAGATTTTAGCTTAATTAATAATGATAATTTAAAAAATGATTTGCAACAAATAGCTTGGCGAAACATTCATAACATTTCAGATATAAATAATAAAGTTACATATCTCACTGGCAACATCATAAAATCGTTTGATCGGCATGTTTCCTTTAAAAACGGTAAATATTACTAAACCTAAAGCACCTTGGCTTACAGAAAATGTTAAGTTTATGGCGTCTCTCATAGATGCTGCTTTTAAACGGTACGAAAAGCTAAAAATGCATGGTTCTTGGGAATATAATGTCCCTAGGAAATTATACAACGTTTGCTATAAAAAAAGAGAGAAAAAAAAACGTACTTGGAGTATCTGGCCCGAGTTGATCCTAAGACCACATGCAAAGAGCTTAAGTCGCTAAATATATACCATACAAAAAAACCTGATAACAATGCTATTCCACCTGATCTTAGTGATGTTAATAAAATTATCTAAACCTTTTTTAATGCTGGAAAGGCATCTACCTCCGGAAATGTAGAACTAGAGGAATTTTATAATAACACATTTGTAAAACCGTTTGAGTCCTTGTTTCACTTTAGGCTTTTGGATGAAAATCAGATAACGAATATAATATTTGGTATTAAAACTAACGCGGTTGGGTCTGACGGTATACGTGTCGCAATGTTGAGACTATGCTGTCCATATGTTCTGCTTATGATTACTCATATGATTAATTCCTGTTTACTATCGTCTGTATTTCCGCGTGAATGGAACTGCTAATGTTATACCGCTACCCAAAACCAGTGAACCTAAATATTATAAGGATCTTCACCCCATCAGTATATTATTAGTTATGTCAAAGATCTTGGAGAAAGTTATGGTAGAACAAAAATAATATCACATATTACTTTTCATAATACTTTATTAGAAACTCAGTCTGGTTTTAGGAAAAGTTACAGTTGTGCCACTGCTCTTTCGAACATAACTGATGATATACTGCCGGCTGCTTATAAAGTTCTATTCAACATCCTACGGTTTATTGGTTTTGAAGAGAGTGCTGTGGAACTTGAGCAGTCTTATCCTACTAATCGCTTTCAAAAAGTTATTCTTAAAGAAAAAACACCGACTCTCTTACCAATCACAGCTAGCGTGTCTCAAGGTTCAAATTTAAACAACAAAACAACCACCTTATATTTTTAACAAATTTAAATTTAGGCATAATATCCACAATGTTAATGTAAGAAAGAAAAGTCTAATCAGACCTCCAATCCACAAATCTTACTTGTTAAAAAAATTTTTTATTCGTATAATAGTATTAATGTTAATAACTCATTGCCAGAAGTTTTGAAACCACTTACAGCTTGCGCTTTCAGAACCGCCTGATTCGCATCATATTTGAAAACCAGTAAAAAATTGTCGTTTTAATCATTCTATTCTAAATTTTCAATTGCCATTTTGTTTTGTTAGTGCCCATTTTAAAACTCCGAGCCTAAATTTTTTTAAATAGGCAATACACAAGGCAACCCCAGATCACTATGCATTTCTACCATTTTTTTAAAATTGAGATCAGAGTTGTTTTACAGTACATGTATCTACTAATGATTAAGTACAAATTTAAGGTTACTTTAATAATTCAAATTTAATATTTGACAACAATAACTACAATAATTTAATAGGAACATAGTACAAAACCTAACGAAGCAGGTGTTCAAATTGCCTTCCCCCTTCGTTTTCGCAGAGTATAATTCTTCTACGCATCGAACCTCTAACACGAGCTAACATTTCCGGTGTGATAGAGCAACAACATTGAATTATCCTTTCGCGTAGATGTTCTTCATTTCGAATGGGCACTTCATAGACATAATTTTTTACTTTGCCCCACAAAAAGAAGTCCAGCGGAGTCAAATCGGGACTACGGGCACGCCAAGGATGCAATGCACCTCGTCCAATTACGCGTCCCTCAAAACGTTGGTTAAGATAATTTTTCACATCCCTATGAAAATGCGGAGGTGCACCATCATTTAAAAATCACATGCTATTCCGTACGTTTTGAGGAACTGTTTGGAGGAGAGCCGGTAGTTCATTAATTAAGAAATTTAAATACATTTCACCATCTAAATTTAAATTAAAGAAATGTGGACCTATTACAAAATCGCCAATAATACCTACCGCACCACACATTAAGAGAAAAAATTCTCTGAAAATGAGTTATCCTGATCCAGCGGGCATTGTCTTATTGGGCGTAATAGTGGCAGTTATGTCGATTAACCATGCCGTTATTTGAAAACCTCGCTTCATCACAGAATAATACCATACTTAAAAATTCCGCATTGCCGTTTAATTGCCGTCTAAGAAATTGACAATACTGAACACGATGCTCATAATCCCTATCTTCAAGATGGTGTATGGTATAAACATGGTAGGGGTGAAATTTGTTCGCCTTAAGAATATTGAAAACAGAACCTTTGCTAATGTTTAAGGCATTTGCAATCGCTCTTTGACTTGTATGGGGATTATCCGTAACCATTTCAATTACAGCTACTTCGTTATGTTCAACCGCAACTTGCCGTGCTCTTACTTTTGGTTTTGAAAATTGCCCATACTCTTGTGAATTCAGAAGAAGCATTCTAAATGTTTTGTCTGTTGGAATTCGTCTATCTGGAAAGCGTTGCGTATACAAAGTACTGGCAGCACTCGCATTTTTTCGACATTCACCCAGAATTAGAAGCATGTCCACTTTGTCAGCGTTGGAATACATTTTGCACCAAAGATTAGTGATCGATAATCTTTGTTTTGCACCGTTCAAGTAATGTGGCTTAACGAATTTGATTAGCAAACTGTCAAGTTAATGCAAACATGATTGCCCTGATCTTAATTATAGAAATATTTTGTTTTAGAATAATAGTCGGCACTGACTTGTATTGTGTTGCCTATTTTAAAAAATTTAGCCTCGGAGTTTTAAAATGTGCACTCTATACCTATCTAATTGATCTTATAATTGTTATTCATGCAACTAATATTTGTATAAATTAAAAACACCAAATCTTAATTATTTGATATCTCACTCTCAATTATTGTTATTATTAGCATTCCCACAACTTTAAAGCAACTGTCTTTGACTAGATCGTTTTCAATCCTACCGATGTTTTAGGCATTCAGCAATAAAGATAATCAAGAAACTACGTATTGGATGATTTGTAATAATTTTCGGGAAAAATACAAATTTTAGATTTATATTTTTAATTATATAATATATAATTATATAAAGTATTTTGATAATGACGAGCCAAACTTTGGCAGCAACAGTACTCCAAAATATATTAAAAAATGTTTTTGTAAGCATAGATCCCAGAACTCTTCTCTCCGAAATTACAACTTGTTGAAAAGGGAACAGTAGAGTCGCTTTTGCAGTAATTGCATTAAAATTTTGAAATGTTTAATGCGGGCATTATTTATTTGGTTTAGCATTTCTACTAATTGTTTTTTGTTAGGAGTTGGTTTATGCTAGTAAATAATTTTCATATTTTGTCACAGGTGAAAAACGAATCCGTGACATACAAAGCGTCAACCGCAGCTCAAGTAGGTGGGAGGGTTCGTTTACGGTAATGCGGAGCGTTTAAAACAAAGAACTTTAGAACAACGACTTAAATTGGGAAGGCGCCAGCGTGAAAATCAATTTGATTCGGTGCTGTCTAAGCTTCGCGTTACCTTGACTACATTTTCTTAGGAGGAGTGGGTCCTAGACTTACATTTAGCTCACCCACAATTTGTAGTATCTGAAATTAAAAAACAAACTGTGTTTCTGTAGCAAAGGAACCGTACGTTGTCGGCTCTACTGTTAGAAATAGAATTAAACAGATATTCACAGTTTAAACAAACCTAATTTATTAAACAGTTAAACGGAACAATTAAAGAAAAGACGAATTGTTGCCATAAATAATATTCTGACAAGTTTTTATATCTAACATCGTTTTTAAATCAATGTTAAAGCTGGGATATCCGTGGTAGTTTATTTCCTTTTAATAACGCAAAACAGTTTATAAGCAATCACCAACAATACACTGCTGGTTAATTTATACAGTTTATAAATAATCGACAATATTACTACCGTATTGATAAGTTCCAGCTTTACTTCGTCACAGTTCATATTGAGTATGAATACAACACTTTGATACTTCAACAATAGTTATTTATTTTAGCCTTATACGTATTTTGACATGTTTGCATGCTGTTATCGAAGGTAATAATTATTATAATTATAAATACTGCCGCATTGTGTGTCACAGATCTTTATACAGTTAATTTTTGTGTGCGAGATTTTCGTTTTTATGAAATATTTGTGTTAAAGATTTATGTTTTATAAAAGCTCTTAATTTAATGGAATTAAAAAAAAAGTTGTAAATGTACAATGACGTTCAAAAGTAGTAACGCAAAATCCTGTAGCTTAGGCAACTAATATTGCAACATTTGGGCAAGTTAGGAGTTACGTTGCTAAACCGGATTAAGGCTTGTTTAAATACCCTCCACAGGTAAGAGAACCTACTTAGATTATCTGAAAGAGTATTGTCTTAAATCTTTGCAATAGGAAATATTATTCCTAAGGAATTATGCACTATTATTCATTCTAATTAGTTATTAACAATTATTTAAATGCTTTAATTTTTTCTACGTTTACGCAATTTTTGAAATTAGCCGTTAATGTTATAAAAGTCAAGCATTTTGAAACGGTGAAAACGTGGGGAATTGAAAATTGTAAAATATAGATCAACAACAACGATTTTCATAAATTCTAAAGTATTAACAGTGTCAGACTTGAGTGAGGACGCAACAGAAATGTCAAGTAAAGTATCGAACATATGGGAAAAGCGCTTTCCCTAGGCTGTCCTATTCTTTCTCAATTTTTACTTATTATATTTAGACGTTTAGCCGAAGACACTAAGTTCACGCTTGAGCGTGGGCATCTAATGAGTGTAAAAAATAAGGTAATGGAGAATTAATCGCATTTAATGGAAAGTGGTTAGAAATCGAAAATTTTTCAATTTATTCAATAAATTGATGTTTTGTTATTTGCCAAAAACGAATTTGATTATATAAAACACAGCAACATTGCATTTGCATAAACATTTAACTTAAATAAATTAGGGCAATTTAAAAAATACAACGTGACCACGACATTTATACAGGATGATTCGTCCTTGCTTGTTTTTTTTAATTACGAATAAAAAGGAAAAATGATTATTTATGTCTGTTATTGAAAATAGCAAAGACCTACAAACACGTCATCGCAGCAACTTGTTATACATCCTTCCCCTAATCATCATCAGGTCCATTTTTGTTATAAGCGCCATGTTAGCTTTATATGTAATTTAATCGATAATGGATCATAAAATAAATGAATGTCATAGCATACAACTACATTAATATCAATTTCTCAAATTTTACTTTTAAAATTTACATACAATTATTTATTAAACGACATAAAAACACAACTAACATAGCGGCCATGAGAAAAAAGTATGCTGATGACAATCCTGGTTAGGGGGAATGTGTAGAAACCTTGCCATGAGAAAGTGTTTCTAGGAGTTTTTTGTAAATAATAACAAACAGATAAAAAAGTCAAATTTCTTTTTAGATGAAAACAGCATTAAATTTAGCAATTTTAACAAGTTTAAACCTACCTTCTAGATCATCTCTTATAGCAAGCGAGATCCTCATAATATAGTGTGCCTCGAAAACGAATCACCCGCTATATTATTAATAACGAAACAATATTTAAAAAATAAATCAATGTAATTAATACATATAACTTTAAATTTGAAAGGTGTGAATTGTCAAAACTGGCATCAAAAATTAAATTAAATGTACAAAAACAAATTTTCCGTGTTTTCTAAATCTAAATTTTGCGTAAAACCATAGTAAAACATTTAAATATACAATAAAAATAAATGTGTAAAAGCGGTAACAACAAAACTATTATATTAATTTTATAAATATGCACTAACTTGGTCTGTTAACCGCCACGGGACCTTCCTCGCTTATTTTGAAATTTGAAGAACGTTTTTGTATTTTTGTTGGCAATTATATATTTGTAATGTTCCAGAGAATTATTAAAAATCATATAATAGATAGTTTTTTGATTGCGTCGGTTCCTGCATGTCAAAAACATTGGTAAGATTCAATACAATTTAGTCACAGACATTTGCTTTAAAGTTATAGGAATTGTCCGTTTTTAATTGCAATGTTCATTGTTTCAGTATCGCAATTATAGTGTCATTATAGATACGACTATCAATATTGTAAAATTGAGAAAAGGCAGTACTTGAACCATACTAATTTTTAAATGATAATCGTGCGTTATACACACTCATATTACATACATTTCGAAAAATTTTAAAAATATTGAAACTAAAATTATAAAAAATTTGAAAGTATTTTATATATTGAAAAATGTTTAAATTTTGAATTTGTTTGAAATTTTGAAGATTTTTAGAAGATTTGGAATTTTTTAGAATTGTTTAAAAATTTTTGATACTTTTCATAGTTTTTAGAAAATGGTGAAAATTTTTTTGAAAATTATAATTTTGAAATTTTTTAGATTTTAAAAATCTCAAAAATCTTTTTTGGTGCTCGTCTATATTGAACGTCTAGCATTGGCTTCTTAAAGCAGAAGTTGCCGGAACAGATTTATTTATAGGTTTTGAGCTATGCCTTTGAAATTTTCCACGACAATTAATTTTACACAAGACAAAGTAATACTCGTTAAAAAGGCTCAATTACCCACTTAGAATCTTTGGCATCATTGATGCATACGTTTTTCAGAACAATAATTTATAACAATTTTTTTAATTTAAAAAAGGTTTTAAAATAATTCAAATCGTTTGCTGTTTTTCTTGCGATCAAATGTGTGTGTGTAAATTGTTTACAATGCAAATTATCTACGAGTTACAGGTTAGACTTGCGATATTTTGTGATTTTCTTTATAATGTATTCACAGTTTGTTTACCCAAATTCTTTAACAAAATACAGAAAATTAAACATATAAATCTATTTCTGGAACTTTATGTAATTTGTAAAAGGATTTAGCAGCTTTCACTAAAAACTTTAATATGACCTTCAGCATAGTCCACCCGAGGTTTATCAATTGATGTAATAATTAACTTTAAAAAAAAAAGAAAACCGACTTCAAATAAAAACACAAAAGTAACATAAATTAACTAAAAAGCAAAAAATAAACGTTTTTTATACAACAGTTTAATACTTATTTGTTGTTCCGTTTAATGTAATTAAGAAATTGTTGTTTATTATATAATTATTAATTGTTTTATAATTTTGAAGTCGGTGCCAAGTAAAACATAAAAATTCGAATCTAATTTGTTATTGCAGCAAGGTATATAATTTTTATGTTTTACTTGGCACCGACTTCAAAATTATAAAACAATTAATAATTATATAATAAACAACAATTTCTTAATTACATTAAACGGAACAACAAATAAGTATTAAACTGTTGTATAAAAAACGTTTATTTTTTGCTTTTTAGTTAACTTATGTTACTTTTGTGTTTTTATTTGAAGTCGGTTTTCTTTTTTAAAAGTTAATTATTTTACAATTGTAAGTGATGGGAAGACCTAGTAAGGATGCTTCTCGAATGAGGAAACGAGGGCTAGTTGAAACGGAAGATGAAATACGGAAACACTAAAAAGTCGGTTAAAAAAATAGATTTTGAGGTGTATCTTCGAAGTTCAAGCTCCAATACCAATGAAATTATAGTGGGACTACCTTGGAACCATGCTGAACCCAACGGAAAAAATCATTAAAATCGGTTCATAAACAAAAAAGTTATGCCCGAACATACATAAAAAAAAATAAAAAAAAATAAAAAAAAACATATACAGACGAATTGAGAACCTCCTCCTTTTTTTGAAGTCGGTTAAAAATGGCATAAAAAGAAAAGCCTAATTAAAAAATTAGTGATGCCCAGACATAAAATTACAAACAATTAGAACACAGACAATGTCGGAGTAAAATGCGCCTAAACCGTAGTTTCTTCGGACTCATCTAAGAAATAAACATTTTTGAATACAAATGAGTTCCATAAATCGCCTTAATTTTGTTTTAAAAATTGGTAATTAATTTTATGTTACACTACTGAAACTACAGGTCGTGCCTGTTAAACAAAACACTTAAAGTAAATCTACGAGTATAATAATGGGGAACGATCACAAGGTCATCTTTGCTTAGATTCAAGATATACGCTTTAACAATTTCTTCTTTTATTCATGAAGTATACTGTGATATACAAAACGCATTAGTACACTTCATCCGCCACGACTATGACGTACCGCTAATAGATAATTGATTTAAAAATAATATATTCATTTAGTTCAAATTTTGGCGGTTAGTTTTAATTCGTGCATTTTGGAATTAACATGAGCATATGTTCGATGTAAGCTTTAGTACCTTTTACTGTGGTTCATATAGGGGTTATTGCCGTTACATTTATGCTGATTTGCGCTTTTTCCTGTCGCTAGCCTGTTTTTTGCTGTCATTCCTTTTCATTCATTTGCACCTTAACACCTCTCTTACTTTATCATCTCATGTTACTTATCATCGTCTTTTTGTTGTTTTACTTGCAGTTCTGGGCTCCCATACTTTCTGTCCTGTTCTGTTTTGTTTACCCATTCTTATCAGATGGATGAACAATTACATTTGACTATCTTTAACTACTGTTTCAACTTTCAATCCAATTATATTATTTATGTAATTCTCTCAGTTTTTATCTTTCCCAATGTAGCGTTGTGCTTTTTTAGATGAATTTGGTTGAGGTTTTATAGATGTCCTCCAGCTAGCTCAATTTCGTGTCTTCAGGGCGATTCGGGTAACGGAATTCGGCGCAAATTTCCCAGCTGGTAATCACACCTTTTCCTACCTTTCTTATACCTTTGATGCAGTTTGAGACTACTGGATCAAATAAATAACTACTAAATGCACTTTACAACTTTTTTGGAAATTGAAAATGAGTTGAAATATATCAATTTATTTTAATTTATTGTTGATAAAACAATTTTTAACTTCAACAAGTTGTTTTTCTTAGCCTTATACGTATTTTGAAATGCTGGCGTGTCATTTCCAAAGGCAAGATTAAAAGTAAACAGTTGGTGTTGCTATAGGAACAATAAATCTTTATAACTTGATCTTGATTTTCTATATCTGCGGCCAGATGACTTGATTTCTCATCCCAAAACGTCCATAACGGTGAATTTAGGAGATCAATTTGTTCATTCATTAAAGGTACATATTTCAAATGCTTCTTAGTATATCCAACTTAAATTTATCATCACAAAGGTGTAAACATTTTATATTGTTATTAGATGTTATTGAATGATTGTATTAAAGACGTACTTAGCGTAATAGGATTTATGGGGGTGTTTATATTGGTAACATCGTACGTGTTCCTTGTACCTAAGATCAGAATTCCTAATTGTTTGTTCTATATAAACTGAATTACAGTGCGAGCAATTTAATATGTAAATGCCTATATTAGTAAATTGTCGGTTTATTCTTTAGCATTAAATATAGTGTTTAAAATGTGTTTTGTTGTTTTAATAGTTATTTTACATTTATTTGTTTTGTTTATAATTTTGGCATTTTTTTTGATTTATTGCCAAAATATGGAATTGACGCGTATTTCATTTTATCTATTGTGTTCTGAATAGTTAATTTATAACTTTTCTCTCTTCTCGATGTGTAACTCGTTTTATGTTAACAAAACCTTAAAGTCAAAAATTTCAAGTACCGTAACGGGCGCCATTTTAGAGGCAAATTGTTTATGCTGTACTACATTGCGAAGTACATTAAAATGTGACCATCTGTTCGGGAACTATCAAGCGTCTTCCACATGCCCACAAATACGGCCTCCCACCCACGGAAAGACACAAAACTAGAGAGGTAAGAATTGAGGGACGTATAGAGGGAGTGAAGGGGAGAGGAAGTGAAAGAGAGAGCGAATGAAAGAGAGCAGTACAGAGGGAGAAAGGGATAGAAAATAGTGGGAAAGCATGGGGAACGGGCAGAGAGAAAGGAAGGGGGAAAGCAGAAACGAAAGAGAGAGATGAGAGCAAGAAACAGACAGAAAAAGAGATATGAAGTATATTGATAGTACGCTGATATAATATATTCAGGGGGAGAGAAAGGGAGGGGGCGAGGAGACGGAACGAGCGGGAGAAGGAAGGGTGGGACAGAGGAGAGAGAGAAGAGAGAAACAGAAGAGAGAGAAAAGGAGAAAAAGAAGAAAGAGACAGACAGAGCAAGATATGTAAAGTATACTGATAGTACGCTGAAGCTGAGTGAGTGAAGGAGAGACGGACAAAGGGAGGGAAGGAGGGCGGCAGAGGGGGAAAGTCAACGAAGGGGGGAGGAAGGGGAGAGATAAATTGAGAGCAAGAGAAGAGGGTAAATAGAGAGAAAGACAGATAGAGAAAGAAACGTAAAGTATATTGTTAGGTCGCTGAAATTTTTTCTTTTTTGTGAAACAGAAAACTAAAAATAGAAGAACACATTCTTCCGCCAAAAACTCCGCCCCAAACACTTCTGTATCAAAAAATTAAGTTCAAAACTTTATTCTACTATCACTCATGAGGAGTTAAGCATATACAGAAATTTGATAGCGTTACACAGAAATTAGCGAACTGGGACAGGAACCAAATTATAACTCATCTCTAGCACTGTTAGCCTAAAAAGTTAGAAAGAATCGTGTGACTAGTTTTTGAGCGATACTCTTTTTAATATTTTTTTCCAAATGATTGAAAAAAATTTTGAGGTTATATCTATTATCTATTGGAAAATTTTTGTGTTCAGCAACATTGTGTAGGACTATTACGATAAAAGAATTAAATTTGATATTTCAACTCGTTTTAAGCAATAACATGATATAGTTAACATTTCGAAAAATCATAAAGGGTGAATACTTGGAGCCAGAAAATTCAGAAAAACAAAATCGTTAAATTTGCCTTGAGTTTTTCTATCAGATGACCTGTTCAAATTTAAACAATTAAATTTCGGAGAAAAACACTACGTAAACACATATCTTAAAGTGGGATTTTCTTTGAAAACTTATTTACTTGTATGAATTTTTGATATATTTTCACAGTCCGAATCTCATCGAGATTGGGCTAGCCGTTTAGGAGTTTTAAAGCGATCTATTTTGGAAAACGTCAAAATATTAAACGTTTTTCACTTTACAGATTAATTAATTCTAAAGTTTTTTTTGATTTGCAACACTGTGTATCCTTAGAGCATTTACACTACAAAATTTCATCCTGATATGATACCTGCTTTTGAGTAAATAGTCGTTAAAGTAAAAATTTCCAAAAAGCGTCGGAGAGAAAATAGCGCGCTGGGACACGAACTAAAATGTAACTTATCTCTAGCTGCATAAAATTAAAAAAAAATATGGAAGGTCCGTTTTTGATTTATAGTTTTTTGAAAATTTCACAAATTTTGAAAAAATTTCACATCATGCGTGTCAAAATTTTTGTACATGTTTAGTAATATTGTGTCCCCTAGAGCTGTTACAATACCAAATTTAATACCGATCTGCCAACTCGTTTTTTAAGTAATTAGGCGTTATAAATCCGAAACTTAAAAAAATCGTGGGCTGTCGTCGGCGACCGCTTTGATGTGTACCTTTCCGGAACAAAGCAATCGTTTTGTTCGAAGTTCTTCTATCAGACTCCACTTTCAAATTTAGAAAATTTAAATTTCGAATAAAATGCTACCAAATAAACCGGTCTAACTTCCGCTCACGCTTTTGGATTTTATTGAAACTTTACTTTCCCAGTGAATTCTTGATACACCACCACATTCCAAAGTTCACAAAATCGAACCATCTGTTTGGGAGTTGTGACGCGCACAATCACACACTCTTATACACACCCACACACGCACACACTCACCCACAGACTAACATTTTTAAAACTACTTTTTTGGGTTTTTGGAGTTCTAAAACGTTCATTTTAACAATTTCGAACATTTTCATGAAATCAAGACTTTCTTATACTGAAAGTATAGAAAGCTCTTAGAATCTTTTGATGAACTACGTGGAAAGGTAGGTGTTCAGAATTAAATGGGAGCATTTTCTGAAAGCTTTTAGTACTAGACCGATTACACCAGTTTTGGCAACACTGTTTTTGTTCCCAAGATCCTAATTAATGTTCAATTTCTCAGTTAGTAGGTTATCGATATGAAAAAATAAAAATAAAAAATATCGCACAAGAACAAAACACTGCAATTTTTTCGGTTAGATAACGACGTACATTCTGTTGCGTAATTAACTAAATAACATCACAACTTTATTATACTTGTTTGTAATAATTCTATTTGTTTTCATTGCCATAGCCCTAGTAGAAGATTAATTAAACATTAATTAGACCGTTGCACAGAGGTGAATTTACACACTTTTGTGGTCAAAACTCTGAATGGTAATTTAGCTCATAATTTAATACTCGGAATAGTAAATTGTAGTAGTAGGAGCCATATAATGTAAAATTAAACAAAACCAAGTATTTAATGTGTAGATTTTTAGATGTAGAACATAAAGTATGAAAAGACATTCATTTATTACAAAAAGACCATTTAAAAGCATAGGTTGTAATGAATATGATATAATCGTTGCAAATCTGAAAATAGTTCAGAAAATAAATCAAAAACTTTTTTTTACAAAAAACAATTTTTTACATATTAATGAGAAAACAAATTACACACAATATTTAATAACCTATCTAGTTTAGTCGAATTACCTCTACAATATCAGATAATGAGTTTCTCTCAAAGTCCTCAATTTCTTCAGATATACTCATAGTGCAATCACAGTTGTGTGATGTTCCTTCGAGATGATCAATTTGCTCTGTTTGCTTTTTAATAAATCGAGGGGTATGATAAGCGGCACCGGCTACTGGGGTTGCCAGCAAATCGAAGACATTTAAAAAAGATTATGTTTGTTTTTTGTAAGTAGTAGCCTTATACTAGAAATATATGGATCCGAGGAAACCAAAAGCAATTTAAAAAATCTTCTATGGCCTGTCTCCTAGAAAATTTAGGAGAAGAACCTTTGCCATATTTTTTATGAATTTATTTCTAGGTTAGATATTACCTCTGGGCTATGAATTAATATTTTGTGTACAGTGCGACGTAAATTTGCCTTCATAAATAACTAGTTGTAAAAGCAGGGTTGCCTGCTTTTATTAAACGTAATTCCAGAAAAACAAAAATATTTCGGATTGCGTCTTGTTGTGTACGCTACTGGGTTCTTTGGTGTTGCGCCAAGCTAACAGCGTAAACAGTGTCCAGGTGTGGAATTGTATCTCCAGCAGCAAGCATTCGTTCTCAAGTCAATAACTCACAAACACATCAAATCAAACAATATAATGGGTTTTAACTACTTACAAAATCAACGTAAGTATTAGAAAATTATCCTAATATGTACAACTTTATTCGTATTATAAAATAGCACAATAATAAATTTTGGATTGAAGACGGTGATAAATCAAATGGAATTTTGCCGGCACAGCTGGGAGAAATTACAGGTACGGCTAGTGACTCGAATTTCTTCTAGTGCTTCTCGGGAACATCTGTGTGACGTTGAATTACAACAAATTAAATAAACAGGTAATCATAAGCGCCGAATTCTAAGGATTTGAACTAAATATAAAAAAACTTCTAGTAGGTAAATTCGCCATATGGTCGCTGCAAGTAAGTATAATAAATTTCTTATTATATAAGCGGTACATTTTAAAAATCTTTCGTGTGGCTTGTTTAATTAAATTTATTATTTATGTTGTAATCAAACTGATCGCCACTTTGAAAAGCTCACTTCTCGTATAATTATCTTCTTACTTACTTTACTTCTCAGCCTGTGGTAGTCCAGTCCTGAATGTAGGTCTCTCCCAAATCTTTCCATGCTTTTCTATCTTTAGCTTTTTGGAACCATTATTTTTCTGTTACCTTCTTGATGTCATATAACCATTTTTTTGAGGTCACCCTATATTTTGATTTGTTGTTTTAAGTCGCCCGTGTAGAATTTTTTGGTTCATCTCGTTCCAACGTATCGTGCTACATGTCCCACCCATCATCACTTGAGGTCAGCTATAAGATGTATTACGTCGGTTATTTTTGTCGTGTTTCAAATTTATTTCTTTCTTATTCTATCCCTCAAGCTGATTTGAACCATGATCCTCTTAATTTGTCTTTGTGTAATTCTTAATTTATTAGCGCTTGTTTGTGTGACTGTTGTTGTTTCTATGCCGTTTGTCATAACAGGTATGATGTATGTATGTCTATGTATCGTACACTTTGCTTATCAGATTGATCAGAATTT
The DNA here is from genome assembly GCA_958336395.1 of Ctenicera cuprea. NCBI lineage: Eukaryota > Metazoa > Arthropoda > Insecta > Coleoptera > Elateridae > Ctenicera > Ctenicera cuprea. The sequence continues at coordinate 1,470,678 of OY284488.1, read as the reverse complement.
TAAGTGTTTTTAAGACATTGCTTAAGTTTCCGAATGCGCCGCAACTCAGTCGTATTCTTCTTGTTATTTCGGCTGTTTGGTTTTGTTCGCCTAACTTAATTGTTTGTCCAAGGTATATACACTTGTGTACTATTTCGAGGACTGCATTTTCTGTATTGATCTCTTCTTCAGTCTGGCTCATGATTTTAGTTTTGTCTAGGTTCATTTCTACTACCTTAAATTTATGATTCACCTGCTCTATCATGTTTTTTAATGCATCTCCATCGTTACTTATGACAACGATGTCGTCCGCAAATAGATAATTGAATAAGAAGCCGTCAATGTCAATACCTCTCTTTTCCCATGACAGGTTTTTCAATATATCGTAGCTTGTCTGCCTTTACAAGCATTTGCTCTAGAAGTCTGAGCAATATTTGTTGGTAGGCCCTGCCTGCCTAAACATAGCCGTGTGCTTAGTTTATTTAAACCTTGGGACAGACAAGGATTTGATCTTAATGTATTTTGTTTGCCAGAACAATAATCCTTAATCGGCTTATCCCTGCTAGCTGTTTGTAAACCCATACAAACTAACGCTTCGCAGAATATTGCAGCTTGCATCTTCAGAGTGAATAGAACACTGAATTTAAATCCGGGAAGCGGTGGTATTTAAACCTCTTTTAGCCAGTCGGGCAGAACGGCGGAGTTCTGGTTGGCTGTGAACATTGAGCAAAGACGGATCTGGTGGAGCGTGATCGTGAGATCGATAATGCTTAGGAGTTCTTATAAGTTAAACTACTGGAGTCCAAGCTTTACTGAGTTTAAAACCATTCTCCCTGTAAAGGCAGACAAGCTACAGGTCCGTCCATACCTGATTATGCTGGGTGTGGTTCCCTAATGACGACGCGGTCTAAGCCGAAATAAACTGTAAACCATGTGCTCGTCTATTTTTATTTGAATTGTTGCATATTCGTATCCGTATCTTAAAAGATTTGAATACTTTGAGTTAATTCGGGCGATGTCTATGCTTGTAAATAGCTCACAGTTTAATGAAGTCAAATGCTTTCCTGTAGTTCATGAAAGTCAAATGAACAAGAACGTTATAGTCTGTACATTTTGTTATATCTGCGCATATTGATTGCATATGATCCGTTGTGCTGAAACCCTTTTGAAAGCCCGCTTGCTCAACCAGTTGATACAAGTCAAATTTGTTAGTTATGCGATTTGTTAAAATTTTTGTCAATAATTTATAAAGGTGAGACAACAAGCTGATCGGGCCGTAATTTTCAATACTTGCATTGTTTCCTTTTTTTGAACAAAATTGTAGTATCTGCGTTTTTTTATTTAACTGGTATGTAAAAAGTCTGCAAATAAATTAGTTTAATCCACTTTACGACTTTATGGATCACATTTTATTTGAGGGTGTGTGTGTCGCGGAATTAGCAAAAACCCAAGCTGCAAGGCTCACATTAGCAGGGATTAAGTTGTCAGCGAACAGGTACCGCGTTTGTAGAAATTGAAATACTAGGAAACGCCGAAACTTCACACATTAACATAAATTAGGGTGGCTTTAACATAATAATTAAAATAAGATTGAGGAAACTCAAGAGTGGGAATTTTGTGGTGTTGCATCAGTGATATGTTCTAAGCAAAATATGTTTAAGTTGCTTTGTATACTATAAGAGCTCGTTTAGTTTCAGTATTAAAAGCAAACAGATAGACAGACAGACAATATTTTATAGGAAAAAATTGAAATCAGTTTCCGTAATGGATTCCCATGGAATCAAAAAATGGATGTCTGCTTAATTTCAGATGTAAGAGAAAAATACTTAAAAATAAAAGGTTATGCAGTCTATCACACAATTCATCTCGACAACACGGCGAGAGGAGAATTAGCTGTGATAATTAAAGACAATATCAAACACTTTAAGGTCATCACTAAATTTAGAAATCTTTCTGTAGCAGCAAGATACTGTCCACCTAGGTACTCCCTACAAAAAGAAGACTATCTCAGACTTTTCCAAGCATTGGGCCACCGCTTTATAATTGAATGAGACTTTAATACTAAGCATACTGAGAGTCTAGGCTTATTACCACTAAAGGCAAACAGCTATATAAAGCTGTTAGACAAACCAAATGTGAATGCCAATCAATTGGGAAACCAACCTATTAACCTACAGACACTAACAAGATCCTACATCTAACAGATTTCTTTGTGCTGAAGAGTATTGCGTCAGGCTACACGTGCATTGAAGATAATTATGACCTATCATCAGATCACTCGCCCATTATCTTAACGGTAAGCGAGCTTGTCTTAACTAAATCACAATTACCATCATTTACAAACAAACGGACAGATTGGGATGGATTTAGGATATAAGTTAAACAAAGAATCCAGTTAAATGTACTGCTAAAAACAACTAAGCAACTGGACACGGAAGCAGAGCAATTCGTTCTTGCAACTAACAGCGTGGAATAATACCTCCATGATCAATAGAAAAACATCAGGCTTAAATTACCGCAAAGGAATTAGAGATTTAGTATCAAAGAAAGGAAACGCACAAAGGAAATAGTAACAAACCAGAGCCACCTGAAGACAAAGGGCTGTTAAATCGATGAGTCATCAGCTCAAAAAAGAAATACTCAACAAAAAAACGAATTATCTACTAATTTCTTGAGAAAATTGTCTGACGACAAAGATACAGAGTACTCTCTTTAGAGGACAACTAAGTTCTTTAAAGGCCAAAATAGAAAAGGCAGAAATATTTGCTGAGCATTTATTTTGAACGTTCCACCCGCACCCTTTTATGTGAAACAAAAATCTCGCATCAACAGACAAAATAGATAAAATAATTGAACCAATAACTTCAAACGAGAATATCAACACAATCTGCGAAAAGCTCAGTTCTAAGAAAGCACCTGGACATACTTTAATTACCGGAGAACTACTAAAAAAACTAACACGAAAGGGCATAATCAAAATTACACATCTGTTCAATGTAGCACCACGAATTAGATATCTACCAATGCAACGGAAGATCGCAGAGGTAATTATGATCCCAAAACCCGGCAAACCGCCCAATGAGAAAAACTTTATATTGACCAATATCCTTGCTATCGATCGTATTAAATCTGTTTGAAAACCTACTATTGAAACATCTGAAGACAATAATTGAAGAAAAGCAACTTATCTCGGCTCATCAGTTTGGATTCCAAAACTAGCATTCGACAAATGACCAAGTGCACCGAATTACTAACATAATCGAAATATGTTTTGAAGAAAACAAGATATTCGCAACAATATTTCTGGACGTGTCCCAGGCCTTCGATAAGGTATGACACGAAAACCTGGAATACAAGATGGAAAAAACTCTGCCACAGCAGATGAGCAAAATCCTCAGAACATATATATCTGTATCAGGTAGTTTAGAGTAAAATACGGATTACTCGGAATTAGAAAAATATTGCTGCCGGAGTACCGCATGACAGCGTGCTTGGACTCTAAATTTTGCTGTGCACCAGTGATATGCCGAAATGCGATGAAGTGACAACGGCAACTTTTACAGACGACATTGCATTGCTTGCTACCAGAAATTTCATAGAAGTAGCAACAAGTAAGCTACAAACAACAGTCATTAACGTCATAACATGGACGTGGCGCATCAAGTTAAACGAGCCAAGGCCTACCCACGTTAACTTCACCAAGAAAAAAATCGATCACATTCCAATAATCATTAACCAGCAAATAATTTAACATGCTAACACGGCAAAATATCTTGGCATGACACTAGACGCCAAGCTAAGGTGGAAAGAGCATGCTAAGAAAAAACGAGTAGAACTAAGACTCAAATTCAAAATAATGTGGTAGTTACTTGGAAGGCAGTCCAAATTAACAATTCACAAAAAATTGCTTCTGTATAAGCAAATTTTAAAGCTAATTTGGGTTTTACGGTGTGCAGCTTTGGAGGTGCACCAAGAAAACCAACACCAAAATAATTCAAATTTTCCAAAACAAAGTACTTCGTAGCATTGTCAATGTGCCGTGGTACATCAGAAATGAAGATATCCATCGCGACATGAAGATACCGATGGTCAATGATGAGATTAAAAGATTTTCTGGCAAACACTAGAAGAGACTTCATAAACACTAAAACATCGAAGTGAACTCGACAATAGTAAACTGATTCGGAGGTTGAAGAATCAAAAGCCGTTCGAGTTAGTGTAACTAAAGCCAAGTGCAGTAACTAAACACACGAACGAAGTGTTAAAAAAGAAGTGGAATACATTATATACAATAACAGCTAAAAACAATTAAAGATAAATTTGCTAGATAGTTTTAACTAGTTGCATTGTAGGGTTAACGGGCGTTTTACTAATAAAGAAAAAAGAAGTGTTAAAATTCGTTGGTTTAATTGCTACTTTGTTGCTTATTTATTTGCTTATTTATTTTGTCCGAATGAGTAATTAGTTGCCCAATTATTGCTTTTACTTGTCATATTATTTCAATCATACTCAGATTTGTATTCATACAACTCGCGATAAATAAATACTGTTTCTAATAAAACTATAATAATGTTCTGTGTGCACTGTATGCAGACAGAGAGCTAGGTAAAGTAGAAAAGCGCCGCGTTTCATATATAAATATTTTTAAAAATTAACCGTTTTTGTTACAGAACAATCCACTATACTTTTGAAAATCGGTTTGTTGTGTTCCTGAAGGCCCAAAATGTGTTTCCGTCAAAATCTCAGTTTTGAAAATGTTCCAACTAAAATACATTACTTTTCCATACGTCCAGCACGAAAAACTAGAGATTTGTTAACAATTTAACATAAAAAGTGGTTTAAAATTGAAAGATATGTGTTTAACGATATCAACAGGATGAAAGTAGATTTGCATGCATCTTCAAAAGAGTAAATTTGTATTTTCTCATAATTATTATGCAACAACAGAATAACGAACACCTAACTGAATTGAGTAATCAAAATAATGTACTTTTCCTACCGCTGTGATAGTTTAAATTAAAATAACATCTGTAGAAACGTTAAAATATAAGCTAAACTTAGCACTAAATCAAACTTCCTAAACTTTATTCTTTGAAAAATAATATACACAAACTTGGTTTAAAGACATCTTAGTAACATGGAGTTTAATAATTACATTCTAGAAAAATAAAAGTACATGTCAAACATCTTATTTGTATAGAACGTGGTATTCATAGAACCGCTTCATACTGCGTGGTCCTATTAGCTCTGTTCATTTCTCGATATAAGCTAATCAAGCAGATAACACTGTAAATGTTGATACCTGAAAAAAGTTTAGCATGTTATGTGTACCTTCTTTGCTAAAACAAAAACTTGAACAGCAAAATTTTTCGTCAGTGAATGTAACTTTTTGTATTAAAAAAATATGTAATTTATTATTCAGGGTTGTCAAAGATAAGAAGAACGTCATGGGAATCTTGGTTAGTAAAAGAGAATTGGATAAAATTGATTCAATTAAATTAGACAAAATGTTTGCCACCTGCAGCAGAATTAAAAACAGCAAGAAAATTTCATGTATTCAATGTGGTTGAAAGACAAAAAAGAGAAAATTGTGCGAATTTATAGTTTACTCGATAAAATGGTATTTGAGTAGATAGACAAATTTGACTTGCACACTTTTTCATGTTTATTGTAATGGTGTGTTCTCTTTTTTCACAGCTCTTGCCGTTTTTAATTTTAATTCTACTTTAGGTGCTAATGTTCCGTGCAGAAACGATTAAAACCAAGTTTTACATCTAATATTTGAAAATTAAATTTCAATGCCATTGACGTGCCTCCACCAACTGTCAGTTAAATTTTACTGGAAAACAGCATGATGTAAATTTGGATGTGTTGCAATATAATGTAATGTTTACCTCCGACAATGACTAGTTCAAAGATATACAACCACGAAACTACTAGCATCACTGCAATCGTAACAACCGGCATCAATAGTATTTCTACTATCATTACTACAATGTATGGGTACATCAACATTGGGGATCTCTGAAAAAGTATATATAACCAATAAGATTCTTACAATAGAACATTGCACAATATATGTTGTAACAATATTTTGCAAATGTATTACTTTTTAAATTTTTTATATTTTAATAAAATTTTGTTTATTTTTGAAATAATTTATTATTGTGTTGGTTTCATCGAACTTTAAAGACTACCTATGAAATTATTTTGAATTTTGGAAAAAGTTTTAGGCAATATGCATGTTATCTTACGTATTCTGTTGTAAAATACTACATTTGCCTAATTTTTGACTTAAACAAAATACCCAGTTTGGCGTAACAACACCAAAACTACCTTTTTCTCTTCATTTCTTTATTTCTTATTCTAATTCCACAAAAATGTTATTTTTAATAACAAAAATATTACAAGGTAATAACTCCTGCCTAGGAGGTATTAGGTATTTTAATAATATTGTGGCCTGGCATGTATCACCTATTGTATCCATGTCTGACGACAGATGGCTCTGTTTCAGTTTATCTGGAACTACGGCCATACCAAAACCATATCGGAACCCTAGGCAGACCGACAGACTATCTTATAAAGTAGACCTGGAAGCCCATCTGGCGGAGTCGATTTTCCCGGATACGATTGCTTGGGTAGAGGACCTGCAGACCAGTGTGGACATTCTGAATCATCATGCCCCCTGAAGACACCCAAGGCGAGTCGCACAACCTCTTGGTGGTGCAAGAAACTCGACAGGATGAGAGTTTTCTTTAATAAAGCAAAGAAAACTAGAACTACCAGTGACTGGGAGGTCTACAAAGGCCAAAAACGAACATATAAAAAAGAAATCCGCCGGAGGCAGAGGGACTTTTGCAGTTCCAGACCACTACCTCAGCGGCAAGACTAAAAAGGATCCTTTCCAAAGACCAACTAACCGTGCTGTCTCAGGTAAGGGGATGGTTCTCTTACAACCAAACCCGAAGAGACAGCACAAGTGTTAATTCAAACACATTTCCCAGGCTACCCCTGATTGTGTATGGCCAAGGCCCGACACCCCACCTCCCATCGAGGAGAATTGGGAAGTGGCGGACCGGGTCGTAAAGGGCGACAAAGTAACCTGCGTTATAAACTCCTTTCTCCCCTTCAAGTCGCCAGGAGTGGACGGTATCTTCCCAGCCCTATTACAGTGGGGTCTGATCCTGATACTTGCCCACCTGGTGCGCATCTACCGGGCATGTATCGCCTTTCGATATATACCGGAGAGCTGGAGAGAAGTGAAGGTAGTTTTTATAACCAAGCCAGGGCGCGCTGACTACACCCTGGCCAAATCTTATCCCCATTAGTCTTACATCTTTCTTATTAAAGACTCTTGAGACTTTGTGACAGGGAAATAAGGGAGAAGGTGCTTGTTTCACACCCACTGCACCTGAACCAACACGCCTACATCCAAGGGAGATCTACCGAATCGGCGCTACATGCCGTAGCGAATCGGATCGAGCGATCATTCGACAACAAAATGTCTACCCTGGGAGTTTTTATTATTATTGAAGGAGCTTTTGACAAGGCCACCTTTGGAAGTATAAATTCTGCCTTACGCAGACTTGGTGTTGCACTTACTCTCACGTTCACTCAATGATGCTGCGTTCTATACCATTGGATATGCGGATGACATCACCATCCTCATCACGGGGAAGTTTGAGGGCATGCTCTGCAACTTAATGCAGATGGCTCTTCGAATAACAGAAAAATTTTGTAATGAACAGTCCCTATCTGTCAACCCCTTGAAGACAGACATGGTACTCTTCACAAAGAAAAAGAAGGTTGGACCCTTACGTACACCTCTCCTATTCAACACTTCTCTCAGATTCTCAGATAATGTCAAATAACTGGGAGTTATTTTTGACAAACAGCTGAACTGGGAGAAACATCTAAAAGCTAAAACGAACAAAGCATGCATGACTTTCTGGCAGTGTCGCCGCGCTCTAGGTAAATCCTGGGGACTTTCCCCTAGAATCACTTTGTGGCTGTATACCGCCGTGATTAGGCACATGCTATGCTACGGAGCACTTGTCTGGTGGCCCAGGGTCAGACAGGCTACGGCAGCAACCAAACTGGGACACCTGCAACGTCTCGCTTGTCTCAGTTCTACAGGTGCTATACGCTCAACACCCACGGCCGCCTTAGAGGTGATCTTATGCCTTCCTCCATTTGATCTCCTTGTGGAGGAAGTAGCTGTGAGGACTGCTTTGAGGCTGCGCCACAAGGGGCTGTGGCACACAGTAGGCAAGAGAGGCAGACACGCCTCCATCCTGGATGAGGCAATCGTCAAGACTCCTCTTTTGGATGCTATAGTGGACTACCTTTCTTTACAATATTCCTTTAATAGTCACTTTAGTGTCTACGCGAAGGCTGGACCAACTCAGCATATAGACATATCTATCTTCACCGATGGATCTAAAACAAAGCATGGAACGGGTGCCGGAATTTATTCCGATGACCTAAACCTACGCCAGAATATACCACTAGGCAAAATTGCCACTGTCTTCCAAGCGGAGGTAGTGGGAATAATGCATGGTGAAAATGCAATTCTTGAACGACAAGTCAAGAACCAACGTATTGGTATCTACAGCGATAGCAGAGCCGCTTTACTAGCCCTAGGCAGTTGCAAAATCACCTCAGGAGTGGTACTGCGGTGTCGTGAAGCTCTCGACGATATCTCGAAAGATAATGCCGCTTTCCTTGTATGGGTGGAAGGACATGGCGGAAACTACGGCAACGAAAAGGCTGATGAGATTGCGAGACTGGCCTCCAAATAACCTCTCTGGGGGCCAGAACCCGTAATTCCCATATCCCTGAAGACATTAAGCTTTATGCTATGCCAAGAAACCTTAAAAAGCTTCACACGAAGATGGGTTAACACTCAAAGCTGTCGTCAAGCAAGGGCTGTTATTACGGCACCCTCGCCAAAAACTGCCAAATACTGTGTGCAACTGTCCCGAAAGAACTTGCGACTAGTTGTGGGTATCTTATCTGGACACTGCACCCTAAAGCAACACATGCACAGGATGAGACTGGCGGACAGCCCAAACTGTCGTGCATGCAACGAGGACGCCGAGTCGGCAGAACATGTGCTTGTCACTGCGCAGCTCTCGGATCCATGCTTTGAGACTTCTGGCCTAACAATGGCCGAAATCAGCAACACTCTAATACTCAAGTACACCCAAAAGATTGGATGGCTTGATTGATGTTCAATGTGGTGAGCTGCTGGGGAGGTAGTACAATGGGCCCACCTATTGTGGCCTAGGTGCGCGTGAGGTAACTCACACTCCCAATTCCAAATCCAGAATCCAGAACGCCGTCTACCAGAAATATATAAAGATGTTGAAGAAAAAAAAACAAACTTACCGTTTCAGTTAAGACGACAATTGACAATTTTATGAAAATTTAGAAAATTTTTTTATTTTTAAAAAATTTTCTAAATTCGGTATAAAATATAATAATTGAAAACTAGCGAAAACTACCCAGTTCTCCAAGGCGGCAATCTTATGGAAAAAAATATTTTCCGTATATTTGGATACTTTTTGGGAAATCGCTTTACTGCACCAGCTGAACTAAATAACCCCTTATCACATAAGGCACTAACAAATTTTAATAAGCTGATGCATTAAACCAATTATAGTAGGGCATCAAACACCAGCAACTTCCCTAAAACTATTACTAGCAATTTGTATTTATCGCAAAAAGCTGTTTTACCTGAATCATTCCTTTCAAAGCAATGAAAAGTGCGACAGAGGTTGAAATATACCATCCCGCAAGCCATCCAGTAAATGTATAAATAAGTGTCGGATAATAAAAATCAGTAATGTTTTCGGTGAGAAGTGCTGTCTTCATCATGTCTGTCATATTATATAACACAGTTAAAAAACAGATTCGCCATATCTGTAAAATCAACAATTAAAAATACAAAATAAGGTTAGGAAAGAAAAACAAAATTTAGTCAAATATGTAGAAATAAATCCGAAAATGATTTAATTTGTTTTCACAATTGGTGTAGCCTAAAAACAGTGAAGCTCCTAACGGCAATTAAAGATTATTAGCACGTTACTTACCAAACAGATTATTCCATAAGTCAGGTTACCATACCTCAGGCTAAAGACGAAACAGCATTTCGTAACTTTCACCATTGTTATTGCCTTTTCGAAAACAGATATCTGAAAATAAAGAAAAACAATAAATATTCTGTAATTATGCAATACTGAAATGGCAAGACGCATCATCGCGAATAAACCATATCCTGTCCAAGTCAATTACTTCACAGTAATACATCAGTTTGGCAATGATGATACCTGGTCACACTGTAATAGTAAGGGTGCCTTGACTGTACTACCGCATGTGAATTTGCATCACACCATTGATGACTGTTATGAAAATTAAAAATTCTGTTTGGAGGAAATACTGCTTCATGAGTCATGACAGATAATCATCAACATTCAAAGTTTGCTTGTGTTAAAAATGGTAACGTTAGAGAAGTTGCTTCTACTTAACGTACTTTTGTATAGAATTTATCGATGGAAAACTAATATCTGTGATCTCTTCAAATGTGTACGCAATTTTTAAGAATTTTAAAAACTTTAAAACTGAAAATTTGTAATGATGCATTATTTATTATACTAAAAAGGACTTTATTTAGGTGCTGAAATAAATTCTACTGCAGCATATAATTAAAGTAATGATGATTATTTATTTTAGGATTTATTTTACTGAAATGTATTTCATTTTGAAAACATTTTTACCCCGGGATTTAATTTTATTCTAGGGTTTATTTTATTGAAATGTATTTTATTTTGGCATTGAAATGAATTTTACCGGGGCATGTAATTCAATTTTAAGCGTGACCTCGAGGCAGCCGTAGTGAAGCGAGCGAGTTCCCCGCTCATAAAATGAGCTTAACGCGCGCATTGGCAACAGTAGATTTTTGAATATTTCAGTCTTCAACTACGCGCGTTGCCTATAAAAGCAAAGCTTCATTCCGTAGCAAACACAGTACACTTTCTCAACTTCAAATTTTCAGTTCAGGTCTACAACCTAACACTAGGAAAACCAGCCGAGGTAACCGTTCTGGGAGGTATAAGTATTGAGCGAATAATAATTGAATTATTCGGCAAGTTTTCCTTCTCTCTTTTTCACGCTGACCGCTTGCGAATGTTTGATACGAGACAGACCTTTTTCTCTCTTGGTTTCTGACTGCCGCAAACGTTTGACACAAGGCAGTACTTTCCTCTTTCTTATTTTCGTCACAATCTCGTTTGTCTTCTATAACTGCCTTACACACTTACTTACACTAGAACGTCTCATTGTTACTTAGTGAGTTGCTATCGTTCGATACCGTTAGCTACTGTAGACTCTTAATTGCTACTGTATCTTATCTGCCACCGTTTGCTACCGTAGACTACTGTATCTTAATTGTTACCGTATGCTACCGTTTGCTACCGTATCTTGTTTACTACCGTATTTTATCTGCTACCGTATGGCCACCGTATTGCTACTGCACCGCCTTCGTATTTTGCTTGTCCCGTTTTGCTTCCGTATTAGCATTTGTTTATATTTTGCTTTGCATGGCGTGTAATACCCTGTGCTTTTGGTATAATAATTAGTTTTGTGAACAGTTCCTATAGTTAACCTTTTGTTTTATTTAACGATATTTGGTTTAATGCCATAGTTGTTTGCTTATTAACATTACATACGCACAAACGGTTTTGGTAAGTAAAGCTATTTAGTCCCTGGAGACCGTCATATTTAATACAGTTATACAGGTTTTCAGCTAAGTAAAAAAGAACTGTGACGACCGAATGGAGAACAGCTTTCCTCAAAATTGCAGTCAAACTGGGAAAAAGTCTACAATACTTTTACTCGTTGAACTCTAAAATCAGTTATATAATTTGGTCGTTTTTTCTCGATTATCTAACTATCTACTAAAGAAAAATCTTCAAGAAGCATTTTTTCAATGAAAAATTGTTCCTATTGCCACTTAACATGTTCATACTGATTTTAAAGTCCAAATTTGTAAGTTTTTAAAAAAACTATAAAACAGCGGTGACCGGAGATCGCTTTTAAGTAGGTCGGTTACTCGATGTGGGTAGAATACGAATCTGAGCTCCTTTTTTGAAGTAGTTCCCAGTTATCTGGTATTTGTGATATATTGAATTTTGTAATTGCAAGAAATGTTCATTCGGTAAAAGCTAAAAATTTATTTTTAAGAAAAAAATTATGTTTTTTGGTAATTACAGAATTAAGTTGTTCAGGTAAACGACCAGATTTTTTGCGTTCAGTCGTGTGGGCCATAAAGTGTATACAGAAAGACACAAAAAAAATATTTTTATGAATATGTGTATGTTTAGCTTTTGCCTCGTATGGTTTTTGAAAACAATTTTTCTGATAATTTTTTCATTCTAAAGTATATTAAAATTGAACCATCCGTACAAATGTACCCACCCACTGACAGTCATATTTTGAAAATACCATTTTTGAACTTTGCTACTCCAATGTGTTTACCTACCCCGCTTCATGGAGTGTAGCTAGAAGCAAGCAAAATTTCGGAAGTTGCGATTTTTACGTTTTGGTGTTCAGAATACCGAAAAAGCCGGTTTTGCCCTGGTGCCTGTATGCGTCTGTGTGTGTTGTATACGCTTCACAGCCCAGACGACTTAACGCAGAAAACCCATTGTGGGTTTATTAGATTGATAGTCACACTGGGATGAAACCGCAAGTCGCAAAAAAAACGAGTTTGGTCCGCCCAAAAAAAGGGCGATGGGGAGGGAGTGCTATACTTTAACAAGGACGCGCTCGAAAAAAAACTAAGATTCGTATAAACTATATATATCTAATAGCCGATCAATGCAAATGTACGAATCCTGACTTCAAAATCAGAATGAACATGTTGAATGACAATAGCAACAATCTCCCATTAGAAAAAACCTATAGGGTGTTTTCTTTTGGTCGTTCACCTGAACAGTTTAATTGGGTAGTTGCCAAAAAAAATTATTGGAACATTACAGATATCATAAACCAGATAACGACTTGAAAATAAAAGAACCTTCCTCCTGCACTTCAACGTAGATGCGCTCGTCAAAGCTCAGATTCATATTCCGTCCATATCGATTAGCTAAAATGTTCCAAAATTGAGAAAAAATTAAAAAATGTTGAACATTTTTAAATAATTTTTCTATAGTTCAATAATTTTCAAAAAATGTTCCTATTTTTAACGATATCTTAAAACATTTTAAGTTTGCTAAAATTTCAAAAAGTGTATTTTACAAAATACAAAATTTTTAACCATTTTCTTAATTTTATAATTGTAATAAAAATTTTAATTTTGAATTATAAAATTTATTAAACTTTTATTTTTTACAATTTTTTAAAATTTAAAATTTTGAAAAATATGTAACATTATTAATATTGACAAAGTTTTTAAAATTTCATAAAAATGTCAAAAACAAAAACTTTCAAGATTTTAAATTTCAAAAAACTCAAAATTTTTGAAATATTCTAAAAAATTTCAAAATAGCATTAAATGCGAGGAAGGTCCCGTAGCGGTTGTTTGACAGCTTTTTTTTTACGCTAAATTGGGCATATTAAAAGTAGAAGAAAGTGAATTATTAGATCGTGGCCTCACTCTATGCAATATATTTATAAAAAAATTGTAGGTAATCTTCGTTTTCTATTAAAAAAAATTATGTATATTATATGCTTATATTGGTAATGCTTCAGTGGGTAATCGCACTATCAAACTGCAATAATTTTAATTTCTTTTAAGTACTTCTGCACATAATCGTTCTCATATTTATCTAATACTTTGAAAAGAGATAATGCGTATCTTTTGTAAATAATACAGTTATTTTCCTGTAAATTTTATTAGCGGTTCTAGAAATTTGATAAGTAGAATAATCATATTATCTCGAAAAATAAACTTTCAGATTATATTTGTTTAAATTTAATTTGTAGGTAATGTAATGTTTTATTTATACATTCCAGCTTACCTTCGTTAAAGTCCATATTTAATGAGTATCTGTATATAAAATACTTTTAATTACTTTAACAATATTTATTTATTTTAACCTTATACGTATTTCGGCATGTTTACAGCTCATTCCAAACTACATTTGTATCTCTACTAAAACTAAGAATAGCATAACAGAGAAGATAATCAGAAATGCTGAACGAAGATAGTTGAAAGAAGAATCAAAAGATGGTTTAGAATTAGAGACAATTTGCACATTTATTTAAAGACACTTTACACAGAACTCGTTTACAAATTACATCAAATTGAGTTTGACGTATTTGACAATGACATTAGAGAATTAGTTAGTAGAATAAAATTTAAATAATACACAATACAGAAATAGTTATTTACGTTATAAGGCCGGGAAATAACTTATTATAGTAACGAGTCGAGATGTTTCCTGATGAGGCGACGAAGGAGCCGAATCTGGAATTTCGAGACGAGTATTGTAAGATCATCTCACGGCCGTGTGACGTACAACATTTTATTTCATACTGTATCGCTTTTTTAAATTTTTAAATAAAGGATAATATTTTAATCAAGCAAATTATTAAGAATAATCTGGTTGCCTTATTTAGGGTAACGATAGCAACCAAATGTTTGAAAATTTTTCTTGTTTTGTGATTGGCGAAAGGTTGCGAGACAACACTTCCCGGCCTACTACTGTAATGTGTCATTTCCCGGACTCAAATTAATGACGTAAAGTAGTGTACGGTGGACAGTATGAAATAAAATAAACTTACAAAACTAGAACAACAAACACGTGCACATCAACGGATCGCCTGATTTGCATCCACCTGTCGGTCGTGGTAGCCACGACAGTTAAATTTTGAAATAAAATGTTTAACATAAAACTGTCGATGTGCCTACTGCAATTTTAGCATAAATTAGCAATTGTCGATGTATCCAGTTAAATAAGAAAATAGAATTTCGTATAACCACTGTCGTTGTGCAATATATTTATTATTAAAAACTGTGCCCACGATGACATTTTGTTTGTTTTTTCTGTAATAAAATTATGTTTTTAACATTTTTGACGTTATATTGCTTGTATGAAAGTTTGCCTACATTTCCCATGTACCAGCAAACTCAAAAAAATTATAATTATCTTGCGAAGTCACTTTTTACGTAATCGATATCTTAACATAATGCCACCTACGTCAAACGGAGATACTTATTATTTCATTTGAGTAATTTTATTATGTATACTATATATATCTTATTTATAAAAATTACATAGTATTGTAACATCAGTTAACGAACTAAATGAGCTTTAGCGTAGCACACGGTGGGGGGTTCGCAAATTATGTATTAAAAAGGGCTAACTTTTCCTTCTGCACATGAAGAATTTTAGTCTGGAAGAAATTTTTTGTAACCGACCTTGCTAAAAATGTCATAAAAAATTCTTTGATGGAAAAAGAATGTATGACAGAATAAAATAAAAGTCCATATCCTTACGTTGTCAGTCGAAAAGTTAGGGGGTTTGCAAAAATGTAAAAACTTTAAATTATAGTTATGAAACATGTTGTTCTATAAATAAAAATATTTTCAGAATTCTTGTTAATTAGTTTGGTGTCGTATTTTAAATTTAAATTTGCATATAATCGTATTTAGGCTGCACTCGAATTGCAGGTAACTAATGGCAATAATCTCTTGGTATTGTATTCTCTGTTATTAACGCCACCGAACCGCACGCAAATTACACTTCACCGCAATCCACAAAGTTTATGTAAGTAAATATCTTTCTCTCCATAATAAATAATAGCTTTGGAAAACACAGAAAGTCAATGCTTAACTCAATTACAAGTATGTGTGGACCAACAAAGGCATTGTGCATATGAAGAAAACTGATAATTCTCCCATAATTAAGATATTATCTGAAGACGATTTACCTAGCAGTTGTAGCTGTACCAATTCAAGTGTTGAATCGGGTAATGAGTGTAATCAAGGTGATTATTGTTTTCAGTTATTTTATCAAAAAACGCGAGGATTAAATACTGAAGTAAATGAGTTTTACTTAAATGTTTCGTGGAGCTGTTTCGATGTTATAACGATAAGCGAGTCCTGGCTTCATGATAACGTGAATAGCATCAAATTATTTGCATACAGATACGAGGATCGTTCGAAATGTGCGTGGCCTAACAAAGAAAACGCAAGGTTTTTGGACAAAAAAAATCATTTTATTTTTCAATATAGTCTCCTGCTCGCTCAACGCACTTATTCCAACGATGCTCCAAAGCACCAATGCCGTCTTTGTAGGTCGATGAACCCAAGTCGTCAAAATAGCTATTTACAGCAGCGATTACCTCGGAATTGGATGAAAATCTTTTACTGCCGAGTCATTTTTTCAGGTTTGGAAATAGACAAAAATCGCGGAGAGCCAAATCTGGCGAATAGGAGGAATGAGGCACTAATTCGAATCCCAATTCATGAAGTTTGGCCATAGCGATTGCAGACGTGTGTACATGTGCGGTATCTTGATGGAAACGCACTTTCTTTTTCGCCAAATGAGGCCGTTTCTCTTTGATTTTATCGCTCAATTGCTGCAACAAATTGGCATAATGTTTGCCATTTATTGTTTTTCCCTTTTACAAGTAGTCGACGAAGATAATTCCACGAGAATCCCAAAATACAGTTGCCATAACCTTTCCTGCCGACGGAACCGTTTTAGCTTTCTTCGGTGGCGAAGAACCTTTGTGTGTCCATTGTTTGGACTGTTCCTTGGTTTCGGGAATGTAATGGTGGACCCAGGTTTCATCGACAGTTATGAAACGGCGCAATAACTCCTTCGGATTGATGCGAAAACGTGCCAAAAGGTGGCGAGAAACAATCAAACGATTGAGTGTTTGCTCCGGTGTGAGCAAACGCGGCACCCAACGCGCGGAGTATTTTTTCATTTCCAATTCTTTAATTAAAATTCTGTGCACACTGTAATTTGAGAAGCCCACTATGTCTGCTATTTCGCCCACTTTTACTCGACGGTCATCCAATACGATACGGAGGACTTTTTCAATCATATGCGGGTAGTAGCCGTTTTTGGGCGTCCACAGCGGGGTTCGTCCTTTGTGCTCACACGACCACGCTTAAACTAGGCAACCCAGTTTTTAACCATTGAAAACGAAGGGGCGGAGTGCAAAAATGTCGAATCCAACTCTGTTTTGATTTCAGTTGGTGTTAAGCCTTTCAAATGAAAGTACTTCATCACTGCTCACAACTCAGTGTTTTCCATCATTTACGAAATCACTCGAGACGGTCACTTTGGCGTACTGTCAAACACAAACTAATTGACAGATCGCTCTATACTGTCATATTTAAACTAAGAAAGGATGGCTCTGAAAAATGGTAATGCAAATTCCGCCGAATTAGCGCCATCTCTGTGTTAGGCCACGTACATTTCGAACGATCCTCGTATGTAGCTTTTAGCAGGATCGAAATACAGTTGTTTCAGGTAAATTCAGAGGTCGGGATTAGCGTAGATTTCCAGGCAGAGCAAATACCGAGTGATTTCCATTGTGCCTAGTTTTACGGTTGCTTCGAGAGAAGATTATGAAAAATTATTTAATTACCTGAGCGGTTTATTATTTATTATTCACAAAAATTGTATACCTATAGAGAATATCAAGTGCTCTGATTATAAACAATACCTTTTTGAGAATGTTAGAACAGATTTACTTACAGAAAGGACGGTTTGGGCTTGTGCCACCGGATGCACATCATCCACTATTAGTATGTGAATTTATGATTAAATCACAAAAAGAAAAATTAGAAAAATTCAACAATGAGTACATATACGATTTTAAACGCGGAAGTTTTAATTTATTGATTCAGTTCATCACATCACATCATACAAATCTATGGGCCAGTAGAAGGAACATCAGAGGAAGAAATGACAGATTTCTACATAAATTTACAACAAATACTGGATGAAATGAAAGAAGAAAATGAGAAAACAATAATAATGGGAGACTGGAACAGTAGAGTAGGGAAAGATCACAACAGAGGAATGGGGTGCATGGGAATACATGGGGAAGTTACACTAAATAGAAATGGAATTAAAATGATAGATTTCTGTAAAGGGAACGACCTAATAATAGGAAACACAATGTGGGAACAACCAATAGAAGACAAATACACGTTTGTGGCAGAAGAACGTAATGCTAAAAGTATGATAGATTATATAACATATACACAAGAATTAACAGAGACAATACAAAAAATCGAAACGATAAAAGAAGCGGAATTAGGAACACAACACAGACTAGTAAGAGCAAGTTACCAAGCAAGACTAAACAAAAACGAAGAAATAAGGAAATATAGTAGTTTAGCGATATATAAGTTAAAAAATAGGGAACACAAAGAAAAATATCAGAAGGAGACAGATATAGAATTCCAAAAACTGGAGAACGGAAAAGCAGATTGGACCTTAGAAGAAAGATGGATAACCTTCAAAGAGACACTGCTGAAGATAACAGAGAACATAATATGTGGGAAGAGAAAATATAATAAACATATTAAAAGGACGAGTTGGTGGAATAGCGACATACAAAGACTGACAAAAGAAAAGAAAATAGCATGGAAGCAATATATACAAACAAAAACACAGAATGACAAAGAAGAATATAATCGAAGGAGAAACATAGTGAAAAACGCTATCAAAACAGCAAAAACGGAATCCTGGAAGGAGTTTGGAGAAGAGATAACAGAAATACATAAAACAGACTACAGAAAATTCTGGACGAAAATAAAAAGATTAAGGGGAGATAAAAGGAAAGAAATAAAAGCAATAAAAAATAATCAAGGTCAAACACTAACAGACACAAAAGAAATATTAGAAACGTGGAAAGAACACTACACAAATAAGTATAACACGACGGTGCCAGATGATAAAATAACAAGAGAAGAACGAACGGAACAACAACAAAAAATCAAGAGGGAAGAAGTCGAAGAGGCATTACAAAAAATCAAAATTGGAAAAGCAAGTGGAGAAGACGGCATAGCACCGGAGATGATTAAATGGCTGGGGGGAAAAGGAATAGACTGGATATGGGCTCCCTGTAAAGAAGCATGGGAAAAACAAAAAATCCCGAGGGACTGGGAAAATAACCTTTTAATACCGATATACAAGAAAGGAACACAGACACAGTGTAAAAATTACAGACCAATCTGCTTAGCCCAAACCAGCTACAAGCTATATACAAAAATCTTGGAAAAAAGATTAAGAGAACACGTGGAACCGAAATTGGGAGAAGAACAGGCAGCATTTAGGCCAAGCAGACAGACAAACGACAACATATATATAATAAGATATATAATAGAAAGAAAGATAGAAGAAGGAGAGGAACTATACCTAACTTTCATTGATCTAAAAGCAGCCTTCGATACGGTAGATAGAAGGGAAATATGGAAAACCCCGGGACAATTGGAAATACCTAGCATGTTAATAAACGCAGTAAGAAGTACATATGAAACGGTTAGAGCAAGAGTGCAAATGGCGGGACAAAGATCGGCTGAATTTAAAATGAGTAAAGGAATAAAACAAGGAGACAACCTAAGCCCCCTACTATTTATCATAATTATGGATAAATTATTAGACAAATTAAAGAAAAATATAACCAAATGGACACAGTAATAGGGTACAGGAATCTAGAAGTAGTTAAAGTGAGCAGCCAGCTTTACGCAGATGACGTGATATTAATAGCAAATAAGAAGGACAAAATGCAAAATTTAGTAAACGCCTGGACTATAGAAATTGAAAACATGAAAATGGAAATAAATATAAACAAAACAAAAACAATGATAGTGAATGAAAAGCAAAAAGACACCCAGATAGACAAAGAAATCAAATGCAAGAACAATACATTGGAAAGAGTAACAACATACGAATTTTTGGGAAGTATAATAACAGAGGATGGGAAAATAGAGGCTGAATTAACAAACAGAGCTAATAAATCAACAAGAATATATTACTCAATAAACAAAACAATACTAGGGCATAAAAACATAGACACAGAGGTGAAAAGGAAAATACATAATATAATAACAATACCAACAATATCATACGCTTGTGAAAACTGGACATTAAGAAAAAAAGATGAAAATAAAATAAACGCTATTGAAATGAAACACCTCAGGAAAATCGCAGGGAAAACTAAATGGGACAGGGTAAGAAATGACAGGATTAGAGAAATAACAGAACAGGAGCCAATAATGGAAAAAATAAAAAAGAAACAATTGAACTGGTATGCACATATAGTGAGAATGGATCCGGACAGAATCACAAGAAAAATAATGGAGACTGGAAAACCAAGGAAAAGGCTACGGGGAAGACCAAGAAGAAAATGGATGGACCAAATCCGAGAAATAGGAATGGAAAGAGGAAAGACGACAGAGGAAATGAGAACCCTAGCAAGAGACAGGAAAGAATGGAGGAAATGGATGCAGGACATGGAACCCACATCCGACGCCTGAAAGGGCATAAGGATCAGCGAAGAAGAAGATTCAGTTAATTAGAGATACAGATTGGAGAGTACTAGATAATTTTAGTAATGTTGATGAAGCAGTGGAAAAATTTTATTAAATCATTAATTAAATTCTAGATAGTACTATTCCTAAAATTCAAAAAAGACAATTCAAATTATCAGTTTGGTTTAACAAAACCATATTACAGAAAATAAAACTTAAAAATAAAAATAGACAACTTTTTCGAGTTAATGAAAATCTATTTTTTAAACGTTTTAAACTATTACGATTTGAAACCAAAAAACCTATTGGTTCTGCTTATAAA
This sequence comes from Ctenicera cuprea, assembly GCA_958336395.1. Classification (NCBI taxonomy): domain Eukaryota; kingdom Metazoa; phylum Arthropoda; class Insecta; order Coleoptera; family Elateridae; genus Ctenicera; species Ctenicera cuprea. The sequence goes on along the minus strand of OY284488.1, from coordinate 1,449,871 downwards.
TCGTTTATGGAAAACTTTGTTAATATACAAAACGATCCTAATTTTTTTTTGGAATTTTGTAAAAAGTATACGTACATCTAGCGGCATTCCCGCATCAATAACAGATGTACACTTTAAAATGGTTTCGACATAGTAAACGCATTTCCAAAGTCTTTTTAGTAGTCAGTATATTATAGATTCAATTGTAAATTACAATCAATAACGCCATGTTAAGTCGAATAGTAATACAGGGTGTTTTATTAATAATTGTCCATAGAGTAACTGGAGAATGCTTGATCCAAAATATGACGATTTAACCTAAACACTCAGATAAAATATTTCTCCTAACCGAGATACAGGGTGTTTTATTGAAAAATACAACGATTAATGATAAATGTATTTAGGTTTCATAAAAAATGTATTTGAACTATTTGTAACACAAAATTAAAATAATTAACAATATTATAATAAATTTTCAAAATGGACTCCATTGACTTCAATACATTTTTGAATTCTTTTGTTGAAATTGTCCCAACCCTTAAAAATATGTTTGGTTGATTTCTAATAAAATTTGCAGCATTTTGTATTTGTTGCCATAATTCTTGTCGGGTATTAATCTCCTGGGCGTACACTAGTGTCTTCATATGTCCCCGCAAATAAAAACCTAGGGGGTTACAATCGGGACTCCGAGTAGGCCAAGGATATTCACTTCCTCGCCCTATTCATCTATTTAAATAATTTCGCACCACTAAGGAAAAATGTGGTGGGTCGCCATCTTGCATAAACCACATATCTCTTCTTTGGTTTAATGGCAACTGTTCCAAATCATCAAAAAGCGTAGTTTAGAGAAATTGTAAATATGAATTACCATTTAAATTTGCAGGTAATTCAAAGGGACCTATTAAATTATCCCTAAAAAGTCCACACCAAACATTTATCTTAAATTCGTGCTGGAAGTGTGCCTCTCTAATGACATGTGGATTTTCAGTATCCCAATAGTGGCAATTTCTCCAATTGAAAACGCCTCTGCGTGTGAAAGTAGCTTCATCACTAAACATAGTGTTGATAACGAAATTGTTACTTGCATTTGTCTTATCCGTAATAAATTGTGCAAATTCCATTCGTCGAAGGATATCTCCGAGTAATAGATTCTGCACTGGAGTGAAATGGTAAGGTCTTAAGTATTCTTTTTTTAGTATTCTGAAAACTGAAGTATGGCTTATTGCAGTTATTGCTGATAAGCGTCTGGTACTTAACTGGGGATCATCAGCAATTCTTACTAAAATATCATCTTCCTGATCTCCTGTAACTGTTTTTGGACGTCCTACATCTCGCTTTGGATGAAATTGACCAGTTTCCCCTAATCGGTCGTAAAGTCCTGTAATGAGGTTGTCGTCTGTTAGGATATAATTGCAAATACCTTTGAGCAGCAGGAGTAGAGTAATATGGACAGTTCTGGATCCACCCCCCACTCTTTAACCTTGAATCCCAAGGTCAAGGTCATATTCCAAGGCTACCCCCACCCTAGATCCTCAAGGTTACCCCCACCTTAGATTCTCAAGGCTACCCCAACCCTAGATCTCCAAGGTTACCCCGACCCGACGGCCACGGCGTCCACCAGCTTCGTCGCTCCAAAAGAAAACACAAAATAGATTCAAATATATTTATTAATTAAATATACATAATGATCACTAAGGTAGGTTATTGTAATTAATTGACCAATATATAAAGAAATATATAATACACATAGATAAACTAAGTAATAAAATAGTTCCGAGAATTATTGTAGAAATACAACAATAGTGATTGCCATGAATAGCAACTTTTTGTATACTAGGCTTTTTATTGTTCGTCACGATAGTTTGCCAATTAGTACTTATCGTGTATTTAGGAAAATTAAATTTAATCTTGAATGTTACGAAACCATTTTCCGTTAAGTTCTTGACAGACGATTTGAAGACTGGAATGTCAGCCCAGGTATCAATATCCATTTTGTTCCAAATCACGCTGTTATTCTCATCACGATCGTATGCAATAGATGCCGAAGTGCAATTCGATGGTTGCATCACATACAGATGACCATTGTAGACAGCTGCTAAGGCTGCTAATAATTTTATAGGTATCATGTTGAACCGCACACAAACAAAGACTGAATGAGTATATTACATAAATGGCACTACACTTTTTAATTACACTTATCCACTTCCCCCACCTCTTTAGCTGCGGCTTTTAACTCGTTTAACCTCTCGAAGGTATTAACGCGAAGTTCCAAATTATGTAGTGCAGGATATCTTTCCAAGCAGATCATCTGATACGGATTCTTGGTGTACATAGTGGAGGCATCGTAATGAAAGAATCCCGACTCATTTCGGAAAAAGTTTGCTAGTGTAGTGTTTAATGGATGAGATATCTTAGGGAATTTAAATACCAGTTCAGGATTTATAGTTGGCTCTTCATCAAAATTATAATAACGACCTTCAGCAGCTTTATCTACGTGATACACTCCGTCGTCATGGACGTACAGGAATAACATGTTGCTCGTGCGATAGCTCGAAGAAAACTGAGATTCTTCTAACACATGGTGGCGGATAGTTGACCTTAAGCATATGAGACTGAACCGCTTCTGCGCAGTCTTGCTCAACGGATACTTTGTTTTTAGAACTTAAGAAATTGTAGAACCCAGACAGGTTAACCTTGGCCTTGGAATCTGTATAGACATGACCTGCGCTATAGTAGACGAACAGGATTGCATTTTGAAAGATTGCTACTTACCATACGCAAAGTTCGATAATGTTCAGTTTTATAAAGCTACAATTGACAATTGTGTGCTAGATGGTGCCACAGCTTATAGCAGTTATTTTGAAAAGTGTAAAAGTGTTTGTGCATCAGCTTACGGAGCCTTTAGGAATTTTAGCGATGGGTTTTGATTTTAACATGTACGAATAAATAGATAACAATATTTTATATCAATAGTTTATTTACATGAGCAACACAAACATTAAAAACTAATACACTAACACTAGCACTAACCTAAATTTTTATTTAGTTTTTCTTAACCTGAAAAAAAGATATGAAAACTGAATTTCTTAAAGGTTGCGAAAAAAAATACTTACAGATGCAGACGTACAGCTTCTTCTCTGCACTCTCCACATAAACTTTAGCGAACAACGAACCCTCAAGCACGTCGAATAACTGCTTCATTGAAGCGTTCGGCGACTGGTACCACAATTGCATAGGGTACATTGCATACTCAGGATGCATTAGTAGTACCCCTATTGCAGCTCTGTGCATAAGCTCTAGGCGTTCTGTTTCGGAGATATTCATTTTGCAACTATTATTGGAACACTGTAAAAAGTCATATATAAGAGGGTAATGCAGAATATTGAGGGAGGGGGGCAAGGCTGCCTTGATTTTGAAATCGAGGTTGCGGTATGGTGTGACCTCAACCTTCAACTCAAGGCTCAAGGGACGCACCTATAAATTCGCAATTGTGCATTGGTTGGCTTAGAACAGTTTACGAAGTTTTACTGTGAGTGTGCAAGCTTGGGTTGTATAAAAATTTAAAAAGTAAGTGTAATCAGATATGTACGCAGCATGTGCTAATAAAAAATGTAACAAATGCTTCATGTATTTTTTTGTCTAACTCTTAATATTTTTTAAATTATAATGTGTTTTATTTGAAGAATAAAAAAAGAAATGTTTTATAATTTATTTCACAAAGTATTATATATAACATACATTAATCTTATTACTATTATACATTACTTAAACTAACTATTTATACAACTTAAACTAACCTATAAGCTACGCCCAGAACGTTTTTATTGTCGGTGTCGGCATCAACTTTACCGTTTCGGTTTCGAATATTTCCCTAGGCATTGCTAGGAAAACTTCGGCGTCCTCGTTAGTGATGGGGAAATGTGACCCATCGCGGGTTACGATGATCCATCCGACACCATCCTCCGTCAGTAAGAAGTATCTAAAGAGACACCCCGTAGGTGGCACAATTTGCTGTAGAAGTTCTGCAATGTTTGGAGGAACGACTTGCAACCTATCGTCGTCGTTGACGTTTATTGCATCCTCCAAAAGTGCAGAGTCGCGCTGCCCACATAGATATCCAACTTTACACATTTCACTGCCGAAACTCACTTTGAACAACATTATCACGATGTGCACTTGGTGAACGTATGATGTAAAATGAGCTCCTCGGTGTTGAATACTTACAAAGTGGTGGGAAGGGGCAACCTTGAACTCAAGGCCAGGGGTGGGAGTAAGATTGGGGGTGGCCTTGACCTTGAACTCAAGGCCAGGAGTGGAGAAAACGTTTGGTAAAACTTGTATGTATGTTTGCAAAACACTATGGCAGACCAGACAGTGATTTAGCCGAAAAGTAACTATCGTAGTCTTCAACTAAGCTGGTCCAGCTGAGGAATTTTTTTTGCGGGATGACCTTGAAAACCGGTTTTTTGACCTTGAAATTGCATCTAACCAAACCTTGAAAAATTGCATCTAACCTAACCTAACCCTGAAAAATTGCATCTAACCTAACCTAACCTAGAAAAATTGTATCTAACCTAACCTTGGAAAATTGCATCTAACCTAACCTAACCATGAAAAATTGCATCTAACCTAACCTAACCTTCCCCCTTCTCCCCTCCCCCCTCCCCCTCCCACACCCCTCCGGCTTTTTTCTTTTTTTGTTTTTTTTTTTGAAAAAATTATTTGGGATGGATGTCGAAAAATTATTTGGGATAGATGTCAAAAAATTATTTGGGATAGATGCCAAAAAATTATTTGGGATAGATGCCAAAAAAATTATTTGGGATAGATGTCAAAAAATTATTTGGGATGGATGTCAAAAAATTATTTGGGATGGATGTCAAAAAATTATTTGGGATGGATGTCAAAAAATTATTTGGGATGGATGTCAAAAATTATTTGGGATAGATGCGGTCAAGGCCAAGGTTGACCACATTCCAAAGTCTAGACGGTCAACGTCAAGGCCAAGGTTTGCAAGATCAAGGTATAAATTTCACAAGCGTTCAGTTCCAAGTCTGCATTCGTTCGGCGCACTTGATTTTATAATGTCTGCTAATTCGCGTACGTGTCAGCTCTGTGATGGTGTAGTGTTACGTTGCGACCATCTTGAAGGAGGTGCCCGCCCTAGGTGGTCTAAGCTCTCTTTGAAGAAGGTACAAACCACGAAGTACAAGCTGTGTGCCTGCACCCAATCTACCAGCTCAGGGTCTCAGGTATGTAAAGCTGCACCTGTAGATGCTTGCTTAAAAAACGCTTTTAATCAACCCCGCTGCCTTCAACGTTCAGAAGTGAAGAATATCGCTGAAGACGTGAAGGTTGAAGGCGGCAGTATTTTACGGAATTACTTATTAAACAAAAATTTAAAAAATCCCGCTTCACGGTTTGATTTTAATCACTATGTAGCTGCAACAAACAATCCTGTTGCTAGCACTTCGCGGGCTGTTGCAAAAGACTTTGTGAATGTTCCGGACAGTAAAGTAATTTTTAATGAAAATGAAATTTCAGCAACTAGTACTCAAATTGGCATAGTCGATTTATGTATTAGTTCTGAGATAGAGTTTCCAACTCCAAGATGCAGAGGTAGTTCAGAAGTTAGCCCCTGCATAGAAATTTTTAGTGACGCTACAAATTTTAACTCCAATGATAATTTACGTATGGCTAGTATGAATTCGGAGATGGATTTTTTAACTCCAAAACGTCGGGGTAGCTTGGAAGTTGGATCAGACAAAGAAATTTGTAGTGTCGCAACAAATTTTAATTCGGAGGACATTAATAATTTATGTTCGACAAGATTTAGGGAAATGTTTGAAAGCATCCAAATTGTTGAAAGTTCGATCGCTAATGAAAGCTTGCAAATTATACATTCACAAAATCCTGCAAATGTTAGCAAGCATTCTGCAGGTGAAGCTTTAGAGGCTGTACTTCGCGGAGTCACTACACCTACAGCAGCAGCTGACGCAATTATCGTAGAACTATTTGGTGATGGTGCCGATGGAACTTCACAGTCTTCTCCAACGGCAACACCACCAAGTTCTCTTAATTTATTTTCTGATAGTATGGTTGGCGCGATAGATAAGAAAGTACTTCGTATAGAAACCTTGAAGGCGGAAATTAAAGTTATAAAAACTCGCCTAGTTAAGATCGACGGCAAACTTAGCCGCCTTCAAAAGGTTATAACTTTAAAGCAGACGTGGAGCTATCCGAGTACCCTGAGCCAGTTGCGAGATCTGGAACGTTGTCGTTTATCGGCCATCATGGAAAAACTCAAGTGGCTCAAAGTGATAGAAGGAAAGATGAAAACAATTTCTTATTTATCTCGCCACCCGTAATTTCCGGTTTACTAACTGTAAGTCCCACACTAACACATAACCTAGACCCTCCTCTCCAGGTTGGCAGTCCAACGTCCCCGTCGTGCCAACTGGGTGTCTACAGCGAGTTTAGATATAAAGTCATATAACGTAAATACGCTCGCTATAGGTTTGCTAAGGACCTATTTAACTGTAGTCCAAAGGCAAAACGTTTTAGTATGTTCAGGTGCGACGGGTGTAGACAGTCCTTCACCAGATCGGATGCGCTGTATCGCCATCGAAGGGAGAGCTGCCATGTAACTGCGGACCTGCCCTCTACAAGCGGTAAGCACATTTCATGCAAACCGCATGTCTACATTACAAACAAAAAATATTGCTGTTTCAGGCGGCTCCGTACAGGTTGCGATAGCCAGTAACGGTGAAGGACCCACAGCCACTAAAAAAATTAAAAAAAATCCCTCAACTGGTGAGATAAAATGAAAACGTTTTAAATATGCATACTATAATAATTTTAATTTTTACAGAGGTTCCACCACCACCGCCTACGCGATACTGTCCCGTGTGTGACGAAAACGTTGTCAGATCGTCCTACGTTGGCCATCTAAGGAGCAATCGTCACACGACGCGATCGGGCATAGCAGACCTTGCAGATGGCGTGGTGGTGTTACAATCCGCCTTCAAGTCCCGAATCGTGACGTACAGAGTGTCTGCGGAAAAGGTTCATATAAAGGTTGTGGATTTTATGAGCGAAATTAAAAGTAAAATTTTGCCGCTGATCGAAAGGCAGATGGCAAAATTTACTAGCGTGAAAATGCATTTTGAGCTTTTTGGGTTGTTTGTTTTGGAAAGTAAGCAATTGGAAGATATAAAATCATCAATGACAAAAAATGTGGTCTCAACGCGCGCAACTGATTTGAGTGCTTTATATGATAATTTGGCCGCAGTACTGGACAAGAAGGTGGCAGAGTTTCAGGAGCGTGAGTCAGGTAATGTTTGCATTTTATTATCTTGTTACTATATTGACACGATGCAATTTATTTGCAGGTTGGGCGCTGAAGCAGATTTTATACGTAGATGTAAATATCAACAAATTCAATCCGCTTCGAGCTTCTTCCTATATTCCGCTACCGAAACAAATAGAGTACAAGAGAGCAGTAGTAAACGTTCAAAATCAGGATGAGCACTGTTTCCGTTGGGCTGTAATTTCAGCAATTTGCGAACCTGCAGGCCCCTCCAACAGAGTCAGCTCTTATCCTGATTGTCGCGAATTGTTGGTATTTAAAGATATTAAGTTTCCTGTTAAATTAGGCGACATTGAAAAATTTGAAAAATACAATCCCCAACTTTCTATAAATGTATACGGAATTGAAAAAATTTTCGAAAACAATGTTGTGAAATACGAAATTGTGGGACCTCTGTATTACAGTCATCGCAAGAAGCGTGTACATATTAATTTATTGCTTATTACTGATGACTCGGGTAACAGTCACTACTGCTGGATTAAGGATTTTTCTAGGTTGGTTTCGCGGCAAATTACGTCTAGAGACGGTAGAAAACACTTTTGTGACGGATGCTTGCATTATTTCCGTACCGAACAACACCTTGCGATGCATCATCGGTTCGACTGCAGCTATATCTATACCAAATTGCCTACAACAGACTTGGTCACAGATAAATTAGGAAACACAGTCCCTCAAAATATTTTAAAATTTAATAATTATCAAAAACAGCTAAAAGTTCCTTTTGTGATTTACGCGGATTTCGAAACTTTCTTAAAGCCTCTTGCGCCGGCAGATCCTGATCCTACAACCTCCGTAACTGTAGCGACGTGCGAGCATAGACCGTATTCATTCGCATATTTTATCAAGTGTTCGTATGATGAAAGATTTTCTAAATTCGAAATTTATCGCGGAGAAAACGCAGTGCAAGTGTTCATTGAGCGTTTGGAATGGGACGTTCAAAATTTATACTCGAAACACTTAAAGCACATTATACCGATGAAGCTTTTGAGCGCAAGAGAATTACAAAATTTTAATGATGCTATTTCATGTCATATATGCGACCAACCTTTCAAAGACGGAGACGAGAAAGTGAAAGACCATGACCATTTGACAGCAGACTATCGCGGCGCTGCTCATTCCATATGTAACCTAAATTACAATGTTCCAAACTTTATTCCAGTCTTTTTCCATAATTTAAATTATGATTCCCATTTATTTATAAAGCAACTTGCTTTAAACAATGAAACTATAGACGTTATACCTCAAAATACAGAGAAATACATATCTTTTGACAAACATTTGGAAGTTGATGAAATTATCACTAACGAGGGAAAAAAAGTCAAAATTAATATGCATATAAGATTTTTGGATAGTTTTCGATTTATGAGCGGTTCTTTGTCGAATTTAGTGGAAAATTTATCTTCGAATCAGTGCGTTGAAATTCAAAAGCAATTTGGCACTGGCATCAAATTTAACCTGATGAGACAGAAAGGCGTGTTTCCGTACTCCTATGTCGACTCCTTTTCAAAATTAGATCGAACCACTCTGCCCACCATGCTCGAGTTTTACGATTCGTTAAACGAAGAGGATGTGTCACAACCCGATTACGAGCGCGCGGTTGAAGTCTGGACGATTTTTAATTGCAAAACTTTAGGCGACTACTCGGACGTATATTTAAAATCAGACGTATTAATTTTAGCTGACGTTTTTGAAAATTTTCGATCTTTATGCATTCATCACTATAAATTAGATCCTGCACACTACTACACAGCTCCCGGGTTGAGTTGGGATGCTATGTTAAAATTCAGCAGTGTAGAGTTAGAACTACTGACGGATATGGACATGCTTCACTTTTTCAGAAAGGCTATTCGCGGAGGAGTCAGTACTTGTGTTAGTAGAAAGGCTATTGCCAACAATAAATTTGTTGAAAATTACGATTCCGCGAAACCCCCTTCTTTTATAATGTATTTAGATGCTACCAATCTTTAGGGCTACGCAATGCGTCAGTATTTGCCGAAAGGCGATTTTGGTTGGTTAACCGAGGTTGAAATTGAAAATTTTGATGTTTTCCAAATTTCCGACGAATCCGACACCGGTTACGTGTTGGAAGTTGACTTGCACTACCCACAAAATTTACACGACTACCACAATGATTTACCTTTTTGTCCTCAGCTTATGGTGCCACCAAACGGAAAATTTAAGTGTGCAAAACTTATTCCAAATTTATTTGACAAAACAAAGTATGTCATTCATTATCGAAATTTAAAACAATGTTTAGAAGCGGGTTTGAAATTGAAAAAGGTTCATAGAATATTGAAATTTACGCAATCCCCCTGGTTGAGGTCATACATTGACCTTAACACGGAATTGCGTAACCAATCAACAAATACATTTGACAGGAATTTATTTAAGGGATTTATAAATTCGATTTTCGGAAAAACCATGGAAAATGTGGACAAAAGGGTTAATGTCAAGTTGGTTAGTCATTGGGAAAAGATTGGTAACAAACTCGGAGCTGAAAATTTAATCGCAAAATCAAACTATAAAAGGAATGTGGTTTTTTCTGATAATTTAATTGCAGTTGAAATGAACAGAACTTCAGTTCTTTACAACAAACCGTGCTATGTTGGTTTCTCCGTTCTAGATATTTCAAAAACCGTTATGTATGATTTTTTTTACAATTTTTTGAAAACGCACTATGGCAATAAAGTTTCTTTACTGTACACAGATACTGACTCCCTTGTATTAGAGATTTTTACAGACAATTTCTACGATGACATGAAACAGCATCTTGACCAGTACGAGACTTCGAATCTAAAAAATAATCTTTATGGAATCCCCCAGACCGAGTCTGTTGTCGGAAAAATGAAAGATGAATACGCTGGAGTACCCATCCAAAGCTTTTATGGAGTCGGTGCAAAAACGTATTGTGTGAGCGTTGGTGGAGAATTGGATAGGAAGGCTAAAGGTATTAAAAAAAGTGCTGTAAAGAAATACCTTACCACGCAAATGTATCAAGAGGTTGCTGAAAATAAGCGTGGTGCGGTATTTTGCAAAATGTTTGTGTTTAGATCACGCTTGCACAATATGTACACCGAGATGGTGAATAAGGTTGCGCTTTCGTCCGCCGACGATAAACGTTTCATTATTCCCGGTTCTACCAAAACTTTGGCGTGGGGTCACAAAGACATACCCATGTTTGACAATGACGACTCAAACAGCGGACTAAACGATTTGGTAGAACTATTGCTAGCAGCAGATCGCGACTAAATTTCAAATATGTTTTATGTTGAAATAGCAGTACTGGCCATTACTTTAAAGCAGAAGTCCTATAATCAACGTTTACAGAAACTTTCTTGTACGTTATTAGTCATATTTTCTTGCGCTTTGTAGTTTTTAAGTAGATTGTATTAGCATTATTTATATGTGTATATATTATAATAGAGTAAAACAACTAAAGAATGTGTGAAAAATGTTTATATTTTATGTGACTTCGTTGAAGTCTATTTAATATCAATTATTTGTAAATGACAATCTAAAGAACAAAGACGTTTGTATAGCAACATAATTAAACTAAATACATATTAAAAATTATTTTATTTCATCATAATTACAGTTCAAGAAAATTATACAAGATCTGTTTTAGATATCCATGAATTATGTTTATTATCAAAACCTAACCATTTAACGAACAGTTGATTTCCTTTTCTCCGAACCACTTTTTCCACTAGGAATATATCTGGGTGTTTAGTTTTCTGCAATTCGTACTCGTAAAATCCTCCTTTTATTTGTTGCTTAGTTTCATCTTCCAATATGTAGGTTGTTGGGTTAGTAAGACGAACTTTTGCAATTTTAAATATTTCGTTGCTCCAGCTGGGGGTATATCCTTTGGCAAATGCTGCTCTATATTTGCTCACCCGAACATGATCGCCCAAGTGAAATTTTTGTTTCTTAGGATCTACCGTTTTAGTATGACTGTATACAGATTGTAAAATTTGAGGCGCGTTTTTGTTACTAACATCTTTTGGCTTAAACCCAGTTGTGCTGTGTTTCTTTGAATTATACGCTTTTACGATTTTTGGTAAAAGATCTAACCATTTCTAGGTTCCCTGAAAGCTGAACTGCTTCCACATCATATTTTTTAGAGTTCTATTACACCGCTCAACTATGCTACTTTTTAGATTTGAATAACTACTGTAATGGTTTATGCCGAATTTCTTCATCAAATTTTGAAATTCTGCATTATAAAACTCTTTTCCCATATCTGTTTGCAAATTTTTAGGCTTTTGTGTTGCAGCATTAAGCGCTTTCTTCATAGCTTCGGTAACTGCTTGACCCGTCTTTCGCTTGACGGGGTATGCCCAAACGTATTTGGAAAATGCGTTGATCACAACTAAAATGTATCGGTACCCCTGGTTAAGTTTTGCGTAGGGTATCATTTCTACCAAGTCAGCTTGGAATAAATCGTTTATTCCCTTGACAATCACGCGTCGCCGCTTAAAATTTTTTCTAGCTGGTTTGTGCAATTCTTCGACAACTTCATGTTTAACGTTCATGTTAGACTGGAACCTTTTCCTGCTGCAGTGAACATTTAAGAACTAACTGCATCGACATGAGAACATCCTTTCCACCATCGGGAAGCTTAAGTCGGAAAGCATCTCCACGTTTCAATGTTTGACCGATCAGATTAGTTACATGAACATTGTTGAGATACACTTCCACGTTTTCTATAGATTTATTTGTTTGTAAATCAACAGCCGACGTTAACGGAAATATGTATTCTGTTTGCCCCTTTCCGAGTTTGAAGAATCCCGCTTTGTCAGTTTTCGATCCAACGATGTGTAGAGGGACTTCGTAATACAATTCCGATATATTTTTGACTTTAAACAAAACATGAGTGGGATAGGCTCTATAACGAGAATCGTGTAAGTGTCTTCCAAACTTATCGATCGGTATTTCGTAGCTATGTGATGAGAAGTCAAGCTTGGGTCTCTATTTAACCATCGGTTTGTTTATTTAATAATTTTTTCTGTTTTTAAAGCGTCAATGATACTAAGAATTTCGTTATTATGACCGGTATGACCTGCCAACTGTGAGGCTATTAAAATCTGTAATCTGTTTACTAACGTGTTCGGATTTTTCCAGGGAACAAATTCAATCTGCTTGTTATTTAAATTTAGGAGTCCTTTACCTCGTCGCTTGGGTTCAACTAAACGGCGAACAACGTTTTTGTACTTTTGCCCTGCATTACCACTTATTCGATCGTTGGGATTGTAATTTTGTCGGTTGGCTGCAGACCGATTAACGATATCTTTATAATTGTCTTCGTCAGCTTTAATGTAACCTATGGGTTTCTTTTTAAACATTAACTCATACATTCCAGGCGTTCCTTTGTAAACCACCCTATTTGCACCATCCATTATGACCATGTCTTCCCCATCAAAGTCTAATTCTTTATTGCCTATAGAAAATTTATTGCTCTCAAGATCCCATCGTACTCCGTAGTGCATATCAAATTCGTCCTGTGTGTCATGTATCATGTTTTCGATATATTGCCTAGCTAATCCGTCATACTGCTCTAAGAACTGGTCCAAAACTTGAGACTGCATCATTTGCTGTACGGTTTTATTAGCTTCCCGGATGCTTTCTTCATGGACTTCATCTTCTGCGGTTTGTTCTGATTCTACATGATCCTGTAATTCTGTTTCTGGTGCAATTTCTCCAATGTCCTCTAACTTTAGAAAATTTGGTTGGGGAATAATAGGCTTGGGTGGAGAGGTCGCATGCTCAAATTTACTTTTTATATCAGGAGTATCTACTCTTTCAGTTTTTAGAGTTGATATTAGATCCTGAAGGGGTTGGGAAATTGGTTTTAATTGTTCCGCCAACTGTAACTGCGATTGAGCAATGTCTGACCTTAAACTTTGATATTTCCTTTTTACGGCTTTTCTCGTTTTAAGCAGTTCGACAACTAAACGTTTATCCATCTTGCGTTTACAGTTGTTCGCCAACCACTAACAGTTTGAAGTAAGTTTTAATTATTTATGTGGAAATAGCAATCAAAGCCTTTCCGGTATCTTCCGGAATTTATTGCACTATCTTTATCTATAACTAAAAACCCGTAGTCCTCCTGCCAACAAATAGAGCACAATTCCTTTAACTGATCGAACGACATGTCCACAATGACGTGGTCGTCGTAAATGTGTTTGAGATTTGTTTTATCTTGTTGAAATACTACAATCAGATTAGCATTGTCTCTAATGAGTTGTTTGGGAATCGATGAATACGTTTGACATAGGTAAAAGCAGTCGATATTTCTATGACGTCCGAAACAATAGTAATTTTCAATTATATTTTGATTTTCTCCGACCACATCGTCAAAAACAATTACAGAATTGGGTTTTGCGTTCATAGGTTGTGGGACTGCAGCCCCATCTTCGTATTCCTCGTAACTAATTTCTTTTATCGGAGTTAATAAGTTCTTAAGATATGCATACTTAGGCTGATCTAGCGTCTTACAATATAAATAAACAGTTTCAAATCGTAGGCCGTTAGGGTGTTCTATCAAAGTAACCATCACGCTTGTTTTACCGCTGGCTGAGCTGCCCACGACAAGACCTCTTTTACAATTCTTCCCTAGTAAAACACTATGCCTTTGAAATGGTTTTACCAATGACTTAGCATCGTGATTTACGATCGGTAGGGTTACATTTTGTTTTTCAATTGTAATCCTTTTCATTTCGACACCTTTCTCTCCAGTACACTCGCTAAACACTAAGCTAAACCTAAACAGTGATCAAGTTATATATAAGAACAAGTTTTAAAGAAATGTTTGCAGTTCAAACTTTGCAATCGGTCGCAATAGTTTAATATGAGAGTTTACGCGCACAAACCAGGTATTCGTCGACGAACCGTGAGAAGGAAAGGTTGTGGTGTTTTAAATACGCTTATAAATAATTTGCCAGTGGAACTACATGTGCCTGGATATAAGTTTTGTGGTCCAGGTACTCGCTTAAAGAAAAGACTTGCTAGGGGAGATAAGGGAATTAATCCGCTAGACGAAGCGTGCAAAGAGCACGATATCGCATATTCTCAACATCAAGATCTTCAGAAACGGCACGAAGCTGACAAGATACTTTCCGAAAAGGCGTGGCAACGGTTTCGTTCAAAAGACGCTAAATTTGGAGAAAAAGCCGCAGCACTAACCATAACAGGTATTATGAAAGGAAAAACCAAACTAGGAATGGGTGCTCTACGTAAAAAGAGAATTTCAAAAAAAGTGAGACAAAAACGTTCTGGCGGAGTTATTAGCTTTACCGGTACGGTCACGCGTGCGCGAAACCGTATTAAAGGTAATAAAGGATACGATGTAATGAAAGCTGCAAAGCTAGCTTTAGCAACCATTAAAAAAAGTAAAATTGCTCAGCCAAAAACTAGAATAATCAAAATCCCTAGAACTGGTGGTATTTTACCCCTCATACCAATATTTGCCGCTTTAAGCGCCCTAGGATCCTTAGGAGGTGGAGCTGCGGCAATCGCCAAAGCAGTGGGAGATGCTAAATCTGCTGCAAAGGACCTTAAAGAAAAGGAGCGACATAATAAAGCGATGGAGTCGGTTGCTCTTGGAAAAGGTCTGCATTTGGGACCGTACAAAAGAGGATTTGGATTATATTTAAGACCCTACCAACCAAAAAACTAACTGTAAAGCTACCGCGACGAGCGTTAACAAACGTCGATTTAGCGAAGTATGCTAAAATATTAAAAATTCCGAATTTTAGAGGAGTATTCATGCGTAATGCTTTGCCATCTAGAATTCATGAGAACGAATGCGGTATCGTAAATCTCGACGATAAAATAGGTCCTGGCACCCATTGGACTGCATACGTGAAGCGTAGTGAAAACGTAACATACTTCGACAGCATAGGACATTTGAAACCTCCTCTTGAATTAATAAAATACTTTCGCAGCGACGGTAGCAAGAATAACATCGCGTACAACTTTGATAGATATCAGAACCTAAATTCCTACAATTGTGGTCATCTGTGTTTGCAGTTTTTATATAGCTACGTAAACTGACATGTACCTGCAGTGCGCTTTGAGTTCTTGAATAAAGTACTTCAGAATGTCCACCATTTTTACTCTTACCGGCAACTCGTCAGTATTAAGTGCAGATTTCAATCCACCACTTTTTTTGGAAGAAGATAGCGAATATGTAATGGGTTTACTTAGTTTTGAGTCGTACAATTCTATTCCCAATATATCACCACCGAAGAACGTTTTCAAACTTACTGGGCGAGAGGATATTGTGATACCCCAAGGAGCTTATGAAATTAACGACATCAACGACTACATACAAACTAGTCTGAATCCAGCTAACCGAGAATACGTTTTAATAAAAGGTAGTAACAGCACGCTGAAAACGATGATTAAGTCGTCGCACGAAATAGACTTCACTGCGGATAACTCGATAGGAGATTTACTAGGATTTCTACCTCAAAAATATAAACCCAATGTGTGGCATTCGTCTGAAAATATAACTAAGATAATGAAAATAAATTCCATATTAATACATTGCAATATATCGTTGGGATCTTATAAGAATGGGGAAGCAGGTCATATAATTCATCAATTTTTTCCTACTGTACCGTCTGGATACAAAATAGTTGCGTCTCCAAATCCAGTCATTTATCTTCCAATCAGCACTAAAATAATTACCAACATAACAATTAAAATACTAGACCAAGAGGATGTTCCTGTCAGTTTCAGTTCAGAAACCGTGACGGTTAGTTTGCATTTGAAGAAGCTATAATGGGTTTCAGATTCAACACCACTTACAGCAATTTTAGCTCAGACACATCATCTACAGCACCAAAAGGATATAACATGAGACATACCAAACGTTCCGCAGTCAGTAAGAGGTCGTCAGCCGATCAGTTGACAAAGAAGAATAAAGCATTTCTTAAATCGTTAGGTTTTCAAGTGTTACAATGAGTATTTTAAACATTAGTGAAAAAGTTCTTGTTGACAATTCAATTGTTAGCAATCAAATACATACCCATCAACCCTATACGAATCGCTTTGAAAATAATGACGAAATCCGGATTCCGATTCAAGAAGATATGTCAACACTACCCGGTTTAAGTTACTTGTATATACAAGGAAAATTGTTAAAAACAGCTGGAGGAGCTACAAACGCAACATTTGTTAACAATGGAGTTGCCCACCTATTTAGCGAAATTCGCTATGAAATGAATGGCGTTGTGGTTGATTCGGTAACGAAACCTGGTATAACATCTACTATGAAAGGTTATGTTTCCTACAGTTCTAACGATATTAAAAAGCTTCAAAACGCTGGATGGCTTCCCAACGCAACAAGCAAAATAGTTGATGCATCTGGTTATTTTAACGTTTGCATACCCCTCAGCATGCTGTTGGGCTTTGCGGAGGATTACGGAAAAGTGGTACTAAATATCAGGCAAGAATTGGTGTTAATTCGAAGTAATACAGATAACGATGCGATATATAGTCCAAATATAGATGAAGATGTCAAAGTTACAATTGAAAAACTTTATTGGAAAGTTCCCCATATTACAGCAGGCCTTGCTCAAGAATTAGCTCTAACAAAATACATAGATAAAAATATCGACACTCAAGTACCGTTTAGAAGTTGGCAACTTCATATAATCTCAGGACTAAATCAAGTTACGCAACATTCTCATGCGATTGCCACCAGTACAAAATTACAGACTCCGCGACAAGTTATACTGGGTTTCCAGACAGATCGTTCTGGAAAAATCGACAAAAAAATGAACGAATTTGATAATTGTAGTATTACAAATCTTCGAGTTTACTTAAACACCGATAGATATCCATACGATAATTTGAATATCGATTTCGCAAATAATCATTATGCAACTCTATACGAAATGTATTCACACTTTCAATCAACATACTATAACAAACATAACGAACCTCTATTATCCCTAGAAGAATTTAAAAAAATTGCTCCTCTGATTGTTGTGGATTGTTCGAATCAAAAGGATTACTTACAAGCTAATGCTGTTGTGTTTAGACTCGAATTTGAAACGGCAGTCAACATGGCGGCCGATACAATAGCGTATTGCCTGGTTTTGCACGATCGCGTGTTTACATACAACTCGCTAACAAAAGCAGTTAAACAGCTGTAAGAGTAAAACCAAATGGTTAGTTTAATCAGTGCCTTAGGAGCAACAACATGTTTGTTATAATAGATCTCCAAGGTTTCATGATTTCCGAAAAAAATTTTTCACCAAAAGAATTAGCTGCATACGATGGAAACACCATTTCACATTACATTTTTAGAGCTCCGTTTCATTTTTCTGCGTTACCCCAAAATTTACAACAAAAAGCTAACTGGTTGATGAAAAATCATCACTGTATTAATTGGGATGAAGGATTCACGCCTGTTTTCTTATTTCCAAAAATTTTGATGCGACTTGTTCAAGATGCTGACGTAGTCTACGTAAAGGGACATGAAAAAGCTACATTTTTAAGAAGTTTCATCGATAAACATATAATTGAAATTGAAGAACAACCAGCACTGAGTGCATCAAAACCATCTTGCATGTATCATGTGAAACCACTATGTTATTGTGCATTGTCTAATGTTTATATTTTATACGAACACTATGTAATGCAATAATTTTCAAATAAATTTTTTTATGTACTTACTAGTTTTATTTAATAAAATACAGGTTTCGTTAAAACGATAGATATATTCGTTAATAATACATTGTAATGCAAAAACATTTCTAACATACTACAAGCTATCAACATTATTAATAGTAATACATTTTAATTTCTTTATAAAATTATGCAAAGCGTTCTAAGTATATCTTATTTCTATGGTTCAAACTTAAAACTTTCACAAGCGTTTTATGTGTATCTTCAATTCTTCTTTGAAATCTACATCGATCTACAGCTACAAATTCCCAAAACTTAATTCTACTTTGCCGATATGCGAAACTCCATACTATCATATTGTGGATTTTATTTTTTGACATATCAAACTTCACTTGGCGAACCATTTTATGACATTTATGCATGCACTATAAGGGGGCTTTGCAAAGTTAACGTCAACATCAACGCTTGGTAGCTATTCTTTATATTATATATAGCTGTAATCTCATCGTCTACCTTCAGGTCTACTCCAACCAAATCAGTGTACTTAATTTCTTTGTCGTTAATATAAAGTTTAACTTCCTTCACCGAGATTCTTACATTTGTAATGGTTCCCCTTATTGGACACTTATACACGCGTCTGTCGCCTTTAGCTTCATCTCCAAGAAAAACAAAATTGGCGTTCTCATCGGTCCTAAGAGCCAGTAATAATAAATTAGATTCGCTTCTTAATTCCGCCTCACCCATTTCTGCAAGAAAAATTTGAGGGTCATGATGACTATGCAAATGTCTTCCAAATTTATCGATCGGCATCTCAACACCTTATAGAACTTTCACGTAATGATTGCCTGCTCTTCAACTGATCGTTATATATCAGGTTTTAATGTTTACCCACAAATATTTCAACTTCAGCAGTAAACTCCTCTAAATCAATATCGATTAACCTTTCCAGAAGGAGCTTTCCACATATTCGGTTCTCCAAAAATTTCCGACATAACTTGATACCCTTCTGATATTTTTTTTCTAACTCCTCAAGCTCGCTGATAGTTCCGAATCGTTCAAACCCATACACGCTTTCGTGTCCAGCATCGAATGCCAAGTCTTGAAGCAAACTCTGAAGACTTATAACTGCTGTGTGTAAATCTGTAGCCGCAGGACGCGATGCTGCAGAGTATACCATCCACATTCTGACACCTTTTGTTAATTAATCTTATTTGCAAAGTTTTCAAATTCAACGTCACATGTAATTATTTGTTCACCAAATTTTAACATCTCCAACATACACACAACATTTTCAGACTTTATATTTAAATTCATCAATACGCTATGAATGTTGCTTTTTATGTCGCCAGACATACAGGAAACCCCTTTGATAACGCTTGTGTAAAACTTTTCAAACTCCAAACCTTTTAACAGATCCAATCGACAATCAATTAAAGCTAGGAGTTCCCATAATTCCACAAGAGACTCCAATCCCAAATAAATTTCAGATGCACCCTGGTCCTGTATGATTATCACTTTTGTTTTTGCAACTGTTTGGAAGGAAATTGTTTTTGAAGGACTTATGCTTACGGGTTGAACTTCAAAATCTCTTGAAAAGAAATAGTTTGTTATCACCCCTTGATTGGCCAAGAACACTTTCCATTCTTCTTCGTTGAAACTTGTCCAGTCATTTTTACAACCATACAGTTGCACTACAGGCCAATGCGGCGTATAACTTGACAGACCAACCGCTACAAACTTGCTTCGCGATTTGTTTAGAGGATAACTTCTGCAATGTATTAATATTGGATACGGTGCGGTTTGTTTAGCGTTTGCATTCACAGAACTAACAACTTCCCCCGAATTCATTCGCTCTTGGTTTTTCACTTTTTCGATACTTTTTAATAAATTATCCATCACTTTTACGAACTCGATCTTCTTTCGCGAACTAAACAAACTCAACTAAATATCGAAACAAGCATGCTCTTTATATTGCAAATCAGTCAAGGTCGCACTTTGTAGTGGTGGTGGAAAGTAGCGCTCATAACCTTGACTTTCACGGTCATATTTCACGAAGGTTGCATATTTTACTTTATATTTCGTGTAGAAGCTTTACAGCATCAGTTATCGTCTGAGTCTAAATCTAAAAAATCATGTCACTTCACAACTATTCCGACGAAGATGTCTTCTTCCAACCCCCAAGGACCAGCCACTACCAACGGTTCCAGCAGTTTGTGGAAAAGGGAGGAAGCTCGTTCGAGGGTAAGAAGGTGTATGCGGTTGCCACGATCTCTTACACTCTAGAGCTGCAAGGGGAACAGCTTGCCGAATTAGCAATATCGACAACGTTGCCGACACCCTTGACGAAACCCTTGGACGAGTGGTACAGAAACAACGTGGTTCGGCAGGTGTTGCGCTTTACCTCACGATATAGGAACGGGGAACTGTTGTATATTAATTATTATTGGCAATAAATATTTATACTTTTTAATTTTAATTATTTATTTTAAATGTTTAAATCCTCACAACCTTGAACCTATTTAGCCTTGAGTTGACTCCACCCATCCCCCACTCTTGTACCTGGGATTATATAACCTTGTTTGCAAATCCAAACTTCAGTTGCTTAGTGACAAGTCTGTGAAGATGTGGTCTAACCCGAATTACCAGTCTTATGTTAAACGACTAAAAACATTCGACAATTGGCCTGGTGAGCTAACCCCAGAATCGCTTGCTGCTGCCGGTTTCTACCACATCCCCACTGGTGTTGACGATACGCAATGTTTCTGTTGTGGAATTAAAATATATTTATGGGAACCCGCTGACGATCCCCTGTCTGAACACCTTCGATGGTCAAAGCATTGCTCATTTGCGAATCTTATAAAATCCTTGAAAACTACAAAGGGACTACTTGAAGAGACAAAGAAGGCTTTCGATGGTTTGGAAAGGCTAGTTAAGTTTGATGGTGTCGATGTTGCTGGAAATGGTGTAGAATCCGAAGACATTTATGATCGTCTATCGGCAAAGAAGCTACTACTACAATTTTTCCATTCTTTGTAGAACTCGCGTGCAGTTAAAATACACATCGCACATATTTATTTCCCCATTCGCAAGTTTGACATACTCGTATCAACATGGTGCGTGAAACGTTGACTCTTGAGTACGTATTAGATGAAACAGCAAGCCAAGCCAAATGTTTCAAGCATGTCAGTGAGAAACTCAAGCCGCTAGTTATTAGTAATATCGATGAGATGCAATATTTCTCACATCAGCATTATATAAAAATTAGTGGTAGTGCAACATTTATTCGGAATAGTGTAGAAAAGGTTATTATTCCCCTTACCGAAGTAAATTATCATACAAATTTGCGAGAGTGGTACCAACACAACATATATAACATTTGTGTTCCGACGGATCACTTGACTAGTTTATATCTGGAGGTTACTGGAGATTTTAAAACTACAGACTTTCATGGTGTCAACAACTGCAAGAAGATCCGCTTGATTTAAATTAAAATTATATATTGCGTATGTGCAAATATTATGTAATTTTTTGTAAAATAAAAACTATAAAATTTATTCTTTTAATTTTGTGTACAAAAGTACAGCTTTTCTTTATATATTGGTCAATTAATTAAAATATGTATATTTAATTAATAAATATATTTGAATCTATTTTGTGTTTTCTTTTGGAGCGATGAAGCTGGTGGACGCCGTGGCCGTCGGGTCGGGGTAACCTTGGAGATCTAGGGTTGGGGTAGCCTTGAGAATCTAAGGTGGGGGTAACCTTGAGGATCTAGGGTGGGGGTAGCCTTGGAATATGACCTTGACCTTGGGATTCAAGGTTAAAGAGTGGGGGGTGGATCCAGAACTGTCCATATTACTCTACTAGCAGGACACCCTCGATTATTTTCTTGTGCATAAACACATACCATATCTCGCATTTCTGCATTTGAAAAATTATTATGACGTGGCATTTTCACAAAGAAAGCACTTTTCAATGAAAATTGACTGTTTGACAGTTAAACATAAACAAATAACACCAGCCTACTACACCTTCATCAATAGAAAAGAGGACAATACTAATTTATTTAGAAAATAATGAGGAATCAACCTAAATACGTTTATCTTTAATCGTTGTATTTTTAAATAAAACACCCTGTATCTCGGTTAGGAGGAATATTTTATCGAAGTGTTTTAGGTTAAATCGTCATATTTTGGATCAACCATTCTCCAGTTACTCTATGGACAATTATTAATGAAACACCCTGTATAAGTGTTATTTCTTTATACGATGTAGTACTTGCTATTAAACCACTTAAAAATATACTCGCGATACTGGTCCTAATAATGTACCAACCTACATTATAAACGGGCGCCTTGACTATTTAGCAGGTACTATATTTCATTTAAGTCTAAAATCTAAAATATTTCCTACAGAATAAACATTTTTAAAAAATGATGCCAACGCACAAACAGGGCAATTAATCTGAAATAGGAAATTACAGACTTATTTCTTTATTAAATTCGTTTGCCAAAACTTATGAACCAATCGTAAATAAACACATAAGACAACAAATTTAGTCGTTTCTTCATGCAGAACAACATGGATTTATCAGTAAACGTTCTACTGTTACTAATTTGAGCATATTTACTCAATACGTTTCTGATACATTAGAAAAGAGGAGACAGATGGACGTTATTTATACGGATTACGCTAAAGCATTTGATACTAAATCATACCATAAATTTTATAAATTTGGATTTACTAATAACTTAATTAAATTCTTACAGTCACATCTCTCTGAGCGACGACAAAATGTGGATATTCTGGGATACCACAAGGAAGGATCCTGGGTCCTCTACTATTTCTAATATTTATTAATGATATTTGCGATGTAATAGAAAGTTCATGTAGGTTATTGTTTGCTCATAATTTTAAATTGTTTTCAATAGGTATTAATTGTAAAACTGAATGTTTAATGTTGCAAAGAGACTTAAATGATGTTTGGAACTGGTCTGTTACCAAAAAACTACGTTTCAACATTGTTAAATGCCAATATATAACTTTTCCCTAGAATAAAAAAAAATATATTATTTTTAATTATTTAATAAACAATAATATCCTGCAACCTGTTTTTGAAGTAAACGATCCTGGCATTATTTTCGAACCGTCTTTGAATTTTAAAATTTATATTAAAAATGGAATTAATTCTTCATTAAAATAGCTAGGTTTTCTTATACGGAATTCCATTAATTTCAATAATATTTTAACTTTAAAAACTCCGTACACAAGCTTAATCCGTTCAAAGGTAAAATATGCTGTCATTATTTGGAATCCTTACTACCTTCATTATCATCAATCAATCAAACTTAAAGCATTAGTAGTAGTGGTATATTTGTTGGCCATTCGGCATAGAGAAAATTACATTGAGGGTACAATACATGAAACATTAAATAGTATAAAAACAAAAATACAAAAGCGAATAAGATTATACATACATCACATATAACATTAAATTGTAAGGTTGTAAAAGTTCATCTGATTAAAATAAAAGCAAATAAAAAATTGAAACATAAAGTTAAATCAACTACAAAATTTCTCAATTGTATAAAATGGATGCTTCAAAAGAAATGTCTTAATTTTGCTCTTAAACAATCGATCACTTTCCATTAGAACATGGTTTCTTTAGCTGACAGAAGAAACATACACATACCTGTATTTCTTTATAAGATAATAAATTTCCACTTAGATGCACCCTTGTTGCTCTTCAAATTAAATTTTAAAGTACCGGATAGACGGACTCGATCTCAATTCACGTTTGCCTATTCTTATAGAACACATTTGCAGTTGAAGTCACCTGTAGTTGCTATGTCAGCTTATTTTGACAAACTTAATTCGGACTTTGATATTTTTCTCTTGCCCTTACTCAGTTTTAGTCGTACTGCCATTAGTAGGGAATGTGCTAGTAATAGAGATTCAGTCGGAGCCGACAATGCGGCCAATGCATTTTTGAATTGAGGTAGTGTTTTTTGGCAAAGATTTTTCTATTATTATTGTTATAGTGAAATAATAGTTATTTATGTTACTAGTGCGATAGTGGGCGTTATTATAACACGAGTTTGAAAGTTGCACGACGAGGTCGTAGACCGAGTTGTGTGAACAAACGAGTGCTATTACAATGCATTATCGCACGTATGACATACAAAATTTACTCTACGACTGCTCAAAATTGGTTAATAATTTTTTTTTATCAGAAATGATATTTGACATTTTGCATTAATTTATTTGTCGTCAGTTTTAAAATACTTTTGTGTTAAAATTTATTTATTTATTTATTTATTTATTTATTGTAAAAGGACAAAACAGGCGTTAACGCCTAATTACAATGTCTTTATATATGTATAGCTATACCTCTAAAATGGTTGTATAGTTATGATAATACACAAAAAAAGAAAAGATATTAAAAAAACAAAGTTAAAAGGTAATCACATATAAAAGATCGCACTTAGGTGTGTGATTTACTGCTCATAGGCACACAAATCAGGATGTTGCTTGACAATTTCTACTAAGACTCGCTTAAACTTATGAACGTTATTCTCAAAAACATCAAGAGGCTCATTCTTTATGATTATTTTTTCATAGCATAAACACATTTTTACGATGGGGGACGATTTTCTTATATTAGTTTTATATTTTACATTAAACAATTTCCTCGTTCGAGATCTATAGGCAGGGACATAAAATGGAATTTTTTATCTTAGCGCCATACAATCTATTTTGTTGTTTAATAACTTGTTCAGATACAGAACCGTCATAATTACACGTCTTTGAGCCAATTTAAGGATTTCAAATTCACTTCTAATACCCTGGTACGAATCAAACTCCGGATATCTTCTATATTTTTTATAATATAGATACTTTAAGAATTTATTTTGCACCGTTTCTAATGTTTGAGAATGAACTTTAGCACCTGGGTCCCATACCACGACAGCAAACTCAAGTTTTGATCGTATCAAGGAACCGTACAGGACAGTGAGAGTACCAATATTATTAAATTCACTGCATATTCTTTTTATAAATCCCAAATTTTGCATGCATTTGCCAACAGTCTTATCACTATGAATGTCAAATTTTAGATTATGTGCAAAGTATACTCCCAAGTCACGAACTGATGTGACCCTGTCTAGTGTTGTGCCATTCATTATATAGTCATTCTGAACTGGCTGTCTACTCAATGTATAACTCATTATCTTACATTTATGTACATTAAAATATAATTTGTTAGCCATACTCCAATTTACGATGGCATCTAGATCTTGCTGCAGATAGACTACATCACCTGCACCACATATTTTTAAAAATAATTTTAGATCATCAGCAAACAGCAGACATTCGCAATGTTTAATTACTTTTGGTAGGTCATTAATAAATATTAGAAACAAGAGTGGTCCCAAATTGCTACCCTGTGGCACACCTGATGACATATCAAAGCTTCTAGATTTGGAGCCATGCAAATAAACCCACTGTAGCCTACCTTGAAGATAAGTTCTGAACATTTGCAGAGCCAAAGGAGAAAGACTAAAATTAGCTAATTTTTTAAGCAACAAGTCATGATCCACCCGGTCAAAAGCTTTTGCAAAATCTGTATAAACTACATCTACCTGAGCAGAGTCTTCAAATGATTCTGAAATATAATCAACAATTAATGATAGATTTGTTTCTACAGATCTTGCCTGCATAAACCCATGTTGCTCTGTTGAAATTGTATTTTTTACATGTATATATAATTTGTTGTAAAGAATTTGTTCAAAGATTTTTCCACACGAAGACAGAATTGAAACGGGTCTATAATTTTTTATATTACGCATATCACCTGCTTTATGGATCGGTGGGCCGGCGGGTGGTCTAGTGGTTAAAGTCCCAGGCTTTGAAACTAGGCTTCCAATGGCAGTTGGTTCAATTCCACTGCTCGTCGGTAATTTTTCTGAACAAGTTAAATCCGACGGGTCCTTGGATGGTGTATGTAGGTGTGTATGTTGGGTTGCATGTCTGTCAGGGGTGGGGTGCATGTTAGACCGGTGAAAGAGCGCAAGTCCGCTGAGCCCGGGTAAGGGGGTGGGATGGGAATCATGGGGTCGTGCTCACGCACGGCTTCATGATTCTTTTAAAAATAAATAATGGATCGGTGTAACTTTAGCAACTTTCCACATATTAGGAAATGTACCACTTTTTATTGCAGTATTAAATATTACCTGCAAGGGATAAGCCAAGATATCTACACAGCCTCACAAAATATAAGGAGGAATGCCATCAGGCCCAGCCGACTTCTTAGGTTTCAACTTTTTGATGGCAACTTTTATTTCTTCTATGGTGATTTCATTTAACGTCATAACCCCTAAATTATTATCATTCCATCTCAGCTGCTGATCCTGCACCGCATATGCCGATTTTTCGCCGTACACCGTCTCAAAATAATTGGCGAATTCTTGAGCAGCTCCTTCTTTCCCCACTATCTTACTTTCATATTCATATTCATTAACCACGTTAGCTTTCTTTTTCTTATTGTTTACAAAATTACAAAATTTATGAGCGTCTGACTTAATTTCAAATTGTATATTATCTAAATAATTTTTATAGTCAATCCTAATTTTATTTTTTGCAAGAGTTCGTAATCTCTAAAATTCCTGCAAGTGATGCTCCGATTCATTTTTACG
Source organism: Ctenicera cuprea (assembly GCA_958336395.1). Lineage (NCBI taxonomy): Eukaryota > Metazoa > Arthropoda > Insecta > Coleoptera > Elateridae > Ctenicera > Ctenicera cuprea. Next base: position 1,423,189 of record OY284488.1, on the reverse strand, counting down.
TAATCTATGATAATTTTTGTTTTTTACTAGTAGTTTTGTTTCTGCAGAAAACCACGCAGGATATTTAGAAATTTTGTTATTTACTTTTGGTACAGTATGATTGATAATTTCATTAAAAATTTGATAAAACTTGTCCACACATTCATCTACATCTGTGAGCTGTTCAAGAACACTCCAATCACTATCACGTAACATTTCGTACATAAGTTTGAAATCTGCTCTCGTGAAATTATACTGTGCTGGCAAATTTTTCACATGGCTCCAGCATGCGCTACGCGTATTAACAACCAGAATGGAGTTCAACGCAGGATGATGTAAATCTATCGGCACAAGCGGTGAATCTTCAAGTTCTACTATTAAACCAACACTAGACAATATTAAATCTAAAGTTCTGTCATTTATATTTACTATATTATTTAAGGAATTGAGATTGTGTGTATTCATGAATAAATTCAAGTTTTTGGTAATTCCATTACCTTGTTCTAAATTAAATTCCGCACCAGTGATAGCTGGTATATTAAAATCTCCCATTATTATTAGTTCATTATCAGTAATTTCACTGAAATTTGCAATAATGTCAAAATAATTTTTATAGGTTTCAATGTTAACAGCAGGCTCGTATAAACTACATAAAAAGAATATTTAATCTCTAAAAAATTAAAAGAAATCCAGAGTAAGTCTAGATGTTGGTTTGAATGTATTTTAAGTAATTTAGCGTTGTAGTGTTTCAAAATTGCAATTAGCACACCCCCACCTTTACTTTTACCAGTTAACATCTTATCCCGATCACATCTAAATATTTGATACCGTTCGTCAAATAATTCACTGCTACTGACATAATCACTCAATCCTGTTTCTGTTAACGCAATCAAATCATAATTTTCTGAATAAAGATTTTTTGAAAATCTATCAGTTTTTGTTCTGAGACCTCTGACGTTTTGATAATACAAATTCAGCGATGTTTTCATGAGCCCCCAAACAAAATCCTATCCGTGTACCTAATTCACAGTAATCCAAAAATAAATCAATCTATAAATAAATACATTCAATTCACACAAAAGATATTAATCGTATACAACGTAAGGACAAAAACAATGAGACTAAGCAAAGCAAAAAAAAAACAAAAACAACGACCTTGTTTACCCATAACGCTGTTCCCAACATAAAAAAATTATATTCATGCATTCACTTAGTTGCACTAACCATATATCTAACCACATAATTTATCTAAATCCTGCGGGGAGTGAACCACACACTTTTTTCCATCTTTTATTAAGTAGATAGCACCATCTTTAGACCACACATTTTTAAAACCAAATTTTTCCACTGCACAGTTCAGCAATTCCAATCGTTGTTTAGTTAAATCTTCTCTAATAACCATATTGGTACCTTTTAACTTCTTTTTATTTCGAAAAACAGCGTCCCGATAGCGATAGCTGCAGAGTTTTACTATAATGGCACGTGGGCGAATAGGTTTTGTATTAGGATGATTAAAGTTGTAAGCACCTATTCTGTGTGCAGCGATCAATATGTTCCAAGGTTATTCTTCTTCTTAAGGCGCCATCTCTCTCCGGAGGTTGGCGATCATTATGGTAATTTTCACCTTATTCGTTGCTGCTCGAAAAAGTTCTAGTGAAGTGCAGCCGAACCATTCACGTAAGTTTCTCAGCCATGACATTCTACGTCTTCCCACAGATCTTCTGCCCGAAATTTTACCTTGCATAATGAGTTGTAAAATTTGATATTTATCTCCTGTGTTGATATGGCCCAAGTATTCAAGTTTCCTTTTCTTAATGTTTAAAACTAGTTCCGTTGTTTTATTTACTCGATTTAAGACCTCCTTATTAGTAATTCTCGCCGTCCGCGTCCATGGTATTTTCAGAATTCTTCGATATATCCAGTATTCGAAGGACTCCAACTTTTTAAGCTGGTTTTTCAAGGTCCAAGCCTCTACTCCATACAACAGAATCGAAAACACATAGCATTTTGTGAGCCTAATTCTTAGAGGAAGATTCAAGTTTTTGTCGCATAATAGGTTTTTCATTTTAATAAATGCCGCTCTAGCCATAGCAATTCTTGCGTTAATTTCTTGTGTTTGGTCATTGTTTGTATTTATCCAGGTTCCTAAATATTTGTAGTTGTCAACACGTTCGACGACTTCGTTGTTAATGGTAATATTCATATTAGCTAATCTGGGGGTGCTTTACTTACTACCATGTACTTTGTCTTTTTGATGTTCATTTTTAGCCCATAATTAGTGCTTACAGTGTTTATTCTTTCTAATAAGATTTTTAGGTCCTCTAATGGCTTGTGAGTACAGATTGAATAGTCCCGGAGACAATATGCAGCCTTGTCTCACCCCACGTTTGATTTCAATTTCGTCAGTTAATTCACCGTCTACCTGTGCTGCCGCTTTTTGTTGCCAGTACAAGTTTTCAATTATACGAATATCCCAAGGATCCAGATTGATTTCTCTAAGGATTTTAATTAAGCGTTCGTGTCTTACCTTATCAAATGCTTTTTCATAATCAATAAATCCTACGTATACGTCTTTGTTCATATCCATGTTTCTTTGTAATAAAACATTTAGTCCAAATAATGCATCTCTAGTCCCTAATGCATTTCTGAATCCAAACTGCGTTTCAGATATCTCAGATTCCAGTTTTTTATATATGCGATTGCGTATAATTTTAAGGAACACTTTTAGTGTATGGCACATGAGACTTATTGTTCTATGATCTGAGCACTCTTTAGCATTTACTTTTTTTGGCAGTAGTACAAATATCGATTTAAGCCATTCCTTCGGAATTGTTCCATACTTATACATAGTGTTATATAGATCGACAAGAACTGCTATGTTGTCCTCTCTGACTAGTTTTAACAGTTCCATTGGAATTTCGTCAGGGCCTGGTGCTTTCTTTGTCTTTGACATTTTAATGGCATGTATGATTTCATCTCTTGTAATTTTAAGCCCCATATCTATTTCGCTATTGCTATTTAAACTAGGTCGCGTATCTTCAAATAGTTCACTTATATATTCTTGCCATCTTTTCAGTTTTTGCGGTAGATCTAATATCAAGTTACCATTTTTATCTTTAATTCCTCTGTTCCGATTTTTAGTTCCCAACCCTGTTATTTCTTTAATTTTCTTGTGAAGGCCAAATGAGTCATGTTTGTTTTCCAGATCTTCGATTTCTTTACACATGTCTTTCATAAATCTCTCTTTAGCTTCTAATATTTTCTGCTTTATTTCTCTGTGTGTTTCTCTGTACTTGTTTTCATTTTTTCCCTTATACTTTCTTCTTATATCCATCAGCTTTAAAATTTCTTCGGTCATCCATTTTTGCTTTGCCTGGGGTTTCAACTTCTTCAGCTTTTCTTTACTTGCGTCCATTATAGCATTTTTAATTCCTTCCCATTTTTTATTTACATCTGCTGTTTCAATGTTCTCGTTTCTAATAGTTTGCAGGTTTCTGTTTATGTTTGTTTCTATTTGTTCCTTTATTGTAATGTCTCTTAAGATGTTTGGGTCCAAATAAGATTTTCTATTTGTTGTTTTAGGTATTTTCTTTAGTCGTATTGACACTACTGCTACTAATAGATTGTGGTCGGAATTAACGTCAGCCCCTGGGTATGTCTTCACAGATATGACAGAATTTCTATACCTCTTGTTTATAATTATAAAATCTATCTGATTTCTAATAATATTATCATTTCTATGTCGAGGGGACGTCCATGTGTATAGCCTCCGCTTTGGTAACCGAAACCAAGTATTTGTTATAACCATATTTTCCATTTGGCAAAATTCGATAAGTCTCTCTCCTCTCTCATTTCTAGTGCCTAATCCATAGTCACCAACACAGTCACTTATTTTACCTTCCCCTACTTTTGAGTTAAAATCACCCAAAATAATGGTTATTTCATGTTTTTTAGTAATTTTTAGAACTTCGTTGATTTGATTGTAGAAATCTTCTATTTCATCATCGTTTTTGTCTGCTGTTGGAGCATAAGCTTGTATGATGTTAACTTTCCCAGCGTGAGATTGTAATTGAATGAGCATTACTCTTTCTGAATGCATTATGACACTACTAATAGTCCTTCGAATATTTCCTCTGACTATTATGCCAACTCCATGTCTATGGTCTGGATCATTTCCGCCTGAATAGTACATTACGCCATCTTCGATTGGACATTCTCCATTACCAGGCCATCTTACTTCACTTAATCCTAGTATGTCAAGTTTCAGTCTCTTCATTTCTTGATGCACATTGTTTAATTTGCCTGATTGAAATAAGCTGTTTACGTTCCACGTTGCTATTTTTATTTGACACCCGGGGATTCTTCGCACCCTCTCCACATTGAAGTGCTGCCGGGGACTAAGAGCCATATTTGCATTTGTGATTACCATAATGAATATACTAGGGAATAATGAGGTGGTTTCCCGTTGCCTTCCTCATCGCAGTATCTGAGCCGTTTAAATCCATATATGATGCCGCCTCAGACTAACCACCATTGAGCCATACCGAATCCCATCTTCTTTGCCTCAATCCAGTACTGACAATGCTGCTGCCCGAAGGTTATCTCCTCGCCCAAATGCTTCTTAAATACCTCGAGTACGTTTTTTTCCACATCTTCATCCTTGTCTTCCCTAATACCGAATATCCTGACACTGTTACGTCTGGTATATTGTTCTAAGCTGTCAACTTTTGTCGACAGTGCTTCGTTGTCTTTCTGTAGATCAACCACTTTGTTTTCCAATGTATTGCATTTTTCGATTAATTTTTCTATCTTCTCAAATCTAGTTTCTAGTCTGTTAACGACAATGTCAGCTAGCTTTAACACTAATTCATCCAAGACTCCACTATTCGCAAAGTGCTCCTCAACAACACTCTTAGAACAGTTTTTTATATCAGTTAACTGACTCTGAGTAAACACCATTTTCTTGGGATGACACAACTAAGCAACTTTAAGTGTTATATAGTGTTTTCGCACAAACAGTGGGAACGAACGTAACACCACGTCTACTCGCGCCGCCAGTCGAACATATTATTAAATTAAAGGATCGAGATAGATTCGATTTGTTCAATACCATGGTAACCAGTCAGTTTTCTTATAAACAAAGCTTCAGTTTTGTTTGTGTAAATAAAATGAGTTGGGTAATGAATCCATTATCTCACTAGTGGGATAATGAATTTCATTACCTAACGCAAATGAGTGACATAGTAAGTCCTTATCCAAGCAGTTGTAGATAAATTATTTTATTGGTGTGGTTATGTTGGTTGCTTAGTGAAGATTCTGTGTTTTGATTCTTTAGATTTTATGTATTTGGGTAATAACCTGTTGGATATAAAGTATTATTATTATTAATATTAATAATATCATTATTAATATATTTCAGCATTACTACTGTTTAATATTTAGTCTAATCAATGTGTTTAGGTGAAGAAGGAAGTGGATAAACATATACAAAGAATGTCAGCAAACAGGCTCATAAAGATATTTATCAACACAAGACCACAAAAGACACTATCAAGGAGACGACCACCAAAAAGGTGAAAGGATAGTTTGACGTCCGCATCACCAGAGGCTTGAAAAATAACGAAGTAGAACAGGTCAACGACCTATAAAGAAGAGGAAGTAAGTATTTTTTTTTAATTTAAAAAAATGTTGATTCTTGACTCATCTGCGCAAGCGTGATGGCTGTATCACATCCCAGTCACCCTTACCATGGGTTTGTTATCCATATATTGGAATTTTAGCTTTTCAGCTTCTGACAGACACCGAGAGAGGTCGCTCCGCGGTTAACGCGTCTACCATTCATTGGAGAACCTTGGGTTCAATTCCCCGGCCCGCCCTATTGTTTTGGCTCAGGTTTTTTTTTGCTGATCCAAAATGTGAATACTGAAACAGTACTATTCGTGGAAGTCCTCTCTTATCCAAATTCCTTGCTCTAACCCATCCTTTCTCGGCTATATCGGGGCGTAGTACTCCAGTGCGGACACCGAAAGACCCCCATAGTGGGTCTTTTTATCCTTCGAACAGGCATGAAGGTGTCAAATGGCCATAAGAATAAGATTTCTATAAGATGAAACCTTTGGAAAATTTGTTTTTAATCGTTTCTTTGAACAGTTTATAGGGAAAACGCAACGAGTGAATTTAAACGCGTGGGGATTGTCCGCGAGCTTTTTTTTTATTATAGTTGCAAGCTCCCGATATAGCGTTTTGACATTTTGCAACAGTATTTTTTCATCAACCTCGAAAGCTTGGTAAACTAGTAAGTGTTAGCGTAATTGGATTTATGTGGGTGTTTGTATTTGTAAAAACGTACGTGTTCTTTATACCTAATATCAATATTTCTAATTGTGTGGCCTATATAAACCCAATTACAATGTGAACAATTTAATTTGTAAATGCCTGATTTTAGCAGGCAGTAGCGTTTGAAATTCACAAACATTTAAAAACTGTACCGTTATGAATGAGCAAACTGATCTCTTAAATTCTCCTGTATTGGATATTTTGGAATAAGAAATCAAGTCATCTGCAGACCATTACCAAGATCAAGTCACCAAGTTCTATTGCTATAACAACACTAACTGTTTACTTTTTCATATAACCTTTGACAGTGGCATGTAAACATGCCGAAATACGTATAAGGTTAAAATAAATAAATATTGTTGAAGTAATTAAGTATTTTATATACCTATAATCAACAACCATTGTATTTTATTTATTTTATACAAAGAAAAAATACATTTTTGAAAAATGAATAGTGCAACTGGATTGAATATTTTTGATACAACTTGTATAAATTACACTCTGTATTTTCATAGCACGGTGTAGGTACAGAAACTTTATTGTGCAACCAATTACTGAAAATATAAATACGCATTTCAACAAATTTAAATTATTTAACGAACTCTCTGTGACAAACTACGGTAAACGTTAAGAAAGCTAACAGTTAAAACAAATACGAGACGTTTTGATATTAATTAGTGCTGTCAAGAATCGGAAATTTTGAAGAATCGATTCTCGATTCTGAAAAGAATCGATTCCACAAGAATCGGTTCTCGATTCTAGAATCGGATTTCGATTCTCGATTCTAGAATCGGATTTCGATTCTCGATTCTAGAATCGGATTTCGATTCTCGATTCTAGAATCGTATTTCGATTCTCGATTCTAGAATCGGATTTTGATTCTCGATTCTAGAATCGGATTTCGATTCTCGATTCTAAAATCGAATTTCGATTCTCGATTCTAGAATCAAAAATCGTCTTTCGGTTCTAGAATCTAGAATATTTTCATGTGAACGCGTTCTACTGTTTTAATAAGAACGTTAACGTTTCGCGGTTCATTAAACAACGTGAATTGCTTGCAAAACTTCTTTTAAGTGTTCTTAAAAATCTTGCATTTCCCAGGTATTTTTAAGCGGGTGTTAAACTTTAAGCATGCCTTTAATACGCTTGGATACAAAAGATGCAAATATTTGAGATTTTGCATTTCCCGTAAGTAGGTACGTAAATACTTGTTTCATGCTATCGGCTACTGTTGCCACATCTGGTTTTTACAATCTTCTAAGAAATAATCGGTTGAGTCTTGTGGGGGTGAACAAATATGAGAAGAAAGTTTGAGATGTGAGACTGTGTTATAGTAGAATTCAGAATGGCAAGAAATATGTAAAATAAAGAAGATCGTGTGCACGGTCTTCTAGGTGGACTTTTTATACATCAAATCGTATAGCTGTTATTGAAGAGCAAGATTGCGGTAGTCCTCAAAACTTAAAAAAATAACAACAAAACTATTTAACAACCCTGCTTGAAAGTCGTCCGAACGAGCGAGAACGAAAACAAGGCATGCATACATGTTAGACGAAGAAGAAGTTACTAATAATATTGGTGGGTCAGCGGTCGCGTCCAAGTGCCGGTAGCTCGTTTCTAGCGCAGGGTTTTACATTTTTTGATTTCACTATATTCTAATTATGCGAATATCTCAATTTTCTTTAGACCATAGAACCGCAATTAAATTCCGCACGAAAGCTACTTCGGTCAAAAAATGAAATTTTTTAGGCGTTTTGGGCTTAACCTTAACAGCGAGTTATAAATAAAAGTCCGGTTCAGGTAAATTAGCCCCCGGAAAATTAGACCCCGGAAGTTTGGCAACGGTAAATTAATCCCCGGAAAATTGGCCCCTAGGAAATTTAGCCCCCGGAAAATTGGCCCCCAGTAAATTTAGCTCCCGGAAAGTTGGCCCCCCGCCATTAGCTTTTATGTAGCATTATGCGTTATGTTGAAAGATAAATAATCTAATTAAACAAATTTAAAACTGTGGCCCGTGAACGTTCTGAAACTTCGTCAAAAGTAAAAAGTGATTGTATAATTTGAATTGTTTTATTCTTCTTCTTATTTTAATGCATAGTAATTTCTGATTCTTATTATTTGAAAACGAACTAAAATAACAGTTAAATAAAATTCTAATTTATTTATTTATATTAATTTATTTGATCTAACGTAAGCAACAATTAATCATATTATGTGCATATAAACATGTACAAAAATCTATTCGGGTCTAAATCTTATATTGTGACCTATTGCTCCTAAAAAATCCGGTAGAGTTCTCTCGTTTTGTATATACCCTTCACACAGTGATTTTAAGCGGTCTTGCAGTATTTGATACCTTGTTAATAGTATACTGATAACTTAAAAGCCCTTAATTCTAAGGCAGATAGATAATGTAGATAACGGGTCCTAGTACCTCGAAAGCGATAAGGAAGGTGATTAGGGGTTATAGCAGTTAATGATTTTTGCTCAGATGGTAAATAGCTGATTACAAATTGTTACCAAATTTTAGCAAGCATTTGCAATTTAAAATTACATTATTTATATTTCAACATAACGCATAAATGCTAATGGCGGGGGCCAACTTTCCGGGGGCTAAATTTCCTGGAGGCCAACTTTCCGGGTGCCAAATTTCCTGGGAGCCAATTTTCCGGAGGTTTATTTACCGTTGCCAAACTTCCGGGGTCTAATTTTCCGGGGACTAATTTACCTAGATTCATAAAAGTCCATGCTACAAAAAAGAGGGTTTTCAGATAATCGCTGTCAAAGTTTTAATGCTGCATAAGATGCAATGTATTTATTTAACTGCAAAAGGATATCTCGTCATTTTAAATGCGGCTATTTTGAAGAACAAATAAAGCATATAAAAGTATTTTCAAAATTTGCAAAATATGCAAAAAACCAAAAAATCGTGTTTTTTAGCTTTTGTCCACGCCGATTTTTTTTACGACCACTGGAATCTTGTTTCTCAATAACTGCTCTACGATTTGATGTATAAAAAGTTAACCTACAAGACCGTGCACACAGAAGTTAAAATACAGCTCCAATTTCTCTAGACTATTACTGTTGCCTCAGATTCTAGGTTCTAGGGAAAAAATTTAATTCTATTCCGATGATTTTAAAACATTGTTTTCTTTGTGTTTCAGATTTGACTTTTAATTTCTGTTTTATTTAAGTATATTATTTATAATTTTAAAGGGTTGCAAAAATAAGTTAGCTTAGATTTCTTGAAGTGGGTAATTACTACTTACTACTACTTATTAAAGCAAATATTAACGTTTTCCGTTTAAGTGCATACTTTAGTTTCTAAATACATCAAAACTAAAATTCTAAAACAACTGAAAACAAGTTACTAAAATGTTTTTTTGTCTAGATGTTTTTGTTAAGATTTTTTATCCGATGATTCTTTTTAATAGGAATTTTTCGTAGGATATTTTCCGAGGTTTTTTTCCCAGGCATTTATTTCCCTAGGATTTTTTCCGTCTACCGTAGCCTCATTTATTCGCCTGTTTAATGAGTCCAATTATTATTGCCGTGGTGATAATAAAGTTTGGTTGTCATTTTCTAAGCATAGGTGAATGAATTAGAAACAATGTAATACCTTGGTGCAATATTAAAACATGTTTTTTGATTAGAAGAGAAACATATTCGATAATAATATTAAATCTCACCACAATCGATAATTCGGTAATTGCAACATAATTTTATAGTAATTTAACAAACTCGCGAGCTATAAGTAGGAACGTTTTCAAAAACTTAGTTTTTTTCAAAAAAGAATTTTGTGACCGCGGGACGCCACTAGTGTGCGCCCTTTGAACCAATATCTTGTTTAAATTTAAAAATAAGTATATCAAACCGCTTATAGTATTAATAAAGCATAGTTAAACAGCAAAAGGGTATTAACAGGTGGTTGCAATAAGTAGAAAAGGTTTGCGCACATGAGGAACTGTGCATTTAAAACCCCTATTTAAATAGAAAGCTTAAGATTACCTTAGTAAGAAGGATGCGAAAGATTATCAGTACCTATTCCAAAATATTTTGCCTTTGTTTATGAGATCCTTCGACCCGAAAACGAATCTTTGTTGACGATTCTAGAGTAGGAAACAGATTCTTGAAAACTAAATGAATCGTAGATTTTAGATTAGGAAATCAATTTTCAATTCTTAGAATCGAAAATAAATCTTCGAAATTTAATTCTCGATTCTAGAATCTGATTTCGATTCTCGATTCTAGATTCGAAACCCGATTCTCGATTCTAGAATCGGATTTCGATTCTCGGTTCTAGAATCGGATTCCGATTCTCGATTCTAGAATCGGATTTCGATTCTCGATTCTAGAATCGGATTTCGATTCTAGAATCGAGAATCGGTTTTAACGACGCTGCAGAACCGATTCTTAAAGCTAAAGAACCGATTCCGATTCTAGACTCGGAATCGTTTGACAGCACTAATATTAATACGTTTTACAATGGAAGTAAGAGTGAGTTTCTTTAAAGGAATGCTATTAACTCAGCACCTTTAAATAATTAAAGTATTTATAAAAAATAAGTGTCCCTAGAAAATGGCGAACGTAATTAACAATTCAAATGTAATTCGCTTCCAAAACAAAACGAACCACTAACCAAATTAGTGTGTGTTTAAGTCGGTTTGAATTCGGTCTGAAGTTTGTTGGTCTTCGAACTTTGTTCGTTAGTAACGAAACAGTCAACTAAGAACATATAAGTTGTATTTGTAATAGTGGTGAGTGAATTGAGTGAATTGTGCATAAGAACGGATTACTGTGCGAAGAAATTGCTTGGAGTGTTAATTTTTTGCAACTAACCTGTACCTGAGCTAAGAACCCATGTAATAAAAATGTAAGATTTGAACCAGGGACTTCTCCCACATCAAATACGTTAATAAACTGCGTACCGTTTACAAAACAATTAATTTTTTAGATTTTATGCTTTTTTTTAATCTTTTGAAAGTTATCTAGGATTTGTAGATCAACTATTCCTATCTATATATATAAAAATGAATCACTATTTCCCTTGGTCACGCCATAACTTGAGAACGACTTTACCGATTTCATTCATATTTTTTTTAAAGTTTTCTAATACTTTGTAGAAGGTTCTTACGCAAAGAAAAATTAAGAAAATTGCGCAGAAAATTAGAAAATTTAAGAAAACTTAACGAATATTTGAACCTTAGCGCGTTTGACAGTTCGCGCGTTTGACAGTTCGCGCGCCGCAATTGTAGTTTAACAGATGCATCGGGCGGCATCTACCGAGCAAAAAATTGATTAAAAAAATTGACGTAAAATCGAAGTGGAAACTCAAAATTAGGAAAAATCGAATTTTTTTCTTCTTTTTTTTGCATGGAAGAAACGGAATGGAACAATGCAAAAGTCATGTTCTCACTTGAACTCAGACAATTCTCATGATTTTTAAGTCATTTTGATCAAATTGAACGAAACGCACAAAATAATTTGGAACGTCGACAAAACAGACGGCCAAACGTGATAATTCGATATGAGCGTTTAGCGTTCAGATACGATCCAACAGTCGATTACGCTGCAGATGAATCGGTCGACTTCGGAACAATTACCGATCCAGATGAAGTCAATTATCCAACTGAATTCCTGAATTCATTGGATTTGCCAGGAATACCGCCGCACAATTTGCAGCTCAAGGTCGGCTCGGTGATAATCATGTTACGCAACCTGAACCAACCAAGACTATGCAATGGAACAAGACTCGCTGTTAAGAAGCTGATGAACAACGTGATTGAAGCAACGATAATCATAGGAAAGTTCAAAGGCGAGGATGTTCTGATTCCAAGAATACCACTGATTCCAACCGACTTGCCATTCCAATTGAAGCGTGTCCAGTTTCCGGTTCGACTTGCATTCGCAATGACGATTAATAAATCGCAAGGCCAATCGTTGGAAGTGTGTGGAATAAACCTCGAATTGTCGTGTTTTTCCCATGGGCAGTTATACGTGGCGTGCTCAAGAATCGGTAAACCATCGGCACTTTTCGTTTTCTCACCGGACGGAAAGACAAAAAATGTGGTTTATCACCAAGCGTTGCGATAAATGCATTAAAAACACCAACAAATAATTTTCAAAACAATGAATTCCAATTTATTTCATTTCAAAAAAGGCTTACTTAGGACCAGCAACGCGGACCGGGCCCAGCTAGTAGGCTATAAAAATTAAAAAGAAAATAATTAATTCATTCAAGAAACCCAAACATTTTTCCATTTAGTGCAGTAGTCTCACTCAGAGAATACCACATTAGTAATCAAACCGGTTGTATTTAAGAAGACAAGAACCACCTTTTAGTCAGGAATGTTGAAAACCGATTAAAAAGGCTGATATGAATATACCAAAAGTAGATACTAATTAACGTGGATCGTACGAAGGAAGCGCAGCAGCTTTATTAAGTCTAGTGGAACACAATAAAGTTAAAAAAGCTGTCGGGCAACAGTCATGGACCGCGCATCTATTGAAATTTTTAAATATTGTAATTATTTTGAAACTTTTGACGATTTAATGGAAATTTAGATTATTTCAAATATATTTTATATCATGTTTACATAACAATAGTTTTTTTATACATTTTTGAAAATTTTATGCATTTTCAAATATACTATTTACAGTGTTTTTTGGTCCGATGCCCGAGGCTTAATATTTAATTAACTTAGTAGGTCAGTTCCCTTGCTTCTGTGCGATTTAGTCAACGGTATCGCTTACAGCTACTGTAGGACAGGCGCAGGCTATCGCAAGTTCAAATTCCTGCTGGGGCGTTGTCTCTTTCTAATACTTTTTTCCTTTCTTTAATTTTTTAATACAATGTTATTTAGTCAGGCATTGCTGCGAGAATATATAACAGGTAAAAAGTATAGAAAAGTACCAGCGACGTATTTCGCCCATTTTTCTCTGTTGGTATGCGATGACTATCAATTCTTCCTAACTTGGAATGGATAGAGACTGAAAATTGTGACGTAATTGTAAAATTGCATATGGTTGTTGAATTGAGCAGTTAAAAGCACATCAAACTATAGGATGAGTCATTAAAAAAGGCCACAAATGTGAAAGATTTTGAAAAAATCAACAATGCAATAATATACAAGGCGTTCCGTTTAAAATAACAAGGTAATGTGCTGGACGGACAGGGAAATACATGTTTTGGGCTTTTATGGAATCCAAAAAAATATATTTTAAACTAATTCTTTTTTGTGAGTAGGTAGGCGCATATGTGTGTCTGTGTGTGTAACGCCTCATATTTCTAGAACGCATGGGCCGATGCGCTTTAGAACACGGGTATATCAAAATTTTATCAACTAGGTTTAAAAACATCTAAAACTGGAGCGGAACACAGACAGCATTTCTTTGAGAAAACGAATTTTCTAAATCCAACAACAGATTCTGATAGCAGCTCTTAGAGTAAATCCGACGTTTTTTTTTCTTCTAAACTTTATAGTTTCAAACTGACGGCCGCTACAAAATACTCACTCCTTATAACACATGTTACTTCCAAGCCATCCCATCAAAAGCAGAAGCGTCAAGCAGATATAGTCCTTTCTATGTGCGCACGAAAGCAGCTGGCACTTCATTGGAGTTTTAGCAATTTCCCGCAAGTTCGGCGTGGCACAGCAGAAAATGCGGCTGTACAGCTTTTTACGAGGCTTTTTACTGCATAAATGGTTGAGGGGTCGAATCTCGGTTGGGGCTAATTTTTTTTTATTTTTGCTGATTTTTTAAAACAATGTTGTTGGGTCTGAGTCTTTGCGGTCTGCCCGAGGTTATGGTTAAGATCAGTTATATTAAAAAAAAATACGAAAACAATGTTCCATTCACACACTGAGATTGACGGCGAGATGCGTGCGCACATAGAAATGATTGTTGATATATCGGGTAGACGCTAGTTTCAAAAGCTATTAATATTGGTAGTGTTCGCGCTTAGCATCATGACTGTCAGCAAGGTTCTTTTTTTTATATTGTATTTAAAGAAGATCGTGGAATTAAAAGTGTGAAATGCTTTTTCTGGGGTCTAAATTATTAAATTTAAGCTATAATATCAGAAAGTCAAGCTTTTTGCATTTAAAACGCCAATTACAATGTTTGAAGTACTTAAATACAAAAAAGTTCCGTCGCTAGTTTTATTTATTGTTATTCCAATTAACTTAGTATGCGCAGTGAATCGATCCCTACCCACGAACCAACTAACCTGTTGAACGTCTCTTGCTGCTTTCTTCCTCAAGTGGCGCGGTGTAGTGGTGACTTAAGACGGACTTGTTTTAATTAGCATTCCTTATAAAAGGTAAAATTTTTCTAACCTGTTTGTATTTCTCTATTTTCTATAGTTTTAACAGCATATTTTAACAAACTTTAACTTTTTTATACTTTTAGTACAAAAAAGTATTGATTTCTAATATTTTTATGGTAAATACATGATTTTGGGCCTTCGGGAACGCGACAAAGTGGTTTTAAGTGGCGTCTGTCAGAAGTTGGGCTCGTTCGTTCGTCCCCCCATATTTAAAGAATGGATAGTTTATTCAGAATGAACTTTGGAGTATATCAAAAATTCATGGACAAAAATTTATCAGAAAAATATTCCAAACCAGATGCGGATGTTAGGTCCAGTCAGTTCAGTTCTTTAACATATCGTCCGAAGGACACGCAGTTCTAATAAAATGTTTTTTCTAATAGGACTCAGCAACTTCTGGTAGTACCCAACATTCCGCTCGCTTCGCGATTTTTTTTATTTCATTTTTAACGTCCTTGCTATATGAAGTATAGCTATAGAGAAAGGTATTGTGATCGTCTTGTTGAATTTGGACCTAAAGTGTTCATTTTCGCTTTGGGTTACTGGCCGATAAACGAGTTAAGCCTAAAAGAAAGATATTTTTATGGCGAACATATTCAACTTACACATTTTACTAATAAGCAGGTTTTAAGGCATTGGGAGACCAATAAAGCGGACGCTGCAACCGAGACGACTTAACACAGAAAAAAACAAATTTGGCTCAAACACTGGTAGTTGCGATAGAACGACACCGGAAGAAAATGAGATTGGTCTGGCAAAAGAGACGCACATAGGGAGGAGTGCTCTATTTCAAAATAGATGCGCTTAAAAAGGGAACCTTAAATTCGTATTCTACGCATGTCGAATAGCCGACCTGCGCAAACGCGATTCCCTATCACCTCCCCATCATCAATATTTTGTGTTTTCAAACATTTACTAATATCGGCTTCAAAATCGGTATAAGTATGTTAAATGATAATAGGAACACCTTCCCATTGAAAAAACATCCGTTTTTCCGTTTAGTCGTTTACCTGAACAGTTTAATTAAGTAATCGTCAAAAATTTCGATATCAGTCAAAGGTCTATAGTACGTGAAAAATTGATTTTGATATTTTAATGAATAAACAGTGGTTGCAACTAGAAAAAACAAAATACCATAAAAGCGGGTGACTGCATTAAAAATAGGGGGAGGGCTGCTCTACTTTATTTTAGACGCGCTCTGAAAAGAGCTTTAGATTAGTATTCTACACATGTCGAATGGCCGACATTTCATTGGGAAAACACCACTGGGAAGTTTCCTTTTAGTCGTTTACCTGAACAGGTTAATTGAGTAATGGTAAAAAACACAGCTATCACCAAATTATAAAATCAGTTTTAGATTTCAAGAGATAAACATTGGTTGAAACTAGAAAACACTTCTTCTTCTTCGTACATCCTTTTGCCTCTTAGAGCGTCGGATTGGGATTCATACTCCCAGTTTCCTTAATCCACTTCTTCCATTTCTGTCGGTCCTGTGCCAAGGTTTTCATTTCCCTTAGGGTTTTTCCTCTCCTTGCCCCCACTTCCTCTATCTGTTCCATCCAGGTTTTCCTCGGTCTGCCTCTCTTTCTTTTTCTTCCTTTTCCAGTCTCTATCACTTTCTTGACTATTTTTTCTGCGTCCATTCTTGCTATGTGACCATACCAATTCAACTGTCTATTTTCCATTTTTTCCACGATAGGTTCCTGTTTTGTCATGTTCCTTATTTGTGCATTCTTTACTCTGTCGAACTTTGTCTTTCCCGCTATTTTCCTCAGGAATTTCATCTTGATAGCATTTAATTGGGATTCTTGCTTTTTCAGTGGCACCCATGATTCACTTGCGTATAAAAACGGTGGTATGGCAATTACATTGTACACAGTTGGGTCTTTGTGATCATGTCCACTTCATTTTTCTGTAAAATGGATTTACTGCATGGTATATGTTTGTTGCCTTTTGCCTTCTCTTAGCTATTTCCAAATCTAAATTTCCGTCCTTTGTTATTACACTTCCCAAGTATTCGTAGACTGTTACTTCTTCCAGTGGCTTTTGTTTACATAAAATTTTTCTTTCCTCTTCTGTTCTGCTGTTGTCATTTATTATTATTATTTTCCTTTTTTTGTGTTAATTTCCATTTTTAGATTTTAAATTTCTTGTGCCCACACATTTACCATGGATTGCATATTTCTTTGTGTCTTGGCTATTAGTACTATATCATCCGCGTAGAGTAGGCTATCTAGTTTTGTGGGTGTGAGGTTTCTATACCCTATTGTTGTTTGTTCCGCTTTCCCTTTTGTATTTTTTATTAACCTATCCATTACTATAACAAACAGCAGCGGGATTAGGCTGTCCCCTTGCTTCACCCCTTTTTTCATTTCAAAGTCCTCTGATCTTTGTCCATTTATCTGTACTTTTGCTGTTACACTTTGGTATATACTTTTTATTACTTGTATTAGCTTCCTATCAATTTTAAGGTCAGTTAGGCTTCTCCATATTTCTTCCCTTTCTATCCTATTAAATGCCGCTCTTAAATCTATGAATGTCAGGTATAGTTGTTCTTCACTGTCCATTGCTCTTTCTACTAGGTTTCTCACTACGCTGATATTGTCGTTTGTCTGTTTGTTCGCCCTGAATGCCGCTTGTTCGTCTTCCAATTTTTTTTTCTACCTGTTTTCTTAGTTTTTTCTCTACTATTCTTGTATAGACTTTGAATCTTACTGAAGATAGACAGATCGTTCTATAGTTTTCACATATTGTATGGTCGCCCTTCTTATGAATTGGTAGTATTAAATTGTTTTCCCAGTCCTTGGGAATCCTGTCCTTTTCTCATGCTTCTTTACATATTAGGGCTAGCCACCTCTTTCCTTCTTCCTCCATCCACTTTATCATCTCCGGCTCTATGTTGTCTGCTCCTCCTGCTTTTCCTAATTTAATGTTTCTTAGTGCTTCTTCTGTCTCTTCCATCGTTATTTCTTCTATTTGTTGATTTCCTTCCTCATTTTCCATTTCTTCATTTATTTCATTTCCCTCATTTGGTCTTTGTTGAAATGTTTCGCTATAGTAATTTTTCCATATTTCTAGGATTTCTTGTCTTTTAGTCTTTATCACGTTGTCTTTGTTCTTCATTCCTCTTATTTCTTTTTTCTTTTTCTCTCTCATATTTCTTATTCGGTTCCAGAATTTCCTATTATTATTTTTGAAGTCAACGCTTAGTTCTGTCCCGTACTTCTCCCAACTTCTTCCTTTTTCTTCTCTTACTGCTATCTTCACCTTGTTTCTTAATCTTATATAGTCTGTTTTGTCTTGTATCTCATTTGTTTTAATGTATTTCTTCCACGCTTCCTTTTTTCTTTTGATTTTTTCCTTTAATTCTATTGTCCACCAGCTTGTAAGTTTTTGGCTGGAGTTTATTTTTCTCTTTCCACATATTAGCTCTGCTTTTTGGTATAAGGTTTGTTTCAGCTTTTCCCATCTTTCGTCCATTTTCCATTCTTTTCCTGTCCTTTCTATCTCCTTTAGTTTAGTTAGTTTAGTTATAATTGAGTAATCGTTAAAAATTTCGATATCCGTCAAAGGTCTATAGGACGTGAATAATTGATTTTGATATTTTAATGAATAAACAGTGGTTGCAACTAAACAAACAAAATAACATAAAAGCGGGTGACAGTATTAAAAAAGGGGGAGGGCTGCTCTACTTTATTATAGACGCGCTCTGAAAAGAGAATTTTTGGCGATTACTCAATTAAACTGTTCAGGTAAACGACAAACGGAAAAACGGATGTTTTCTCAAAGGGAAGTTGTTCCTATTATCATTTAACATACTTATGCCGATTTTAAAGCCGAAATTCGAAAATTACCAGTTTTTGAGCCAAATTTGTTTTTTCTGTGTTAAGGCGTCTCGACTGTAAAGTATATACAGACACACAAAGAGACACCTCTGCAACGTCCGCTTTATCGGTCTCCCAAGGCCTTAAAACCTGTTTATTAGTAAAATGTGTAGGTTGAATATGTTCGCCATAAAAGTACCTTTATTTTAGGCGTAGGACGTTTATCGGCCATGAACACTTTAGCTTCTAATTCTACATGACGATTACAATACTTTTCTCTATAGCTATACTTCATATAGCAAGGACGGTAAATATGAAATAAAAACAAAAGTGTGAAGCGAAAGGTTGCGTTCTACCAGAAGATGCTGAGTCTTTATTTTTCAAATTTTTTTTATTTTTAATTAAAACTTTTAATAATTAAGTTTTCAAAATTTTGAAAAATAAAGCAAGTTTCCATAAAATAAAAACAAATTATATCGAAATATATTGGGAATTTTCAAACATTTCATTAAATGCGAGGAAAGTCCTGTGGTGAAGCTTAATCATTCCTTCATCATTAAAGTCAAACTATAGCTGCTAAATCTTGCTACTTGCAAAAAAAATAAATTATTGATGTACAAGAAGACGATATAATATTGTGACTATACAGGGTGACTGAGTGTTTCAACGAAATTTCGGCAAATGTCTTAGAAATTTTGAACAGAAAACGTTAGATAAACATGCATTCGTAAACGCCATCTTACAGAGTTACAGCCTCTCAAAGATAGCACATTTGTTCACGTTTTAATGAAATATTTTCGCCATAATTAGAGATATTTGATTTAAGTTTTTTTTAAATAGTGTGCCTACTATAAAAGATTTATAATTTTATTTAATTTTTGTTCTAATTCATCAGCCAGGAGCGTACATGTAGGGGAGGAGCGACGTATGTGCTTTTAAGATTATTTAAATTTTACATGAAAATCTTGTTCATGACAAATAGGTGAAAGTCGTTACATTAAACAATCTTCAAGATAATTTAATTTCTGTGAAAAAACGAGTTGCCATGAAGATCTGAATATTACCTCAAAGTGCTCAGCTTCTATAGTTTCTATAAACATAGGCTTTAGTACAAATAGTTGGTGATTGCGGTCGTTATTTTGTGAAATTATATAACTGTAAACAATGAAAATAAAACAATTTTGTCTAATTTCACTTTATTTGGCCTTTGTGATTACAAAGTTACTTTTTTTACAACATTTTCATATGACTGGCATTAACATTTTAATTTTTAAAGAACTTGTCAATTTTATGGAGATTTAGAAAATCAAGCTCAAAAACAAAAGAAAATGTCAATTTTTGTTTTCACCCTGCGAGCCACCCTGTATATAGTGCTCTTGATCTCCCACATTATAGCTTCTAATAAAATTACCTAATGTTCTTGAGTATTAGATATCGGCATCTTGATCGTTTCGAATCGCAGTAAAATTTCTTAAAGTGCTTAGATATAATTTGCGATTTAATTAAAAATAAGTTGGAATTTGAGTCTTACATAGTGATGTCTTTAAAAATTTAAATTATCATCTGTACATTATAGGGCAAATACAAAAATGTTTTATCAATGTTTATATTATTGTTCTATTAACCTTTGACATCACTGATACTAATAAAATTGCCAATTTGTTGCAGTGCAGTGGACTTCCTTTGCGGGAATTTGAAGCTTCACATAGTGATGTATTTTAAAATTGGAATTATATTTTCCACACTTTTAGTGCAAGTACTGGCAGGTAAGTAAGCTGTGTGCTTCATTTTCAAATTATTATTTTAATAAGTTCCATTTTTAGAACAATGCGTCACACCGAATAACGAAACGGCTGAATGCATCCCTTTGTATTCGTGTCCTATTCTTATCGGTGCTCTTGCAAGTCAAGACAGGGTATCAATAGAATTTGTAAGCGAATCTAACTGTGGCGGTACAGCAAAGGCTCCTAAGGTGTGTTGCGGTATTTCGTCAAATTTCACAACAGTAAAAGATACAACAACTAATCAAAATAAAAACGATTCAAAAATTAGCCTTTTACCCAATAGACGTATTTGTGGGTTACAACATGCAGACGATTATTATCGTATTAATGATACTTCTATAAGAATAACTGAATTCCCTTGGTTAGCAAGGATAAAATTTAAAAATGTAAATCCTAATGATTCCCTTAAAAATAAATTCTTATGCATGGGTTCCCTAATAAACCGTAGATATGTATTGACAGCAGCACAATGTCTAGTTAATTCAAAGGCAATTCCGTAAGTACTTAAAATTTTTACAATTTTTATAAAAATTTAATTCTGTTTTTTAATTTAGTGAAGCAGTTCATCTAGGAGAATATAACGTCAACAACCATACCGACTGCGTCCAAGAGGCACAATTCGAAGAGGAATGTAGTGAACCAGTCCAAGAAGTAGCTATCGAAAAACTAATACCTCATCCTAATTACAACACACTTGATAAGTTCCACGATATAGGTTTAATAAGACTTGGAAGAAAAATGTCGTATTCTGGTAAAACTGTACTTCCTTTTTGTTGTCACCTTAGACTAGTAACAAAAATGAGCGAAGCACTTTGTCTGGACTTTGCTATACTTTCAAAATTGCTGCTTATCATATTTTCAAAAATGTGTTTGTATCTACGTATTGTCACGTTAGGGGGTCCTAGCTTGTGACATAATGCCTAGGTATATTATAAGAACAGCCAAAATTCAACAGAGTTATATTTAATTAATGATTTACAAGATTATTTAATACTAAGTTAAAATTACTTACATGAGTACAATACCTTTCGTTAATCTGGAGCTCAAGGCCCAATATGCTAGAGGTATTTGAGTCGTAGCTATTGTAGATGGCAGAGACTAATGTCGACTCTAGGCTAGATTAGACTAACTAGCTTGAGCTGAGTTTGATCGGAGACTGTTAACTGTTATTGTACCATCAAGCTTCAGACCTATTTATACTCTGTGATGCAGAGTAGTTGGGGGTTTTATTAATAATCAATATGGTGCACTGCATATATCATGTATGCATCTGAGACCCGTATTGGTTTATAAATAGACCAATCAATATTGTATGTAATTGTCTCAGAAGAGTGCAACAAAGAAAGGATGCATACAACCCCTGGATATTCTTAAAATAGATTATTAGGTGACCAGATCAACATTTATGTATTGCACCATATTGTGACAAATTTTAATATTTTAATTACTTTAAAAATTAATATTAAATATTCTAAATAAGACTAAGTCAACTAGTGACAGTATCTTAAAGTGATAGTAGCGCGCGTTGGACAGTCCAGCCAGGAACTACAGCAGAGCGCAGTAACCACTTCTACCACTGACAGTAGAAGTTAGTTGCTGGACGGTATAGCAACATCTCGCGAGCATTTCTTATTGATAAGGCTGGGTTAGACTAGGACATTTTAGTGTAGTCAACTAGTAAACGCCACTAAAGTTGCTATTGAATGCCTTGGTGTGATCTAAAAATTGACAGTTGTCTTCAAGTAGGCAAGTGAGAAATTTAGTTTCCACTCGGAGCAAACTTTAGTGGCTAGTTGAAAGCAAGTGTAAATTGCAGCAGCAGGTGTCCCAGTGTGACTGTTGTAGTTGCCTTTTCAAGTTCAGAAAGTTTGAGTTTAATGACAAATTGTTATAATATTGTTAGGCGCCAGAGTGACCGAGTGGTTAGGGCACTTGCCTGCTACGCGGAAGGTCTTGGGTTCAAATCTGAGACTGGATGTTTGGCGGGCGGCCTACCCAGTCGCTTTTTAAAAGTGGGGAAACAACCCCCTCGAGGGGTGAGGGAAGTAAGGCAGCCGTCTAAGGCGTGGTGCTTACCACACCACCCCGTACTTCATATAAGAGTGCGAGACGGCTGGGTATCGAAAACGATGGTCCGGTGGCCCTGACCCACCGCATTGCATGCCAAACTCCTCAGCGTGTAGTGCCACCGACTTCACTTTTTTTTCCTTATAATATTGTTTTATACAATATACATATTGCTAATATAATTTTTCTAATATCATTATAAAATGTCGAAGTGGAACAGTGAAGAAATTTGTAAATTTATAGATATTCATGAACAACGCGAATTATTGTGGAATACGAGAATGGACGATTACATGAATAAACGCAGTTCACACCAGCTCGCACAACCGCTGGTTTCGCCATTTTTACAGTCAACTGGCTCGTCAAGATTCAACAATTCACAAAAGTGTGAACAAAAACTTAAAGGCAATTTTAGTGGCGTCCACTAGTTGACTCCGCTAAAATGTCCTAGTCTGACCCAGCCTTATAGGCCTTATAGAGCAGATTTTATGCTAAATAGTAGCAGTACTATTCCTATTATTTCCGAATGGAACATAGGGTGTTTGCAAATATTTTCCATTTTCCTTTATCTTTTGCTAAAGCTCTGAGCTGTGCTATGGTCTTGTTGTTTCTCTGCGCCTTCGTGCGCAACTCTACAATTGTATGCAGTATATCCCTTTTTTATGAGAATTATCAATTTTGACGGTATGCTTCTGTTTTTAAGCACTACCTATATGCAATCTATATACAGGGTATTAAATGCCTTCTCATAATCAAACACTGAGTAGACTTATGCCTCTCCAGTTCTTGCGTTTTTTCAAAGACATTTTTTGAGCAGTTTCACTACTACTCCCTTTTGTCAGTAGAATGGAAATTTCTCGTCTTTCTAAATCTTTTTTATCAAATGGTAGAATATATCCATTAAAACATGTACGTCGGCTTTTAACATGTCAGGTGTTATTTGGTCTACACGCGGTGCTTTCTCCTTTTTTGTTTGTAGGGTGGTTTTGTGATGATGGCTCCATGCTTATTGGTTGTTTGGGTCAGGTCTAGTCAAATTTGGTTGTTTTTATTGCACTATTCTTTAAATTTAATAACGGTACCTTTAGTTTTGTTTTGTTGAAGTTCCTCAGAAGTATGTGCTGATATGCCCAACGTTGTGTCATCAGCATACTTTATTAAACATTCCGCATTCATATATTTTTCTACGTCATTGACAAATATTGTAAAAAATAAGCGCCTCAGCACCGACCCCTGAGGAACCCCAAGTTCTGCCTGGAATTTAGGTAAATAAGAGTGCAACACTTTCACAGTCATTTTTCTATTTTCTAGAAAAGAACAGATCCAGTCATTTGAGATTCCTCTTATGCCTAGCTTTTACAGTGTCTTTTCTATAAGTCGGTAATTCAAGGTATCAAATGCGCACAATAAATCAAAGAAAATACCTGCTGCAAGTATAGTCTTATCTAGAGACTCGGTACCGAATTCAATAAAATCAAAACATTCAGTTGCAGTAGACCGCGCTTTCAAGAAAATCAACTAATTTATCGGCTGTAATTTTTTCTATTATTTTTGATATTATTGACAGTACCGAGACAGGTATAGAATTAAACATATTATTCAGTTGTATTTTTAGGTAACGGCAGCACAAGAGTAGTTTTTAAAGCATCTGAAAATAGACCACTGCTGATTGATAGATTAATAAGCTGAGTTAAATAAGGCAAGCTAATATCAATTACATAATTTAAATAATTCAAATATATGATATGGGTAATTAATTGCTATCTTTTTCAATAGCTCCGAAGTTTTTAAATATAAGTACATAAATTCTTATATCGCTGAAAACAAAACAAATAAGCTTTTAGATGGTAAAAAATTGAACCATGATTGCCATTTAAAAAATACAAGTTTTTTGTTCTATCTCGAAAACTAAACAAAATGAAATAACTTAAAAATAATAATCTAATCTCATACAACCGAAAATGTTGTACAACTTTTTTTTTAACTTTTTTTTCTATTTCATTGTTAACAAAGATATTTTAATGTTAAAAGATTGACGTTTTTCGTTATTTTCAACTATCTAGTTAGCCGTGAATTATTAAAAAAAAACAAAAACCCTACTAAGCTCTAAAATATTTACAGCTTTCTCCATTTCACCGACCTTATAGCTGTTATGGTTGTCAAGATAGCAATGGTATGCACCTCCCATCAGAAACCCTGTATAGTACACTTCGCCGCAAAATTAAGGGATCAGAAATAAAAGTGCTATATTTTTTTTATCGTTGAAAATATTGTTATGAAACTCATACGCAATAAAGATAGGACTATTTGTCGCTACTTTAGGGACATTCATATCTTAAGATATCACAAAAATGCTGCTTAATAAGAAATACTGCAGAAATCGCATAAGTCTTGTAATTAAAAGTTGCCTGTTAGGGTGTTCTAAACAATTGATACAGTGACTTAAATCAAAATAAATGGCAGCTAATGTCCAGAGAAATTATCTTTCGAAAATAACGCGTTACTGTGGATGTTAGTTAAAATTGTTTAGTTATTTCTAAAAATTATTTTTTTTAAATTTCTCTTGTCTATCTAAATTGTTTTGATGATTATACAATTGCAAACACCTAAGACCTCGAATACAATTAAGTGACTAGGAATTATGCAGTTTATGACCTGCGTTTCTCTTATCTCTTAGACAACATCTCGTACCACTTCATTTTAATATCTGTTTAAAACTTTCCTAACTGCTTTATTAATTCGCAAAACAACTATGTCTGGGGTGCACAGTGGCGCCGGAAGAAAAAAAATGACAAAACGAATTAAAAAATACAAAACAAACGATTTAAATCTAAAAAATCAGATTTCTGCTTTCTTAAAAATAAATCTCAACATTTAAAAGTAACGTCTAATCCACTACTTGTTAACAAAGAAAAGAACCGCGTTCCGGCACTAGTTGCTTGTGTACAAAAGGAACGTGTTCGCGTTACACGTTAATGAAAAAGTAACGCGTTACCAGTAACGTAGGTACGTCTAACGCGTTAATTCCTATTACTGCAAATTTCTATAGCATTCCAGCAAATGAATAATTCAGAAACTACATTTGAGCTTTGTAGAAGATAGGTTAATAAATTGTAATCGTACGGCCGTTGTCGATGGCATCTTAGCATCATGTTACATTCTTACAGGCAGCATGTAAGCCAAGATGATAAGCCATACCTCGTAACATACGTAAATACTTAACTTACAAACTAGTAACTGTTGGGTTTTTGGGTTAGAAGATTAGATGTTAGAAATTATTTAAAGAAAAAGTTAAAGGGAAGGTGCAGACAAAGTCTTTCGCCAATTGTTTCAATGTTAATCTCATAAAACTAAACATTTCCTGATTGTTTTAGATTATATTCGGCCAATATGTCTTCCATTCCTAGAGAACACAGCTGCTAAAGTCGGAGACACATTATTATCAACCGGTTGGGGCAGAGAAAAAGATGCTGCGGCCTTTGTGGAAATTAAGAAAAAAATTTTAAGTAAATTGGTTTCACATGAAGAATGTGAAAAAATGTTTAGTAAATACGATGCAAATATAAGTGAAAATCAATTGTGTACCGTCTCATTTGGTGATAATAGTAAGTTCGAATGTTATGGTGACGGTGGCGGGCCACTTATGTTTTCTCAAAATAACCAGTGGCAACAAGAAGGTATAATATCGTTTGGAAAAGGTTGTGGAGATACATTTCCAAACGTTTACACAAAAGTGATGAAGTACTTGGATTGGATACTTGATGTTATTGAACCGTAATTTTGTAAAGCTAGGATTTTGTACAAGTATGTGCCCACATAGTGTAATTAGCCAGGCCATTATATGAAAACCGGTAGTTTTTTTAATGCGAAATAGTTTTTTTTTTTACATGAAATGCATGTGCACTTTATTACGTTACACTATATAAGCAGCACATAAATACGTATTACAGTCTATTCTGGAAATAAGCTCTTACTTAAATATTGAATAATATTAATTCAGTTAGGTATAAAACTATAACACGAATCGATTACGAAAAAAAAATAATTACAAATTTTGACAAAATCTTTCTGTGAATAAGTAAAAAATTCTGCATTGTAAATGTAAATTATGAAAAACAAAAGTATCGCCAAAATAAGAAATTTTGCACTATAACAATAATATCGATAAACTTCGAATAATTAAACTAACCAAAGCAAACGGTGCGTCTAAGGTGAAATGAAAAAAATGAGTTTGATTTTTTATTTAAAAACTACCAATAATGTTAAATTTAAATGATCTATTTGCTCATACATTAACGGTTAAAGTTTTCAAATGTTTTTAAATTTTAAATGCTTCCAGTATGTATAATTTATGTCTGTTATCACAAAACTGTAAACATTTTGCAGTGTTATTAAATGTCATTAAATGATGTGTGTGTTCTAGTAAGTGTTTAGCCTATGTGGATTTTTCTAGTTGTAACAACCTATGCGATTTTTGCACCTAATATCAAAACTTCTTGATGTTTGGTTTATACAAACCGAACTACAGTAGGAGCAATTTAATTTATAAAAACATGTTTTAAGTAAATTATCTGTTGTTATAATTATTAGCATTAGACAGTGTGTTTAAAATGTGTTCAGTGGTTTTAAAAATTACTTAATATGTATTGGTTTTGTTTATAATTTTAGCAATATTTTTAGAATTTTCTCCCAAAATATGAAATCTAAGCGTATTTAATTGTATAAGATGAAATATTTGGATACAGTTTTGAATAATCAATTTATAGTTTTTGTCTTTAATTATACCCACACTGCCAAAGTTTCTTCTTCTTCTTCTTTCTCATTTCCATGTTTGCCTAAACGGCTTTGGGTGTCCCGGTGCACTTCGTGTAGATGTTTCTGTTTGTCGTCATTCTGTTTACCTCTACCATCATTTTTCCCTTCTTCTTTGCTATGTCTCTGATGTTATTTGTCCATACTATCCTTGGCCTTCCGCTTGGTCGTCTGCCTTCCGTTCTTGCTACCAGTACTCCACTTGCCATCCGGTGTTCAACCATTCTTTTTGTAAGTACATGCCATTTTAATTGCTTGGTTGCTATTGTAGTTATTTGCGGTAATTGCTGCAGTTCGTCCCTCAAAAATGAAAAATTAAGCATCCTCCATCCTCTAGTCATTTTCCTTAGGTATTTTTGACTTATGTCTATTAAGCATAGTCCAGCTTCTGCACTATAGATCAAAATAGGGGCATATACTGTTTTATATACAGTGAGTTTTTCTTTTATGTGGGTATACATATCAGCTATGTATACTTTTATAAAAAACATGCCAATGCATTGTTTTACTGCAATCTATAGGCAACCAACTGTACAGAAAATAATAGAGAGAGAAAGGTTATTCCTCACAGTGTGAGATTATGTTCAATGAGTGTGTTTATGAATAAACGCAAAATTATTTGAATATCAATTTTTTTTTAATAAAACTATTATTTTAAAAACCTAAAATATCAACAATACACAAATTTTATGCTAAATTAAAAAACTGATTGCTATTAATTTGAGATTAAACAATTAGATTACTGTTTCCACAGCAGACTATTCTTTTCAAAAATTGAAGCTTTGGAACTTAGTTTATAGTTGGTTGCCTACAGATTGCAGTAAAACGATGCATTGACATGTTTTTTTAGAAAAGTATACATAGCTGGTATGTATACAAATAAGAAAAACTCACTGTATGTGTAATTTTGTTTCTATCTTAATCTCTCTTTTTCCGATGAAAGTTCTATTGCAGCTGTAGTACAATTGACTAGCTTTGTTCACTCTATTTGAGAGTTTGCTGTCTATTCTTCCATTACTCGTAATTGTTGTCCCTAAGTATTCATACCTTCGTGCTTCCTCTACTTCTGTATTATCTATCTTAATTCTTCCCTCTGGTGAGTGTTCATGTTTTGATATGCGCATTGTTTTTGTTTTGCTGATGTTGATTATTAAACCTACTCCTTCAATTTCTTCTTCTCATACATTTACTGCTGCTTGCATTGATTTTTACTTCCCGTTATTACTGCGATATCATCTGCATTAGACCATTAACTGGATTTCTACTGGCTCCAAATTCCACTTCCCTTTCTTAAATTTTCTAGTCTTCAACTTAAACTTTCTTAAAACTTTGTTTATTACTAGAATGAATAGGATAGGACTGAGACTGTCGCCTTGCTTAATTTCTTCTTTAATTTTGAATTTATCCGTCGGTTCTCCACCAAGTCTCACTATACCTTTCACATTCTTGTATACACTTTCTATTGCTCTACTAAGTTTTTTGTTTACGTTCAGTTCCGCCAGTACTTTCCATTGCCATATTTGTTTTCTGGGTACAGTGTCAAATGCAGCCTTGAAGTCAATAAACACCCAAGTACAAATCCTTTCCTCTATCAATCATTTTTTCTGTTGTCATTCTCAGCGAGAAAATTAGATGCTTCGTTTGCCTTCAGTCTCTGTATGCAGCTCGTTTCTCTTCTAACCGTCCTTCTGTTTTTTCTCTTAGTTTTCGTTTTACAATTCTTGACATCTTTAACGCACAAGACAAAAGACATATGGCTCTATAGTTGTCACAGTCTGTTGTTTTTCTTTTTTAGGGTATCGGTATTATAAAGTTTCTTTTCCAATCATCTGCTACTTCCTCTTACTACCAAGCTTGGTTGCATATCCTGCTCTTCCACTTTATCATATCTTCTCCACCATATTTAATTAGTTTTGGCGTTTTTTGATCACATTCAGCTGCTTTTCCATTTCGCAGTTTCTTTATTGCCATTTCTGCTTCTCCTTCTTCTGTTATATTTGGTGTTCTATCGTCTTGTTTTTAATGTCTTCCTGTGCTTCTAAAGCGTCGTTTTACCAAAAATTTTCTTTAAGTATGTTGTCCATTAATTTACAGTGTTTGTTTCTGTTTTTAGATGGTCGTTTTTGTCTGGTATACTTCTTATTTGTTTCCCGTTACGTTATCTTAGGCTTTTGATTGTGCTCTAGAAGTATTTTTGATTTTCCTTAAAGCTCTTCTTTATTTTTGTTTCAAAATTATTCAAAGGTTTTGCTTTTTTCGGTTTTAACTCTTGTTTGGCGTCGTTTTTTCTGATTTCATACGCAGTTTTATTTATCTCAGTTTTATTGCTTTTTTCAATCTTATTTTTTCTTATTCACAGTATCATTGTACCATGCTGTTCTCTTATGTTATGTATTGCAATGATATGCGTGGTGTCGTTAACAAGAAAACAATTCCCTAAATGCTTGCAATTCACGCAATTCCAAATTATATTTTCTATGAGACTCTTTATTAATTAGGTCGTTATTAAGCTTGGAAGTCCAGTTATTACTGAATATGAATCAAAAAGAAAAATACACAAAATAATATCAACGTTACAAATGGTTTTATTCAATAAATCAATTTTGAGGTCAAATTTTCGAAAAATCAAACAATTTCTACTAAATACTATTGTTCTTAAAACCGAACACTTATCTTTGTGTCTCCTTATTGAGATATCCTTCACTCGATAATCGTTGAATGTTCAACTCCCTCTTCTCTGGTTTTCAGGCTCCTCTAAACCACAGCACTCGCCTTTGGTTAGAATCCTCCTCCGCTGTAGCACCTATATGTAATGGACTGCTTTTATGTTAATTTATACTCGGCTTTTCTATTTTCATAACTGGAAACTCGTTCTGGATCGCTTTGTATTTATTCTTTTGGTTTTTTCACAATTCGTTGGCATAACACTTGTATCCGTTTTATAATAGGTTCTTTTAAATTCAAAACCACTCTTATATTACTTTAAACTCGTTTTTTTTCTTTATTCATTCAGAGAATATAAAATCCTCCGTCTTTGTTTACAAAGACGAGCCGTAACTACCTAAACAAATTTTCCATTCTTTTGTCTTCTCTCTTGATTCCCATTTTTTGAAAAAACAAATAAATCTCATGACAATGAGTACTCTTTTTCATACATTTGTCAAATTGACATTCAAATCCATAACCCCCACAAATGACATTTCACAATGCACAAGCAACTAAGTCTAAAAACTTCTTATAAATTAAACCTTTTAAACAATTTTTAACTAAATTATAATTAAAATTAACATAAACAATAATCGTATCAATTTGATTGTGTTCTTCTTTCTTTCAGTTTAAACAAAATTTCACAAACATGAAAATACAAACGATACAATGACAACCACATTATTTGAATTTTAAAAACAATAAATTATAGCAATAATATGCAACCCTGAGTTTAAAAGTTTGAATACCAAAATCTTACAGTCTTTATAAACCTCCAAACGTAAATTGAATTGTAACAAGCATCCCAAAAATTGCCTTCCAGGAACTACAATACCCCAGTCAAAACATACAACTCCGAATATCATAGCAGTATATACCTTCTTTATTTTGCATACGTCTTTTGCCACCCGTTGTATTACCTGCTTTAGATTCTCCCATCTTTCCATTCTGCTTCTTCTTGTTTTTTTTGTCGCTGGCAAAATGTTTTGTTCTTTTTTTATGCGTTTTTTCTATTCTTAGCGTTTTGTACTGTTTTAGGCATAATCTTCTAGTCGGTTTGAACTTCATGTCTAAAATTAGGAGCTTGTGGTCGGTGTTCAATTCCGCTCCTCTTACAACCTATATTTCGTTGACTACCCATCTCATTGGTCTCGTATATGTTATGTATTTAATTGCGCTTTTAACATTTCTCTCTTCTGCTTCATATGTGTGTCTGTGTATGTCCTTATGATTAATGTTTGTATTGCATATTCACAGTTGATGTTATTACGCAGAAGTTTAACATTCTTTCTCTATTATCGTTCATAGCTAGTAGTGGTTCTCCGCCGTGTTTTCCTAGCACTTCTAGGCCTATATTTTTGTGTTTCCCAAATCTGGCAGTAAAGTTGCCCATTACTATTACATGTTCACTTTTGTCTCGTTTTTCCCACAACTCGTTGCACGTCACAGAACTCCTCCTTTTCATTCATTACGCGTTTTCTGTCGGAGCATATATTTGTATCACAGTTATTGTTCCTTCTAACTGCATGTCTATTGAAATTATTCTCTGACTGATTGGCCTCCAGTTTGTAATTCGCTTATCGATTTCCTCTGTCACTACTATAGCTACTCCTTCTTTAGCCCTTGCAGCTGTAACTCCTAAGTAATTTTATTACAAAACCTTTTTCCAGGTGTCTGGTTCCTTGTCCTTTTTTTTGTTGTGCTGACTCTCAGAATATGCCTAATATACCTCTCTATCTTCTGTAATGTTTCTACTTCCTTCCCATTGATAGTTGTAATGTTCCACGTTCCAATTCTCAATTTCCGTTTCCGTTCCTGTCGTCTACTTGCTATCCGTCCATATCCGAGGCTACATAAAATTCTTTAAATCTTCATATCTCCAGTAGGTGATTACTGATTAGCCGATAAGAAGAGCTCCGTTACCTCGAGACAATTGGGGTCTAGTTATACCCCCAGAAGAGCCTTGCTTGCTCGACAGGGTGTACCACGAGTAGATGAGGCTGTTATTTGGATGAGATGGGCTATAGCTTGCGTATCACCACCCCTTACACCCCAGCCAAAGTTTCTTTGACACGCAAAGACGACTTTCTCGTGGTATCCTATAAACGTCTTATATGCATGTGTAATGGCTGCAGCAATTACAGTTGTCTTAACAGTTACCCTAAAAATGTTAAGTTTATCGTAACCAAAAATGTTGAGTTATGAACAGCATTTAAATATATGATTTGGCTCTGTATCTTTTAAGTTACCTACAGTGGTGAATTTTTAGACAGATGCTAAATAAAGGTTCTTAAAAGTCACCTAAATGTTATCCTGAAAAGTTAATTTTATTGTAACCAAAAAGGTTGACCTTCAGAGTAGCATTCAAGTCTAGGATATGACTTCGCATCTTTTAAGTAATCTATGGTGATTAAATTTTAAACATATGCTTAATGAACGTCTTTAAAAATCGTTCTGAAGACTAACAAGACAAACAGAAGCAAAAGGAAAAATAATTTAAGGAAAAAAATCCACGGAACAAAATCCACGGGTAACAATACAGAGGACAAATAACTCACGAAAAAATCCAAAATAATAAAATGTAGTTGTTTAATTACAATTGTAGCCACATTTAAAATGAAGAATTTCTTAAAAAAAGTAATTATTGACTTTTTATATCTACTGTTTTGCAACAAATATACAAAAAATGAGATAAAGGCTACATTATTTACGGTATAATATGTTATTTTGAATTGGCCGTACATTTTGTATATGCATACGCACAAAAGTACAACAAACAGAAAGACAGAAGACAGAAATATAGTATGCGCAAACCGATTTAATTTAAAGCACCTTGTTTTTTTATTTCTATTGATTTTTTTTAGTTTTAATTGATTTTTTAATTCAAATGTATTTTCATTATTTTTCTAATTAAAATTCATTATTTATAATTTAAGTAAATTTCTTATTGCGAATAAATTTAAATAACAAACGTTACATGCCAGTGATGCATTTTAAATTTTTGAATGAGGATGTTTACTGATGAATTAAAATGCATAATTAAGAAAAATTTAAACTTTTAAAGGAACTAACAAAGGTCGGTGACTCATTTAAATCTTGAGGTTTCTGTAGTTGGTTTGCTGGTTTTAAAATTAAAAACAAAAAATTAAACAACTATATTTTATATATTATATTTTTTCTGTGGGTTTTATTCTTGAATTTTTTCTTTGATTCACGAACAGCTTACTCTCTAAATTAAATAAAAAAGTGTTCTCTTTTTAATATATTTAACAATGTTCTGTGTAGTCTTTTTCTACCTTGTTACAGGCTTAAGCTCCTTATTGCCAAGCACATCACCCGGTATAGTGCAAATATACATATAAAACGTATTTAAAAATTGTTTTTAAGTAAACTGGGTAAAGTCGATCAAATCAAGTCTATATACCAAGTATTTCTCGAGATATTACGTTGTATGTGTTGAAAAACGCTTATGTTATAATAGACAACATAAGCAAGTGCTCATCTGTACGTTCTACAAATAACAAACATATTGCTTTGTTTAACTACAATATTAATAAAGTTGTTTAAATCGACTTATTACTGTAAAAGATTTGGGCGTATTATTTAATGCAAAATTAACTTTCATTGCCCATATAGACTCTACACTCTTAGGGGTGTATAAGTTATTAGAATTTGTGTTGACAGTAAACTAAGTGTTTTTTTGAAACAACCTCGAAGCTGCTGTTTTGCACGTATGTTAGATTTATACTGGAGCATGCCAGAGTGATATGGTCTCTTTGTTACTACGGTGTACAGCAAGTGCCATTTAACCTTGCAAAAAAAATGACGGTGAGTTTAAAAGGCGAGAAGCCGTTACACTCTCAAGCAAAAGCAAGGTTTTTTATTACATTTCTAGTTTCTTTGCTGTATTTTTTATTCGTAACCTAAATTATCGTTAATCTTTCCTCAAAGCAAACTGTTTCTAACCTTATGGCGCACGGCCTTTTAATTTGTCAAAGAATTCACAATTTTTCGTAAACCATAAATAAATTGATTTTCACTTTTTAGTAGAGTGTACCACACTGTCCAACAGCCAATTAGAGCTAGTGTAAGTTACGACTACCGACGAAACAAAGCGTAAGTAGCCGAATCAAAGCCCACTAAAATTTGCAAGGTTAGGCGGCACATGCTGTACATATAAACAGGATAGCCGTCGTGAAACATTAGATCTTGGTTGTTTTTATAAAATAAAAAACAATTGTTACAATTCAAATTACTTAATCGGTTTACTGCAGTTTAATATGTTCCTCAAAGAGATCTATGCAATGCAGTTGTTTTAGACTTTCAACCGCTCTCACAAATCTACGTTATTACTCAGCCCTAAGTAAAATGATAAGAACATTTAATAATTGTTAGAAGGTGAAACGTAGTTACTTACAAACTTCCAAGTAAAAATTATAAACGGATAAAATGAAAACGTTTGTTAGAGTTCGACGAACACAAAATTACAAAAAATATATGTACAAATAACAAAGCACAATAAAACAAAATAACTGCAAGTCAGTCGAGCGTGGTCAGATATTTCTCCAACAGAAGATATCCTAATACAAGACGATCTGTTTCTTGCCATTTACTCTTAATTCTTATGCTATATCAACGGATTCCACATTAACTTCTTTAGCGATATACGCCGCTACTGCCCTCTTGCGGTGGTTTGGTTGGACTGCTGCTGCTTAGCTAGGTGACGCACAACTTATTTTGCTTGTGGTGTACTGCGCGCCCCGTATAAGTGGTGGTAGTAGTATATTATTGTATAGGGTGCGAGTTATAGGTGTAGAAGACTCCCCATCTGCACCCTTAAAGCGTCTTGACTAGGGTCTCTTTTTTTAAGAAGCTTAAAAGTGCAGTATTTTTCCATGGGTACCTGTGCTGCGTCTGAGGAAGTGACTTCGTATGAGGTTGAGGAGGCTTGGCAGAATATGATGTAAGAACCGTCTTGTCGTGGGGTGAATTTGTTGCGTTGGTCAGTGTTTGGGTGCCGACCCATACACGGTCTCCAAGTTTGAAATATGGCACGTTCCGTCTTTGTTGGTCCGCCTGTTTTTTCCGCAATCCTGGGTATGATCTTGCTTTTCCGGGCCTGGCGGATGGTGTCTGTCATCCAAAGTACATCGTCCATCCGAGGTAAAGGGTAGCTATCAAAAGTGGTTACTTGGTTAAGTCTGCGGTAATCCATGCATACCCTAACCTCGTTAGGTTTCGGAATCATGACGACGGGATCGGCCCATTGCAAATCGCATTCCTCGATGACCTGATGTTCCAGAATTTTGTCCAGTTCTCTCTTTAATGCAATTGCTATTTGAGTGCTGGTAAACGATATGGGGGAACCGATACTGGAGAATAGGAGCCCGTCTCTACGCGGCGTTCCCCGAAGAGGCTGAGTTCTTCTTCTGGCGCGAAGACGTCTTTATACTCTTGGAATAGTTAGAATAGGTTTGCCTTCTCGGCTTGAGTGAGGATTTCCTTATTGTCAGGTTGTAGCTGGAGCTTTTCTATTTCTATCATCGCTAGTTCCACTCGTGGAGCATTTTCTCGTGACAAGTGTGGAAATATGGAAGGTGGCGGGAGCGCTGTATATCCCATTGGCGGATAAATTTCGGAGATGGCCGTAGCGAAGATGGCGTACGGGTCTTCTAGTGGTTCGAGAGTTTGACTCTTTGTCTCCGTGTCGGAAGTGTCGCCGAACAGCTGGGCCATTCAAACGGGAAAGGCCCGTGGATGACTTGGGAGTGGAGGAGCCGTTAGCCCCTCGTACCAAGGCCCCGTTGGTATAGAGTGCAGCTAGTTTGATCCGCTGAGGTCCGCTTATCCTTTGAAGCGGTGGTGCCAGACTGGGTCGTCCGCGAAACGCCAGGAGTGCTGTTGCAGGTTTAGCACTAGGCCGGCATCTTCTATAAAATCGACTCCCAGCAAAATGCGATGTACGCGTGGGGTAGCACAATGAATTCCGTCGAGACAGGACGGCCCTTGAGGTCTATGGTGACTCGGATGCTTAGTACTTCTTGTAGACGGTCAGCTCCGTCGGCAAAGATCAGGTTGATTTGATGCCGGGTGAACTGGCGTCCCTGCTTTTGTAGTTGCTGGTACAAAGTGTAGCCACTAATACTTTGTTTCGCCCCGGTGATGACGTAAGCACTACCTTGGAAACCTCCTATCTCTATGTAAAGGATCGGACGTGTGCGTGGGCGGGCGGTTTTAGGTAGTACTTTTTTCTGCTCGGCCAAGAAGAACGTCAGCTATGCCATTGTAGCCTGTGTTTTGCTACACGTAGTACATTGGCTTCAAATGACGCCTGGTGCGCCGTCGCTGCATTCAAAACACGTTAAATTAGGTGGAGCTTGATTACAGCTACTGGTGGAGGGTGTCAGTCGCTTGTTTGTCGGCGTTTTTGACATTCATCCTCAGTGTCACCGGTGCATTTGCGGAAATTGCATCTCTTCTTTGTAGGTGGCAACTTGTGCGGACTGGATGCCGAGGCTGCATGTTTCTGGACTACTGGCGAGTCGTCTTCAAATTTTCGTAGTTCCTCGTATCTTTTTGCGGACGCGCGTGTGCAGCAGTCCGCAGACAATATCAAGTTGCAGTGGTTCTGAAATCTTTCGGACCCCAGGTAACTTTGCCAGTAAATCCTTCTTCTCACACACAAAAATTTCTGTAGGTGTATTTTGAGCCTGTTCTGTGGCGAAGATTTCTCATAACAGATGGTGTGTCGGCTTGTTAGGGCTAAATGTGTTCTCTAAGTTGTATGTTTCAGCTGCTCCCGTGGTTACTGGGCATTTTACACCGTTCCACTATGTCGCGACTTGTTGTTCCAAGAGCATAGCGATGCCCTTAATGGGGTTTTCATCAGTAACAATTTCACACTCTTTGTAGATTTGGATCATGTCCACAAACGTGTGTACGTAAGTCTGCCCGTCGAAACGAGTGGTGCATTTTGAGAATAACCCTAGGGTGACTAGGAGTGTGGGATTTTGCTGTCGTATGTTGGCTAATAACATCAGAAGATGGTCTATCGTTAAGTGTACTGCCTAAAGTAGTGTCTCGTCTGACATCGTGGTGTTGGCTGCTGTTTGCAATCTAGTGATAGGCGGAATAATTGAGACTCGGCTGTGGCATCTCTGAAGGGTTTATTCAAACAAACAAACAAACAAAATTTTTCAGTTTTAGTGTTTTGACTACTTAGTTGGGCGCCATTTGTTAGAAAGAAAAAGTAACGTAGTTACCAACAAACTTCCAAGCAAAAATTTTAAACGGAAAAAATGAATTAAACGATTATTAGAGTTTGGCGAACACACAAAAATACAGAAAATATATGGACAAACAGCAAAGTACAATAAAATAATAAGCTGCAAGCGTAGTAATCGAGCGTAGTCAGATATTTTTCCAAGAGAAGATATCCTAATACAAGACGGTCTGTCTTCCTTGCGCCACTGACGGTTATTTCTTAGTCTATATTAACAGACTCGACATTAGCTTCGTTGGCGATATACGCCGCTGTTGTCCTTTTGTAGTGTATTAGTGTATGGGGTGCGTGTTGTGGGTGGTAACATAATAAGTTAAATAATATCGACTGTTTTTCAAATTTTCATAAAGTAGTGAAGCAAGCCTGTTTTGACAGTATATATTCTTACTTATTAAACTGCACTGCAAATTGTTAATTAAATCAAATTAAATTAAAATAGAATTAAGTTAATATATTGATTTATTAATTAAATTTCGTCTTACTACGTCGTTATAGTATATGTTGTTTGGTTTTTATCGGCACATCCTGCGGAATGGTTTTTATGGTTTCTTTGTGATTTGCTTTTTTGGTGTCTGTTTTTTACTCTTTTAGAAGGTATTTTTACTTATGTATCTATTGAAGGTTGATCTCTTATTGGGTGCTAACTTGTTGATCAACCATGTAATAAACCATAAAATTAACATTGTTTTTACCGACGCGCTACCATAGATTTTGTCTTAAAATCTGCACCCAAAAATCGTTTTTCGAACCAATTTTCACTCAATTTGTGTTTTACTTTACATCTACATAGAAAATAGAGTAACTATAATTTTGAGTCCCATGGGCTTTCTTTTGGTCGACTAATGTGCTAATTCTGTAGATTTTAGATCCAAAAGTTATTATTATATTGCATTGCATTAATTTGCTACTTCTAAGTTATTTTAGCGCTATTGTTTGTTATTGTAATTGTTGTTATCGCTATTATTGTGATAATAGTTCATTGCTACTGGAACGGGAATACTTACAGTCACAACTTAATTAAATTTAAAGTTAAAATCAGTTATCTTATGCATGTATAATAAGCTTATAATCCCTAACTCTTTAGTTTAAACTAAATCTCTGAATAATATTAGCAGTTGGTCGTATTCTTTTGCTTAAACGTTTATGGTAGTAACTTTGCTGTCTGCAGTCGATTTTTTTTGAAACCTAAAGCTTGATTTGCACCATTTAACCTTGCGGTTCAAGGTCGACCAGGTTTTGATTCAGTCGCGAGCACATATGTCTACAGTAGGTACACCCTTCTACGGAAAATTAGATTTCAATTATTTTTTTTATATGTATGTTTGTATGTTTGACATTTTCATTGCCTACTTGTTAGCATAAGAACGAATTACTGCCTATTAGTGCAAAATTCAATTGATATATCTGTTGTTGGAATTTACGCCTGAAGGCGCTTAGAGGTGCATTACGAGATGTATATTGCAAAATTCAAGTATTTATAATATTTATGCAATCGCCATACATGCACCTATAATTTATACTGCATTGAATAAAACGATGACGCGTTTTCCGTGCGATGAACTGGTAGGGGAATAAATAAACTTTACCATTGTATTTGGTTCGTTTATCCTCTGAAGTCATTGCTATTAATAAAATTATCTTGTGTGATGTTCTTGAATATTGCACTTGCCTATCGAGCGTTTTCAACCACACCAACTTTACAGTGCTAACGTACAATTTTCGTTTTAAATAAAAATAAGGATCTTTTTCGGGTGTTGTATTAATAGTGATGTGTTTAAAAATTGGGATTATATTTTGCACACTTTTAGTGCAAATACTGACGGATAGGTACAGTTTATGCTTAATTTTCAAAATAAAATTTAGAAAATGAAACTTTTTAGAACAATGTGTGACGCCCAATAATGAGACGGCTACGTGCATCCCTTTGTATTCATGTCCTATTCTTATTGGTGCTCTTGCTAGTCAACACAGAGTATCAATAGAATTTGTAAGTGAATCTAACTGTGGCGGTACTGGAAAAAATCCTATGATGTGTTGCGGTACTTTGTCAAACTTCACAACAGGAAAGGATTCAACAACCAATCAAAGTAAAAATGTTTCAGAAATTAGTGTTTTATCCGGCAGTCGATGATATTGTGGTGTACAACATGCGGATAACTATTACCGTATTAATGATACTTCCATAAGAATAAACGAATTTACTTTGTTAGCAAGGATAAAATATAATTATGCAGATGTAGATGGCGTGTATAGAAGTAAATACCTATGCATTAGTTCTCTAATAAACCGCAGATATGTATTAACAGCAGCGCAATGTGTGCTTGCTTCATGGCAAATTCTGTAAGTACTCATAATTCTTACAATTTGTTTAAAGATTTAATCCTGTTTATTAATTTAGTGAGGCAGTTCAACTAGGAGAATATAACGTCAAAAACAAAACCGACTGTGTTCAAGAGCCACCATTCGAAGAGGAATGTAGTGAACCAGTTCAAGGAGTAGCTATCGAAAAAATAATTCTCCACCCCAATTACAACGGACAGGATAAGTTCCACGATATAGCTTTAATAAGACTTGAAAAAAACATAGCATATTCTGGTAAAAACAAATTTTTTTCTGTTTTGTCTCAGAATAGTAACAATAAATGAGCGAATTGCTTTGCCTGGACTTTCTTATCCTTTCAAAATTTTACTTATCGTATTTCGAAAAGTATTTTTAAATCAACGTTTTACACGACGTATTGCACTCCAGATCGCGCTACTACCCAGAGGTGTGAACTGAAACGTAAACGATTAACGAAAACCTGAATAAACCGAAAATTGAAAACCAAAATTAACAATTTTCTTAATCGTAACCTAATTGTTTTTTGAATATACCTCTTTTCATTTGTTTCGGTAAATTTCAACCAGACATTTATTTTATTTATAAGTTCTAGCTTTACTTCGTTGAAGTTCCTGTTTAGTATGAATAAAATACTTTATTACATCAACAATGTTTATTTGTTTTAACTTTATACGTATTTCGACATGTTTACATGGCATTATCAAAGGTTATATTAAAAAATAAACAGTTAGTGTTACTATAGCAACAATAGAACTTGGTGATTCAATCTTGGTAATCTATGTCGGCAGATGACTTGATTTCTTATTCCAAAATGTTCAATAAAACAACTAGAAACATCTTAAACACTTTGTTTAATGCGAAATCAAAAACAGATGATCTGCTAAAATCAGGCATTTACAAATTAAATTGTTCGCATTGTAATTCGGTTTATATCGGCCAGACAATTAGAAATTTTATTATTAGGTATAAAGAACACGTACGTTGTTACAAATACAAACACCCACATAAATCCAATTACGCTAAACACTTACTAGAACACAACCATTCAATGACATCTAATAACACCATAAAATGTTTACACTTTTGTGATGATAAACGTAAATTAGATATACTAGAAGCTTTCGAAATTCACAAACATTTAAAAACTGTACAGTTAATAAATGAGCAAATTGATCTCTCCTCTATTGGACATTTTGGAATAAGAAATCAAGTCATCTGCTGACCATTATACCAAGATCAAGTCACCAAGTTCTATTGCTATAACAACACTAACTGTTTACTTTCTAATATAACCTCTGACAATGGCATGTAAACATGCCGAAATACGTATAAGGTTAAAATAAATAAATATTGTTAAAGTAATTAAGTATTTTATATACAGATAATCATTAAATATGGACTTTAACAAAGTAAGGCTGGAATTTATAAATATAATGTACAAATATGTTTGTTGGAGTAACCCTTCGGAGGGTCTAAACACAGGCTAAGGTAACAAAAAGCTTTGCCTGGAACACTATGGCGAACTTGCGAAAGGCAACCAAAAACGTTGACCTAGGCTTTTCACCATAATCTTCTTTACCGGAACTCTCTACTCCGCGATCCGCTTGTGAATCAGACTGGAACCGAATCTTTAAAAAAGTGCTCAATTTGGGTTCAAACTTCCCTCCTAGGACTGACAATAAATGAATCGTTTGTTGAAAGAAAATAACAGTAGTAAGTAATAGCTTTTCGCACCGAAGAACGAGTATGTTTGTATCGTAATACACGTGCACGTCCGAAGAACCTCCCTGCGTCTTTCCACTAAGTAGTATAGTCCAGCCTGTAAGCTGCCTTTCGAGCCTCTGCTTCAATCCCGGTATAAAGACGTACATGCTCCAGAAGTGTTACAGAGGCGTAGTAAGTGCAATGCGCATCACTCTCGAAGCTCCTACAATTGCCAGTCTTTGTAGCTGAGTTAGGCGTGTGTAAGATGCATGAACGTTGGGCTACAGACCTCCACACCACAGAAGCATATGCCACTATTGGTCTGACTATGGCGAAGTAGATCCGCCTATTAACTTTGCGGTTTTAGCCCCACGTTTTCTCAAAGGTTGGTTTACAAATTCACAGAGTTGCAGTAGCTCTTTGTATTTGTTTGTCCAGGATAGGTTAGCGTCCAGATCGAGCCGTAGATACTCGACCACTCTGGAAGGGCGCAGCTTGGTTCCGATGAGTTCCAGTTTAATAAAGTTTCCTACTTTTCGGTTTCTGGTGAAAATGACTTACTCTGTTTTAGAAAGGTTGATTCCTAAGGTCTTAGTCAATACACCATCGTTGTACAACCCATAGGGCCCTTAAAAAGATCCCGTTGACAGTAATTTTATATAAACCGGCTTCCTATATAGATTAGGGTTAAAACCGCTTTCTTAGCTAGAAATGTTAAAAAGATTAAGTTTCAGAAAATGCACATACGTCAGGCACTACAGCAGCAAATCAAGTTTTAATATAATTGCTATGCAGAAGGTAGCAGTAGATCAACAAGATTACAAAAAATCATATAGTTACCAAGACGGGGAGAGTTTTGGTTCTGCTTATTACTAATCCAAGATCTAAATTACAAAATTAAAAATGGCGAATCAAACATCTTTTTCGAGGTGGAGCATATCTTCTCACCTCCTGTTTTGTGTGGTGCTTAAAGTAG
Organism: Ctenicera cuprea; assembly: GCA_958336395.1. Classification (NCBI taxonomy): domain Eukaryota; kingdom Metazoa; phylum Arthropoda; class Insecta; order Coleoptera; family Elateridae; genus Ctenicera; species Ctenicera cuprea. Next base: position 1,381,050 of record OY284488.1, on the reverse strand, counting down.
AGACCTACAGTTTTACGTAGGCCTTGAACCATGGAAGTACATGCTTCATCTCTAGAGAAGTTTTTACTAAGACAATCTCAGAAGTGTGAAGTGAGGCTAAAGCCCGCTAATCGTTAATGAAGGTTCTACGAGCTATAAGCATCACAACTCACATCAGAGTACGTACAGCATGTGCCACCTAACCTTGCAAATTTTAGTGGGCTTTGATTCGACTACTTACGCTTTGTTTCGTCGGTAGTCGTCACTTAAACTAGCTCTAATTGGCTGTGGGACAGTGTGGTACACTCTACTAAAAAGTGAAGGTAAATTTATTTATGGTTTACGAAAAATTGTGGATTTTTTGACAAATTAAAAGGCCGTGCGCCATAAGATTAGAAACAGTTTGCTTTGAGGAGGGATTAACGATAATTTAGGTTACGTATAAAACATACAGCAAAGAAACTAGAAATGTAATAAAAAACCTTTGCTTTTGCTTGAGAGTGTAACGGCTTCTCGCCTTTTAAACTTATCGTCATTTTTTTTGCAAGGTTAAATGGCACTTGCTTGTAGGTGGTTGTTTATTACCTTTCAAGTGAACATGCCAATTTTTTTTTAAATCCGATGTTAGAAATCGAACCCTAGGCGGCTGCGTAACAGTCCAGCACCTACACTGCTACACCAATCGGCGGCTGGATTCAGTATGACGGAAGTATTTCAAACAGTTATCCAATGCATGAAAATTGGTATTCGAGGGGTTTAGAGCTGGTAATTACGAATCCAAGATTTAAATTATAAAATGCAAAATGGCGTTACATACATCAAGTTTTAATGTAACTCACTCACGCACACTAACGTTTTTATAGCATTCCTACAACTAACTCAAACATAACATAACCGTTTCCATGTTCTGTTAATTCATACAATTTCAAAACTCACTTTTAGTGGGAACACGCTAAGAAATTTCACTTAAAACTGGCGTGCTGAGCATACACCTGTTTTTTTTATATAGATGTCGTTAGGGTCGTCTTTCACTTTGTTATTACTGGCACGCCTTAAGTGTTTTTAGTGCTCGCATTTGCAGATAGGAACTGTACTTGACATGAGTTCTAACAGGGACGAAACGCGCCCTAAGTTGGTCTTAGCTGTAGGTGTGAACATATTTTATTTTCTAAGTTGCAGGCTTCCTCGGCCGTTGTTAATAACAGCTAGGCTTCCGGGTTGGAGCCGCGTCATCGGTGCAGTTGTGTTCCAGATCCCAAAGTGACCACAGTCCTGAAGATGTCCCGTGGAACCGAGGACGAAACGTCGGCAATTCATGCACCGATGACGCGGCTCCAACCCGGAAGCCTAGCTGTTATATTTTATTTTCTTTAAGATATTTAAATTTCTTCCGAATTCTTTTACACTAATATTGTAGGACGTTAAATACTGTATTATTGAAAGATACGAGGGTAACGCTAAAATTATTAAGAATCAAAAAATCTAGTAGGCCAAGAAAAACAAAATTTACACATTCATTATACATATTTTTCTAGCTGTCAGTTGACGTTTAGTTTGCGAAGTTACGATAGTTGGAACCGAAGCTATTCAGTTTTTAAGTAAAGTTGTTGCTGAAAAATGGAATTAACCAAAGAACATTTTTGCTTTGACTTGCCAGTTTTTGGCAAGAAAAAACATAAAATTAATAGAAAACCCGCCTTATTCGCCTGATTTAGCCATGTGAGACTTTTAGCCATTTTATGGGCTTAAAAGAAATCTACGGGGTAGAAGATTTAAGTCTGAGGAAGAAATTGATACCGCAATTAACGACCATTTTGAAGGTATTCCAAAAGAAGATTGGTTGGGGGCTTTCAAGAAGTGGAAGGAAAGAATGGTGAAGTGCATTATTGCTGAAGGGAATTACTTTGAACATATTTAAAATAAAATCCTAAAAAACATTAACCGTGTATCCTATTCTCAATAATTATGGCGTTTCCCTCGTATATATTAAAATTTTAATATATTATTTATCTATTAAAAATATATTTCAGTTTAGTGTTAACACAAAGAATGGTAAATATTTTACAATTAAGTTTAACGGATACAATAAATTTTATATTTAAACTGTATTTCAATTCTTAAAAACTTATTAGTTATTACAGGGCTGTAGACAATCTTCTTCCTTCAGCAATATCTTCTTGCCACTGAATATAAAGACTAAATACTTCTACTGCACTAAAAATTACGAAAACTGCAATTTAAAAAACAGATTAAAATATTATTCAATAAATAGCGGTCAGTTATTATTATTAAATGCTACAATTGCTATTTTAGAATAACATTGATTCGTAGCGCCCTGAGCCATGCGCTCGAGATCTTAGCAGTTATGCTTCTTAAATTAAACTTAATAGTAATCTAATTTGAATACCTAAAACAATGGTCTGACTAACAGCCACAGTTATTCCCTTGTCTGGAATGTAATCTCTGTTAATAACCAAATAGCAAATCATTGCTATTTGGCATATGGAAATAATTACAGCGGCTTGGACAAAAGCTAGTACGAGTGCTTTTTTTTCCTGAAAAAATTGTAATTTACATTACCATAAATATAGTTCTATAAAAATCGAAACGTCTAATAGCGGCTTACCATGCACAATCCATATATCAAGCCGCAGGTAGAAATGAATAAAAGATAGTAAGAAAAAGTCAGTATTATCACGAGGTCCCTATATGTACGTGAGATGGAGATGAGGGGACTACCTCGTATTAAGTGAATAGTCAATAAGGCTGACATCGTAACACTTACTAACTGCAAATAATAGAATACCTATCAATAAGCTACAAACAAAAAATATGACATGAATATTAAAAATAATAGCCGCAATATACAGTGCGTCCATATATGTTGTTCCCAATAGGAAAAACTTGCAAATGCAAGGTCTTTAATTTATTTATATATAAAAAAAAAGTTGGTCCTTCCAAAAGCCACAAATGCACAATGAAATTTGAGCTTCTGCTTACAGGATGGAGTTGAAAAGGATAATGTAGAATTGGATATCATTTTACTACTTAATATTGCTATACCAATTATTAGTTGTTTGTTATATTATGCATAATGTGTTGTAAATTGAATAGTAACCTGCCAAAGAAATTATTTCATTACGTACTTACAAAGAACACATAGCATATAATATATGCTCCTAGCTTTAAACTTATGGTCCAGCAACAGCTATTCAAGCATTTAATGCATCTCATGGTTAAAATACAACAAAGTTGCAGAAATGTGACTGTAATGACGTTTGATTTGACATTTTGTTAATAATTTTGAGGTTAACAATTTTTTTGTTTATTTTCAGCACACTCTGCTAAAAGGGTTGTGGCGTTTTATACTTTACATGTAAAGGTCGGATTACAGCATGAAACTTTGTTATTAATAAAGATATCTAAATATACTTTGTTATTGTTTTAAATGGGAGAATGTATAGCACAAAATGCCGTATGCCAATATTAAACAACGCCTACTGTTTTTACACAACGGCATATAACTTTTGTTTTTTAAACGGAACACCCTATATATATTGCTATGATATTTGGAGGTGTATGTTTTTACTGGGGTATTGTAGTTCCTGGAAGGCAATTATTGGGATGCTTGCTACAATTCAATTTGAGATTGGAGGTTTGTGAAGGCTGTAAGGTTTTGATATTCTAACTTTTAAACTCATGGTTGCGTATTATTGCTGTAATTTCTTGTTATAAATTCTAATAATTTATATTTTTCATATTTGTGAGGTTTGTTTTTACTGACAGAAAAGAAAAACACAATCAGATTGATACAATTTTTATTTATGTTAATGTTAATTATAATTTAGTTCAGAATTGTTCAAAAGGTTTAATTTATAAGAAGTTTTAGACTTACTTGTGTTGTGCATCGATTAATGTCATTATGGATGTCAGTGTTAATGTCACAAACGTATAAAAGAATACTCATTGTCATGAGATTTATTTTTTTGTTCAAAAAAATGGGAATCAAGAAGGAACACAAAAGAATGGAACATTTGTTTAGTTAGTTACGACTCGTCTTTGTAAACAAAGACAGAGAATTTTATATCCTCTGGATGAATAAAGAGGAAAGCGAGTTTTAAAATAATGTAAAAGTGATTATGAATATAAAAGAAGAAAATACAATTAATTATCAACGAATTGTGAAAAGTCCAGAAGAATAACAAGTATAAAGCGATCCAGAAAGTTTTTCCAGTTGTGATGGTGGTAAAACCAAGTTTAAAATAATATAAAACAGACCAGAGGAAGATTCAAACTAAAGGCGAGTGTTTGTGGTTACTTGAGGAACCTGCAAACTAGTGAAGTAGAAGTTGGATATTCATCGTTTGCTCGAGTGAAGGATATCCCAATAAGGAGACGTTAAGATAAGTGTTCTCTGTTTAAAGGACGATAGTATTTAGTAAAATTTATTTGATTTTCGAAAACTTCATTTAGAAATTGATTTATTAAATAAAACCTCTCTTTGTAACGTTGATATTGTTTTGTGTTTATTCTATTTCTTATTTATTTATTAATAACTTGTTTTACAAGCTAAATAACGACCCTGAGAAAGTTAATAAAGAGTCTCATAGAAAATATAATTTAGAATTGCGTGAATTGCGGGCATTTAGGGAATTGTTTTCTAGTAAGTACATGCACACGCATATCATTGCAATATATATAGATATTTAAAATCGGCACTAAAAATACTTTGTGGTGGTACACTTAAATCGAAATTTTAGAGTGCATTTTTTTTAAATAAAAAAATACCTTTTCTTATTTTTGTTTTTTCAAATTCTAATTTTCACCAATAATGGAAGTATGGAAGTATTGTAGAGCTGTTTTATTGTAGATTTCACCTATCTAATGCAACTCATGTGGTTCCATTAAAAAATTACGTTTTCAGTTGTTCGGCTATGGTGCACTTTTAAAGGCAAGTGCCATTTGTTTTACTCTCCTTGAGCATTTGTTAGTGATTTTGCATAAGCCATGGCCTACTTTAACAAAATGTATTTTTTTTATTTAAAAAACAATGCACTCTAAAATTTCGATTTAAGTATACCACCGTAAAGTATTTTTAGGGGTGATTTCAATTATATATAAATATATAGGATGTTCTTTTTAAAATACATAAGTTATATGCCGTTGTGCAAAAACAGTCGACGTTGTTTAATACTGGCATATGGCACTTTGTGCTGAACATTCTCCCATTTAAAACAAAAAAAAATGGTTTTTTTGATATCTTTATTAATAACAAAGTTACAGGATGTAAAGGGATTTACAAACACGCTGTATATAAAAAACCGATTCCTATTTCAATTGACTATTCTCGTTCCATGTATCAAAAATACCATATTTTATAGTACATATTTTTTCATATTTTAGCATTTTGTGCATTTAATATGCTCAGTGCGTATTTCACCCCTTTTGTGTATACGTGTGCGTATACATAAGTTTCTAACGATAGTTTAAAAAAAACTATTAACGCAGCTAGATCTTAAAGATAGAGAACAAAGACAATCATAAATACTACAAACAGTGATTGCGATTTTTCGATAAAGTTGTGCTAGTGAGGATGTTAATACTACGACCGCAGCGGGAGTGGAATTACCTACATGTTACTAGCAGGAGTTAACTTACACCACAATTTTATCAAAGAAAATCGTATCACGAATCGTATTAGTCTAGACTATATCACTCACATTAATTTTAAAGCAATTTTGGTAACATTGAACTAGTCGGAAATGCTCGGGTAGTTTCGGGAATTGGCGCTCCTAACATGGTATTGTTTGCTTGTTTTCAAATGTTTTGTAATGGCGTCTTTTTGTAAATTTAATTTTTTATTTTGACGTTCTTATGTACTGTTGCTGTCAAGTGTTGTAAAAGTGGATCGTTTTAGAGAAAACTCGTTAAATGATATTTCATAACATTTTGGAGATTATGTACATTATTTTGGCTAAGATTTTGGTTCATATAACCTGTCAAACAAGATACAATTCTAATGTAAATCGATGTTTATGTTTTGTAATGCACATTAGCATGTTATTATTATATTTATTATAGGTATACACTAAAATTTGGGTCGGTCATGATTTGAACTATGATTTGAACACTCGCAATTCATGTTGGTTGACATTGACATCGGTACCATCGGCTACCGTCGACGTTTCTCGTAGTTTTCATTTTGCGCCTGTGGACGACAGAGACAATTATTGTTTTTAATTCATAAATTATGTTATAATTAAATATGATACATACTTCCGGCCGAAGCAACGAAAAACTGTATTAAAACAATAATAGCTACACCCAAAAGTCTGTGCACATTAGTTTTAAACGAGTTAATTTAAGACGTAAGCGCGATTATCTAAACCTACTGTGGGTTTAATCCCTTATTTAGACAGTACTATGCAGTTTAATCAGTATAAAACAAACGTGATTGGTTTATTTTATGAAAGGGAAAATTTGTGATTGGTTTAATGAAATGTAACTGATATAGTCTGTAATACATGTAACCCAAATTTTTTTACGTTAATGTAGGTGGAAAAACCAACCGTGGCCTGCTGTTATTCTACTATCGGTGAATAGCTTATAGACAGTATGTTACTTTTGTTAGAAGTTTGTCATTTACATAAAAAATACACTAGCGTGTTAGTATGACGTCAATCAGTGAGTGAATGCAAATTTGTCTTCGTATTTTTTTCTTTAAAAATATAACTGCTCTTAACAAATAACCTCACGTAAACAGCAAAACGCAACAACAGTATTTTAAAAAACTATAAAATAAAAAAAATAATTTGGGCCCAACCGAGACTCGACCCCACAACTACTTATGCAGTAAAACGGCAGTAAACCTGAACACACCCGCATATCCATCTGTGCCACTACGAACCTGCCGGTTATCGCTAAATAAGTGCCTATTGAATGCTTGCGTAATAGAAATGCACAAATAAAAGGTCTGACCTTGGTGGGATCGATTGATTACGAAGAGACTAGACGCTATTAAAAAATACATGATTCAAATGATGTGGCATTGTGACATTGACAGTTTTTTACATTTGGGAACTAACACATTTTGGTTTTATTACACTTTGTGTCGTGTTCATAAATTAACAATGAATAATATCAAAAATAGTCAAAGAAATATTAAACCATTCAATGGTATACGTTAGAGCATCTGGAAGTTCTGTGTTATATCTTTACTAACGGTATTGGACATGCTGTAGGCCATTAACGGTGAGCCTCCTCAAATGGCCAATGAAGTCTGACTGACAGCCGAAAGAACTACCAAGAGTACGATCGTGGAGTACTTAAGTGATTCGTTCCTTGGTTTTGCAGAGAAACCAAATATTGACGCGGTTATTAATAAAAAAATCCTTGCTTTTTGAGAGCTAGTTGTAAGCTCTCAAAAAGTCAAGTATTAAATTACAAAGGAGTATTGCTTGATAAAACAATTCACCAATTTTCAAGACATTATTACCGAGCTTATTGCTGCTGAGACAAAACTGAATGAGACGGACAAAGTTCCTTATTTATTGCTAACTTTGCCTTCAGCCTATGATGAAGTAATCACTGCCTTAGAGACACTTTATTAGAAAATAACTTGACTCTCGCCTTTGTCATAAAGTAAAATTAAAAAAAGATGGCAAAAATACAAGTTCGAAAGTTTTACATACAGGATACACAAAGGAAAAATCTGAAAAAAATCAAAAACAATAAACAATGAACTTGAAAGAAATTTCTACCAGGATAAAACTGACACAACAAATCACACAAGAATTTGCGCCCAGTTGAACCGTCATGCCAGAGTCACTAAGCACTACAAATCTTTCCACATTAAATGGGATTAGTCTGGAAGAACGAATCAACTTAAAAAGGACTGTTATTTCGACGAAAGAATGTCCAAAAATTAAAATCAAATAGAACTAACTCTAACAATCCAGACAAATACAGACAGTGTGAGATATATGGTTGGAAATTTACATTGTAAAAGTGCAACACGTAAAATAACCTTTTTATTGGACTTTGGTGCATCGGATAGTGACCCCTCAAGATTATTCTTGCCTAAATGATTTTATAACAGCTACCAGAAAAGGTTTAATTCATGTGACGACGAACTGAGAGAGACTGGATTTTTGAATGTTGTTCTGTATGCTCCGGAAGTGCCCTATAATCTGTTTATTAGTACGCCGCATTCAACAAGCCGGCATTACAGTCATTTTTGCTCAGAATGGTGTAGCGATTAGAAATGGTAATGATAGAATCATGACAGGCAAGCCCTTGAATGACTTAATGGGTGTTGATTTCAAAATAAATAAAAACGTGATAAGTTTTTACAAGAGAAAAACTCAGGATAATGCTTGTAATTTACAAATTAATTATAAATTTGGTATGAATGTTTAGGGCATAGTGGAAAAAAATAAATTCCTTCTTCTTCTTCTTCGGCTTTTTCCCCCTTAGGAGTTTGTCTTCTTCTGTTTCCATAGCCTTCGGTTGTCCCAGTCTCCCACTTCTCTATCGTCCATTGCCTTATTTATGTATGTTTTCCATGCCATTTTGGGTCTTCCTCTTTTCTTTTACCTCTTAGTGACCACTCCAATATCATTTTCGGCCATCTTTCCTCGTCCATGCGTTTTACATGTCCAAACCACTTCAGCGATCTATTCTCTAGAGATTTGGTGACTGAGCACGTTATTCCTATTCTTTCCCATATTACTTCATTGCGAACTCTGTCATCTCGCGTAAGATGTAGGCTTCTCCTCATGAAATCGAGTTCTACTGTTCGAATTTTATTTCTTACCTTTTCAGTTATTGGTCATGTTTCTGCACCATATATAGTAGTATATTCTCTTTTTTGTTTCTTGTGTTATGTTTTTATTCCATATTATTCCATGTAGTGATCTAGTAGCGTTTTTCCCCATAGCTATTCTGGTTTCGATATCTTTGTCACATGTTCCCGTTGAGGTTATAATTGAACCCAGATAGTTGAACGAGTAACACTTTTTTACAATTTTGTCCCCTATTTCTAAATCTTGTACCTCGTTTTCTATACACATGTATTCTGTTTTGTTAAAGTTGATCTGTAACCCCCACTTTCCGTATTCGTCTCTGAGTTTTCTTACCATGTACTCCATGTCTTCACTACCCTGTGCGAATATAATTTGATCGTCCGCAAAGAGCAACGCATGTAGAGTTTTATTTCCTATAGTTACACCCATTCTAGCACATTTCCGATACCACATTTCAAGTGCTTGTTCTACATATACATATATTAAACAGTAGTGGCGATAGGCAGAAGTCCTTTAGTAATATCTAGGGTTTTTGTCATCTTTGTTCCTATTTTTTTTGAGCTTTTGTATCCTTATATATATGTTGTACTAGGTTTATCCATTTTTTTGTATGTTTACTCTTCTCATTGCCTGTTCCATTTTAGATCGAGGAACACTGTCATATGCCTTTTCTAGATCTATGAATGTCATGTGTGTGTCTATGTTTTTTGCTTTGTTCTTTTCAATAAGTTGTTTCACACAGAAGATGTTATCCAGGCATGACCTACCTCCTCTAAAGCCACTCTGTTCTTCGCTTAGTGTTGTTATATTGTTTTCTATCTTTTCTTTAAAAATTCTAGTAAATATTCTCATTATAGCTGGTAACACACTTATTCCTCTATAGTTTAAGCAGGATCTTTTATGGCCCTTCTTGTATATTGAACTGATGTATGACATGTTCCATTCCGCTGATATATTTTCGCTTTTTTCTATTTTGTTGAACATTTTCTTAATGTATTCCGCTAATCTATCTCCTCCGTATTTTATCAGTTCCATTCTCACATTACCTAGGCCTGGTGGTTTATTATTCTTTGCCTTTTGAAGAGCTGCTTTTATGTGTTCTGTGTTTATCTCTTCTATACCATTCATTCTTCTTATGCTTTCATTAGCTTCTAAATACTGTGGTCTATCTTCTTGTAGCAGCTCTGAATAGTGTGTTTCCCATTGTGTTGGTGTTATTATCTGTATAACGTTCTTATGTGATTTAGATTTTCTTATGTTTTTTATCGTTTCCATGCTTCTATTGATTTATTATAACCAATGGTATTTTCGATGTCTTTACATAATCGATCCCAATGTTCATTGTTCTCTTCTTTAACTTTGGTTTTAATTCTTCTTCTTATTTCTTTGTACATTTCTCTTGATTCTACCTTTTTATCCGAAATCCATTTCATATATGCTTTCTTTTTTTCATCAATCATTTGTTCTAAATCTACGTTGAATTTCTCTCTAAATCTATGCCTTCTATTTTCGATGCCCAGTGCTTCATTCGCTGCGTCGAATATACATTGCTTCATGTGTTCGTACATTTCTTCCACGGTTGTTTCTTTCTCCATTTCTAGTTTATATTCCAGCCTATTCTGGTGTAATACTCTAACGCTGTACTGTTTCGGTAGGTCCGTTTTGTATATAGTTTCCTTGTTTTTAGTTAGCTCTACATTTCCAACATTTGTATTGTCCTTATTTCTGTGTTGACTTATATAGATCAGTTCGCCTATTAGCATATGATGGTTGCTTGCACATTCAGGTTGACGGTATACTCTTACGTCTTTTACTATTATTCTTCTATTTTTCCGAACTATCAGTAAATCAGTAATGGACTTTAGGTCTCTTGACGGGTGCTCCCATGTATATTTATGGATGTTTTCGTGTTGAAATATTGTGTTGGCTACAATGTATTAGTGTTCTCTACATATATTTATTAATCTGTTTCCGTTGTCGTTCATTGTTTCCTCTTCAAAACGTCCTACCACGTCATCATCTACATTTCTTACTCTACTATTTAATTCTCCTATTATCTTAGCTTCATGTTGAGGATGTATATTTTCTAAGATATCATTTAACTTGTCGAAGAACTCTTCATTTTCCTCTAACATTGAGTTGTCGTTTATTGCATATACCCCGATTATTTCTATCGGTTGTCCATAAATATTTATATTCATTTTTATTATTCTTTTGTTAACTGGTTCAAAGGCTGTGATATATTTTGCCCATTTATTTTTTAATAATATTGAGACTCCTCTTTTAGCGTGATGGTGTTTATCCACCCCGCTCCATATGTGTATATAATTCCCAATCTTCTCCCATTCCCTTGTTCTTGGTTTCACTTAAAATTATTATGTCTAAATTCATTTTGTCTATTTCTGAGATCATTCTAGGTGCCCAATCTTATTGTCCGTTTTCGTCGCCTTAGTCGTCTTCTATTACATCCATCCAAGTTCTGAGGCTTTTTTGTATCGTTTTTTGCAGGATAAAATGTTTTCCGAAGAATGAGTAGCAAGCCCATCGGTTCAACCCCCATCCGGAGGACCGAGTAATTTTTCATAAAGGTTTTCTTCCTCTAGCAGTTGGTGAGCCAACCCCTCCCTGCAAGGCAGCAGTATCGTGACCCTGGTGTGGGGCCCTTACAGGGTGCTATCAGCCGGGCCAGCTGAACCCTGTTTTTTTTTCGAGGTTGTTACTCCTCCCCCTTCTGCTTTCTAATCCTGGCTTGGGAAAGGCTTAGCTAAAGCCAAGGCGGAGTTAAAAAGAAAATTCCTCGAGTTGAAAAATAATCAAATGGCCGGTGATATTAATCAAATTGAACAGATCTATTCGACAACATTTTTGTGTGCTAAATGGCATAACTTATCATTTAAAAAATTTTCATATTCCACAAGAAAATGGCTTATCGGAACGTTAAAGGCCTTCGATATAACTGAGAAAAACAGGTAGGTCCATGGTATGTAGTGCCGTATCAAACATAGCATTGTGAGGTGAAGCACTGTTAACTACCACATACTTAATAAATTTAACATCCACTAAAGTTTTGACACTAAATAAAGTGCCATACGAACTGTGGCATAATAAGAAGCCCAAAATAAACCACTTAAAAGTTTTTGGTTCTACCTTGTACTTTCATAACAATACCGGAACGACTAAATTTGATAAAAAGTCATTTAAAGGTCTAATGTTAGAGTATAAACAAAGTGGTTGCAAAGTGTGCAATGTAGAAGCTGCAAAGTCTATTACAGTTCGTGTCCTTTTTGAATTCTGATGACTCAAAAATTCGTCGAAGAGTAAGAGTGCCTCAAAAACATTTATTGTAAGATTTGGTGATACGGTCGGCATGTGTCTGTAGTTTATTGAGTAACTGGTTTTTTCTCTTCTCTTAAAGGGCGAGGGTGTTACAACACCTGTGCATTTTACAGTATCAAAAGTTGTTCTTTCTTTTCAATTTCAATAACAGCGGCGCGGCGGCGCGGTGATTCCACCACAATAGCCTGATGGTCGCGCTAGCAAAGCGGGTTTCCGGCTGATTTAAGTAGCTGTGGCCCGAATAAAATTGTAATAGCTTACATTATCCATTGAAATTTTTTTATAACACAGTGGAATAGGACATGGAAGCAAAAGACAGATTTTGACAATATGTGCATGTGCAGGTGTTGGACGTTGGACGTTGGACGTAATGAGAAATCAAATCATCTAGACGCAGGTATAGTATAGAAAACAAAGATCAATAAATAAAGATGCATTGTTCCTACAGCAACACCAACTGTTTAATATTAATCTTTCCTCTGAAAATGACATGTCAACATGTCTTAATAGGTATAAGGCTAAAATAAGAAAACTTGTTAAGAATTGTTTTATTTACAAGATATTAAAACGAACTTCAAAGAACTAAAGCTAGAACCTAATATTAAAACAATTATTTTCGCTTTACTAAACAACTCAAATCATCATCAAGAGCTTTTACCTGAGCAAGTTATAAAAGTGCGATGTTTTCCGGAATAAGATATAAGTACAATCTCAACTCGCCCACATCTATGGTGAGATTTGTCTTACACAGTTGAAGAAATAATTACAAAATAAAACGTTTTGAAATTTAAAGACATTTATTATCATTTTTAGGAACAATCATAAATACGTAAAATACATTTCATTTAAAACATTTTAACCACTACCATTCAAAAGTGTTTCCTTCGTGTAATAGAAGTAACTCATTATTACTAACATAAAATAAAACAGGAAACCTGAAAAATATTGTCTTCCTAGCATCATCAATCACAATATTACATCCCTACCTGAATTAAGAAGCGAATTCATTAGTATCAAATGATGAAATTTCCAGTTACTGCCTTCCGTTAAAATTATTACTGTGTCCAATACTTGAGACAATACAATAATAAACATGAAGAGGCTGACGTGCCAGTTGTAGCGTTTTTTCTATAATATTTAAAGACATTAAGAATGCAATTTAGTATTCTCTTTATCTATTTTACCTTAAATACATATATCAATATAAACAAAACGGAGCAAAACACTGAAATATTTGTTACTATCATCATGTTAGTTGAAAGGGGTGCATGGCTGTTAACTATTAATTCCAATATTGCAAGGGATAAATTTGATAATGAAAACAGCTGAAATTCAGTAGTCTGGATTAGCATACGTATTAGCAAAAATAATATACAGCCTGTCCATTTTAAAACTCCGAGCCTAATTTTTTTTAAATAGGCAACACACAATACAAGTCACTGCCGACTATTATTTTAAAACAAAATATTTCTATAATTAAGATCAGGGCAATCATGTTTTCACTAACTTGACAGTTTACTAATCAAATTCGTTAAGCCACATTACTTGAACGGTGCAAAACAAAGATTATCGATCACTAATCTTTGGTGCAAAATGTATTCCAACGCTTACAAAGTGGACACGCTTCTAATTCTGGGTGAATGTCGAAAAAATGCGAGTGCTGCCAGTACTTTGTATGCGCAACACTTTCCAGGTAGACGAATTCCAACAGACAAAACATTTAGAATGCTTCTTCTAAATTTGAACACCTTCTTCGTTAGTTTTTGTACTATGTTCCTATTAAATTATTGTAGTTATTGTTGTCAAATATTAAATTTGAGTTATTAAAGTAACCTTAAATTTGTACTTAATCATTAGTAGATACATGTACTGTAAAACAACTCTGATCTCAATTTAAAAAAAAATGGTAGAAATGCATAGTGTTTTGGGGGTTGCATTGTGTGTTGCCTATTTAAAAAAAATTTAGGTTCGGAGTTTTAAAATGGGCAGGCTGTACATATGTGTGATTAAATATTTAGCATATATTATGTATTATATTATTAAAATGCTAGTAAATTTAACAAAGTACTGACTTAAAGAATAATATAAAAGAAAACATAATAAATATTATGTAAAGCATCTTAATAACTGTTAAGACTTAATTTTTATAATATTAAGTTTCTCTTGCAGTAACTTGCTAAAGCATCAATACATACCAGAACACTGCAACCCATCAAAATTGAACCTGCTCTTAAATTAATACAAAAACAGCACTGGTTGAAATATTCCATCTTCTATGTATCTTCTCAACGGATGGTGATTTCTAATAACTAAATGACAAATTTGATTGTCAAATAAACTTTTTAAACAATTGCATATCCATAGTACCTTCCATTAGTTTTTGTTTAAACACATACGCACAAACCAACAATTCTATATTCTATAATAAACAGTCAGACAGGTTTTATTGGTATTACTTTCTTATAACACAGAATTCAAGGCCACCACCGCTTTTTTTTTCAGGTTTTGACTTGATTATTAGTGATTCAATACCTGCAACTCTTAGAATTTTTTAGATATTGCTTCGACTGTTAAACAAGCGCGATATAACCTAAGATAAAATGTGTCGTAAAAAAACATCTTAAACCAAGACATTTTTGTTAGATTTTGCTACTATGGCAGCTGACATTTTTGTGATAGTTGGCGTTAAGATTAAAAATGTTATTGTATCAATTCGTTTATAAAATGATATCCGCTTTATTTTCGACGTAACGAATAAAATATATGTATACGCTCTTGTGCAAGTTCATCTTTTCATTAAATATTTACTATACCTAAAGTAGTGACTCTGATCGACTTAATAGAAGACACCATCATAGCGCTACAAGACGAGTTGGCCATCTTGCAGGTACGCATTCAAACTTCTACCTTAGCCCCAGTAAGAGTTGAACTGCCCCCATTTTGGGGGTTTGAACTTACCTTGTGGTTCTACCAGGTGGAAGCTTAGCACAGGCTACCACCAAATTTAACTAAGTTCTCGCAGCCCTTGATTACAATGTTTTATCAACCGTCACTGCCTTTTTAAAAGCGACTTCCCCATAATATAACGGCACAAATTCAACTCATTAGAAACGAACTCAGGACTTTTAAAGAGAATCGCATCAACCGCAGTACAAGTCGAAGCTGTTCACAACAAAATCCTCTTTATCACGCTCCCGTACAGCTAGCAACCGGGGCACCATTTGCTCGCATCATAAAACTTTTGAATAGAAGGCCAACCAGTAAAAACCCCCATGCACGTACACCGTCTTGGAAAACCGGTAATGCGGTAGACAGCAGCGACCTGCTCCTGCCATGACACACCCAGTCGCTTTTCCTTACTGATACCTCAACCAAACTCTCTGCGGACGTTGTCGCTCGATCTGGGTTAAAAAAAAATTGTACATGTTTGTCGTCATTGTAACATACTTGTCGAGCTTCCCCTTAGACGACCTGTGAATTAATCCACGCTTCGCAAGAAGTGGTGTCCGCAGCTAGCGGACAGCCTACCTGCTACACCAAGCGTCAGCACCATCAACCCCCAATCCTCCGTGGAGACCCGGCTTAAAGAAGTTTTTTTCATCACTACGCACTCAGCACTATATTAAAACACAAAACCTACCTGTTTTCCAAACCCTGCCGCCTAGCACCCGGCAAATTGAAAGTATGTAACAAAGAGTTTGACTTCATGGTAAAACAGGGATTCTGTCGCAGTTCCAACAGCCCCTGGGCTTCTCGCCTTTACATATTTTTCAAGAAGACCGAATATTAGAGGCCGTGCAAACATTATAGATGTGTGAAAGCAGTCCCGTTTCTGGATATCTTTCTTATATCAAACATTCAGGACTGTAAGAGAATTTTACAAAGCACAACAGTGATTTAGACCGTTGATCTGGTCAAAGCTCACCAACAAATATCGGTGGCGGTGGAGCATGTTAAGAAACAGCGATTACAACACTTTTCGGTTTGAATTAATTTCTTTTCATGTTTTACGGCCTCTGCTCTAACCTTTCAACAAATTATCAACGAGGTCCAGGCAGGGCTCAAGTTTTGATTCACTTATCTTGATGTAGCTTCCCCTGAAGAGAACATCCACATGCTTCACTTACGGAAAATCTTACAACGTCTCTCCACGGTGTGGTGGTCAATCCCGGAAAATACACGTTTGCACAACTTTTCATAGTTTTGCTGGGCCACATGATCACCGAACGCAGTATCAACCCAAGTAGGGAAAGAATGAGAGTTCTAAGACCACCCCCCACCACTTGACCTGTCATTGACCCCAAGTTCGTTGACCTGCCCTTGACCCCCTAACCCCAAGTTCATTGACCTGGCCTTGACCCCTTGACCCCTGACCCTTGACCCCTGACTTTTGACCCTTGGCCCCTGACCCCCCCCCCCCCCCCCGACCCTTGACCTCCACTTCCCACCACTTTACCTTTCACTCTCTAGTGATATAAAAAAAGAAGTAGAATTATTAAATACTTTATTTCTGTACAATATAATTGTAATTCAGTAAATACAGTTTATATAGAATAAATACAGAAAACATAATAAACAGTAAAACATTTAAGATTAAAGAAGTAATACAGTAGTTGTGATCTGGTGAAATTTTAGTAGCGCCAGTATCAGGACGAACAACGATGCTCTGCCAGTTAGTTTCAATTGAAGTTTTCGGATAAAGAAATTTTACTTTAAACCATAGCGTGTTGCTTGTATTAAGTTTTCCAACAGATGTCGAAAGAATTTTAATGCCCTCTAAAGTATCAGGATCCATCTTAATCCACGCTGTTGTATTAGCAGTTTTATTAAAGGTGATGTAGGCATTTGTGGAACTGAGTGGTTGGGCAACGTACAGAACACCATCATATATTGCTGCTAAAGCTACCAGAAACTTTATAGGCAGCATGTTCACCACGTGAACGATTAAAACGGACTGATGTGTTTGCAGTTTGCTGCTGGACTTATAAATTAAAAAAACACTGCTGACCAGTAAAAAAAGAAACCAACACTTATGCCACAGAGTCTTTGTCAACTAGCATTTCCCTAATATTAGCATATAAGCAGCTAGGCGACCATTTTAAATGTTCAGAAAGCACATCATCGGTCGGTTCCCATTTGCCAATTACAATCTGGCAAAAATAACATTGTACAAAATCATTGTTTTGCGTCCAGTAAAAACCAGCTTTAGCAAGCGATTCGGGTGTGTGAACACCAGACCACTTAGCATTAAAAGTTAATAACCTGTCATTAAAACGACCAAGTGCCGTACTTATATCTTCGAGACACATGTTAACAGTAAGAGAAAACTTTATCAACTGAATATAAATTTATTTCGTTGTTAAAGATATACAAGAATAATAAAAGCTACACTAACTATGACATACACTAAATAATAATAATGTTCTCGGTTACCCCAGCTTACAAAAACACTAATCAGATGTGCTTTAAGGTCATACAGATAGATTGAAGGGGCTCGTGACAAGTTTCTGGAGAAATCCCCGCAGCCATCAGGGAATTGCAGGAATCGCAGGCGTACGTAATACGGGTGTGGTGATGGTGTGCAAAAATTACAAACCGCTCGGAAAGATGATACATGTCCTCGAGTTGTCTGTAGCAATCTCGACAATAGACATAAACCCAGCGGTTTAAATTTTCTATATCCACGACACTTATGTATTTCCTGCACCGCGTATCGGTCAGTGTTAGAAACTGTAATTTTCGTTCACGCTTTAAGGGAAACATGATGGAACTGGTGAGCTGATGATTCGAACGGAATATATATTGTAAACGCCCCCTACCATTTTAGAAGAAAAAAAATTACACCCCACTCTTAAAATATTAAACCATAATTCAAAGTAAAATTCTTAAATTTTAAGAAAATGATTGTTTATATAACTAGAAACTACTTAGACAGAATAAGTATTTTTTCTTCCACGAAAACTTTTTTTAATATTTTTCCCCCCACGAACACTTTTTCCGGTGCGTTAAAAAACGGTACAGGTGAGACACGCTGCGGAATGTCCGAGCGCTCAGCTTTGTCCGGACCCGTTTCCTCAATCGCAGAGCTCAAGCGAGGAACCGGCTTCCGGCCGACGAGCGAAATGTTGCGGGGCCGCCGGCTCTTGCTAGACCCGGAGTTGCCCGGCCGCTCAGGTAACCCTAGCGCTAGGCCGGCGCGCATCAATCGCTGCATTTTCGCATATATATGGGGCGACCTGCTCTCGACTGGTTCTGCAGACGGACGAGAATTGCGGGGCGCTCGACTGTGCGTTTGCCGCGACTCGACCGCTAGATAGGGGGTCTTTAGCGGTAGGCCGGCGAGCTTCAGCACAGAGCTCAAATATATTATTGTATTAATACAAATGTACTATAATGATCTCCGAAAGGTGCTATCTGCTTACGTGCTGCGAGTTCGTGTTCTGAGCGAGAATATCTAAATAAGAAGGCAAATACGTCTCATACATGTGTCCGCAGTTGCTTTTTCAAAATTAAAATCCTCAGAGCTCAAATAAATTAATATTAATACAAAAATACTATAATGATCTCCGAAAGGTGCTATCTGCTATGCTGCGAGTTCGTGGGCATCAAGCGTTACGTCTAAAATCGTGACATTGGCCCTTAATGCGAACACCCAATTTATGTTACGACTCGCCTTGTTCTGAGCGAAAATATCTGAATAAGAAGGCAAATACGTCTCATACATGTGCCTGCAGTTGCTTTTTCAAACTAGCTAAGGGTGATGTAACATTAAAATTCGCGGAGCTGAAATAAATTAGTATTAATACAAATGTACAATAATGATCTCCGAAATGTGCTATCTGCTATGCTGCGAGTTCGTGGGCATCAATAGTTGCGTCTAAAATCGTGACATTGACCCTTAATGCGAACACCCAATTTATGTTACGACTCGCCTTGTTCTGAGCGAGAATATTTGAATAAGAAGGCAAATACGTCTCATACATCTGGTAGGAATTGCTTTTCAAACTAGTAAAGGGTGTCAGAGTGTGTCGATGTAAAATTATAGTCTACACAACTAAAACATATTAGTATTAATACAAATGTACTATAACGAATGGTAAAAAAGTTTTACTATGTTTCAGCTGTTATTATGTACTATAACGAATGGTAAACAAAATATTTACTATGTTTCAGCTGTTATTAAATATTTTTACTATTTCTTTTACTTTGAATGTTCTACCCTTCTACGTATAGATGTCAATAGTACATCAGTCGATTCTTCACTTTGCTAACGGTCTTCTTTGGACGTACAGAGGACGTCTTAGTAAAACAGTTACCTACTTTTTAGTAACATGTATCTTGTCCAATAAAAATAATCTATGATATCTCTAGTAAACCAGTGTCTGATATAGATTCTAATGTATTAATAAATAATAACAAGAGTTGTAATAAGTCATTTAATGAAATATAAATAATGTTACATTTATAATAATCAAGTTGCTGCAGCTGATTCCACATCTGCAAAAAAATAGAAAAAACAGTTAAAAATATTGTTGTTATCATTACACCTGTAACATACATTCTACGGGAATGTTGTCCTCTGCAACATCGTCACCGTCGAATTCGCTGTACTCCTCCGTGTCCGCGTTGAAAAAGTCAAAAACGTCGTGGTGGAATTCCAGCATCTCTGATTCCACGTACTGGTCTCCGACGATGATACTCCAAGAGTCGATTTGGAAAACAGGACCATAGAGTGCGTGCTCTTGAAAGCTGAAGTAACTGCTATGGCCACCGCACTCGTTTCGAAGGAAATCATTCAGACGACTGCGTTGGTCAAAGTAATGACTCAACGAAAACTCATGTGGGACAACAGCCAAATCTAGATCACGACGGCGGTCGTCTTCGGTGGCGAAAAATACGCCATTGTTGATGGAATAAAAATACAGCATGTTGCAATCATTGGTTGCCGCCGACTGAATTGCCCGTACTTGAATGTAAGGTCGATGTTTCTTTCTGCCGCCAAGGTGGTTTTCACACGATGCAGCAACAATTTTTTATTAGTTGAGCCTAAGGTCGATGTTCTTTCTGCGGTCAAGGTGATTTTCACCCGATGCAGCAACAACTTTTTATTAGTTCAGCGTAAGGTTGATGTTCTTTCTGCGGTCAAGGTGTTTCAAGTTTCATTAGTTTACTGCATACCCTTAGCCCGAGGTTATCTACTTGCACATTAAGATGGTGCACGTGAGAATTTTAATTACCCGTACAAAGCGTGGGAATGTAAAAATGTCTAAGCGTTCTTTTTAAAATGCAAGGCTGCTACCCTGCCTTGTCCATACCAAGCGAGGGAATGGAAAAATGTCCAAGCAATGTATATATTGATTGACCGCAGAGAGCATCATTTTATCCTTGTACTTGAACGTGACAAAATATGTTCGGCATGTTTCCGACGTGTGTAGTGTGCGGCCTGTTGACCAACATTGTCTTTGATGCCAATTGGGATGCACTGTGCAGCGGGTGTTGGGTGAAGCGGTACCCGAATTTGGAGTTCCCAAATTCGAAAAGGAAGGGGTGTAAAACATCAAAACTGTCATTGAAAAAGGCGAAGACGTCTGCGCCGGTAATACGCCCCTTCCCATTACCATCGACTTCGAGCGAGAGTGTAAAAATTCTCGACAACATCCGCTTGGTAAAAACTACAAGGGAAGACCTAAATGAGCAGGTAAGCGGTTTTATTTATTAATTGCAGTTCAATACTATAGACATGAAATAAAATTATTTTAATACATTATTATAAAACTAGGTTAGAGGAATGCCGGTGAAGGAAGTTGTAAACTTGCTCACGCAGCTTCCTCATCCCGCTATTCAGGATGTTACACCAGTCCCTTCACCCCGACCGCTTCTGAAAATGCCCACCGCCACCCAGGTGCTCGCCGAAAGCGGTAGTCAAACAGCTTCGGGAGTTGAAGCTTCCGAATTGGCAATCATTCAAAGAGAGTTCGACGTGCACCAACACGAGGACCTGGCAACACCTCTGGCTGACATCACCCCATCCTCCCCCATGCTTCCACCGATAGATGCTGAAGAGCTCCGTGACTCTCTTAAGAGGCTTGTCGTACCGCATCTCCACGACGCCGTTCGTGAAGAACAAGACGCTCCGCCGCCATCTGTTCAGCCTGTTCAGCCTATGCAGCCCCAGTCCGTCGGTGACGAGTTGGAGCTGCTTGATGGCCAACTTGATGAAGCGACGGACCGTCGAGAGCGCGCAAAACAAGAACTCACGCGCGCAAAACGAGTGCTGGAGATGGTCGAAGATGATATCTTTGACCTGATGCGCAAACGGCGGCGGTTACGGCAAGCCATTCGGTAAGCTATGGTCGTTACCCTCCCCCTCTCCTCCCCTCTCCCCTCCACGCCCCACCTTATTTCCCCTTCCTGTTTCGAGTAAATGGTACCTACTCGTGATTCGAAGCGTTTCAAGTAAAATCATTACATCCTTCAACATGTTCACATGCCCTACATGTGCCAGAATATTCACCAGGTCGGACGCCATGCGTCGACATCAACGAGAAAGCTGTCCAGGTGATGCTCCTGGACCTAGTGGACAAGGTGTGAAGAGATTGCGAGTAAATCCACCGGCTTCGCTTGGTAAGTACTTTTTATGCTGTTTTAAGTGTGCATTAACGTGTCCTTCATTTCAGTGTCGAGCAGCAACGATGTTTTTTGTCATGCTTGCCGTGTATCTGTACCCTCCCGAATGTATCAGGGGCACCTACGCAGTAACCAACACAAAAACAAAATCCAGACTGCCTCCGAAGCTGATGTAGACGTTCAGTTGCTGCGGACCGCATTTAAATGTCGCCTTGCAACATATAGAGTGAGCTGTAAAAATCATCATATTGTTTTACGCGAATTTATGACTGAATTAAAAAATAAAGTTTTGGGGCTCATCACTCGCGATTTGACAAAATTTAGTTCGGTGAAATTAAATTTTGAACTGTTCGGTTATTACTTTCTGGAATCTCAAGACATTCACGATGTCAAGTCTTTTAATTCTAAAAATATAATTGTTGCTGTTGACACCGATTTAGATGACATATATGATGATTTTACCTCCATTCTTGATCAAAAAGCTAGCGAGTTCCAAGAACGTGAATCAGGTAGGAATTTAAAAAAATTTTATTTGTCTAAAATAATTTGCGTTTCAATTGTTACAGGATGGGTGCTTGTAAGGTGGCTATTCTTGGAGGTTAACATTAACAAATACAACCCCCTGCGAGCCTCGTCGTACATTCCGTTACCTCCGCAGATACATCAGAAAAAAGCGGTTATCAACATTCAAAATGACGACCAGTTCTGCTTCGGCTGGGCTTTGACCTCTTCCATCTCTACGCCTACCGGTCACTGCGCTAGGACAAATTCTTATCGGCACTTCAACGAGCTGTTCGACTTTCGAGGAATAGAATTTCCGGTAAAGTTAAAAGACATTCATAAATTTGAGTCCCAAAATCCTATTTCAATTAATGTATATGGTGTAGAATTAGTTTTTTCTAATAATAAGGCTTGTTACGAGATTGTCGGACCGTTGCACTATACGAAAAATAAAAAACAGGTTCATAGAAATCTATTGCTACTCAGTGATGACCAGGGCAACAATCACTATTGTTGGATAAAAAATTTTTCGAGACTTCTTTCCAAACAAATTAATTCTAGAAATGGGGCCAAATTTTTTTGTGACGGGTGCCTAAATTATTTTACTTCCCAAAATAAGCTGAATAATCATTGTCGCTACGATTGCGAACGTGTAGTAGTTAAAATGCCTGAAATAACGCCCAAGTTGGATAGGTTGGGTAATGAAATGCCGGGAAATATTCTGAAATTTCAAAATTATCAAAAACAATTACCTGTACCTTTTGTTATTTATGCTGATTTTGAGACTATGTTAAAACCTATCGGCATTGTCGAACCCGCCCCTAATACTCCGTTTACTGTTCAAACGTGCGAACACGAACCCTACTCGTTTGCATATTATATAAAATCACTGCATGATGATTCTCTCTCGAAATTTGAAAGCTATCGTGGTCCTACTGCTTCTAGGATTTTTATAGAAATGATCGAACGGGATGTGCACAACTTATACAGCAATCATTTAAAAATCGTTAAACCAATGTTGGATCTCGATCCCCATCAACTGTTAGACTTTCAAAATGCTACCATTTGTTATATATGTGAAAAACCTTTTATTGCGGATGGTTCGGATGTCAAAGTACGGGATCATTGTCACCTAACAGGTTTTTATCGCGGTCCTGCTCATTATCAATGCAATTTAAATTATCAAATTCCAAATTTTATACCTATTTTTTTCCATAATCTAAATTATGATTCACATCTTTTTGTGAAACAATTAGCTTTGAATAACGAACAGCTCGATGTTATTGCTTTAAATAAAGAAAAGTACGTGTCCTTTAGTAAACATCTGTTAGTTGACGAAATTGTAGATAATCAAAGTGGTAGGCGCCATAAGGTGTTTATGCGTTTGCGGTTTGTTGATACTTTTAGATTTATGAGCTCTTCTTTAGCCGAATTAGGTGAAAATCTCCCGTCATCTGAATGTGTAGAAATAACAAAATATTTTGGACGGGGCCTAGAATTTGATTTGATGAGGCAAAAAGGGGTTTTTCCGTACTCTTACGTAGATTCTTTTTCCAAATTGGAGGAAGAAAGACTACCCTCACGTGAACAGTTTTATGATAAATTACGCGATGAAGAGCTAACTGAGGATGATTATGCGCGTGCACAACAAGTATGGGATGTTTTTGAATGCCGTACGTTAGGAGACTACTCAGACCTTTATTTGAAATCCGACGTTTTAATTTTAGCTGATGTATTTGAGAATTTTCGAAAATCGTCACTTAAAAACTATAAATTAGACCCCGCCCACTATCTGACGACTCCTGGATATACTTGGGATGCTATGCTAAAATTTACGAAGGTGGAATTAGAACTTTTGACAGATATTAACATGTTTCATTTTTTTAAAAAAGGCATTCGAGGTGGGGTGAGTGTATGCGTTGATAGGAAAGCAATAGCCAACAATCAGTTTGTACCTGGTTATGACCCTAATAAAGCGAAAACGTTTATCGCATACCTGGACGCCACCAACTTATACGGTTACAGTATGATTCAATATCTTCCTCAATCAAATTTTACTTGGCTGTCCGAAAATGAAATAACCAATTTTAACGTAAACGAAATTGCTGATGACTCTGATTTTGGTTACGTTTTGGAAGTAGATTTGAGTTACCCTCCACAATTGCATGACCTCCATAATGATTTACCGTTTTGTCCGGAACTTATGGTCCCCCCTGTTCCAAAAGCTACGCTACCAAAATTAATTCCAAATTTAAATGATAAATCCAAATATATCATCCACTATAGAAATTTAAAGCAGTGCACGGAACACGGTTTACTTTTGACAAATATTTATCGAATTTTAAAATTTCGTCAGTCTCCCTGGTTAAAGCCGTATATTGACTTTAACACGAAATTGCGAAACCAAGCTCGAAACAGTTTTGAAAAGAATCTATTTAAACTTAATACTAATTCTATGTTTGGAAAGACAATGGAAAATGTGGACAATAGATGTAATGTCAAATTACTAAGTCACTGGGAAAATGTTGGAAAACGTCTTGGGGTGGAGGCTTACGTTGCCAAACCGGCTTATAAAAATCATAGTGCCTTCTCTGAAAATTTGGCAGCTATCGAATTGAGAAAGGTGTCGGTTGTTTATGATAAACCAATCTATGTGGGATTTACTGTTTTAGATGTTTCCAAAACTGTTATTTATAAATTTTATTATGATTTTCTGAAACGGGTGTACGGTAACTCTGTATCTTTACTCTACACTGATACCGATTCCTTGGTACTTAAAATTAATACTGAAAATTTTTACGAAGACATACGCCATCATATTGACAAATACGATACCGCTAATTATTCAGCTGATAATATCTATAACATTCCTATTACTAAATCGGTTGTGGGTAAAATGAAAGACGAATATGCTGGCCGTCCTGTGCGTAGTTTTTACGGTACTGGAGCTAAATCGTATTGTGTAGATGTGGTGGGTAAGAAAATGGTCAAAAAGGCTAAAGGAGTAAAAAAACACGCAATAGAGAATAGTTTGAAAAAGGAAGATTATAAAAACATTGTTGAAAATAAAAATCGACTAATTTTTTGTAAAATGCATATTTTTAAATCTACTCTCCATAATATGTATACAGAATTAAAAAACAAAGTGGCTTTGTCGTCAAAGGACGATAAACGTTTTGTAATTCCGGGGACTTCAAACACTTTGGCTTGGGGGCATGAGCAAATTTGGCTATACGATAATACGCCCGATCCTTTAAATGACTTAGTAGCTATGTTGGGCGATGTTGTTCGCAATGAAATGCAATGATTTCTGAATCTTTTTTCATATTTGTATAAAAATTATTCTATACGTTTTATATTCTAGAAATGTAAGTGACTTGTATTTCACTATATTTTATGTTTGTTCCTTATACCTATTTTTGTGTAAATATTTGGTATTCTGTGACATACTTATATAAATAAACAAGTTTTGTATTGCGCCTATATTGTTTTGTAAATTGTTGAATGTGAGTAATACTTGTGATTGGTAAAATAGTTTATAAATAAACAAGTTCATAAATATGTTATTTATTTTTCTAAAACAATACATGTGGTTAAAAATCAATAAGTAATTTAACTACATAGCAAACGACGTTAAAAAATTTTATGCAAATGTCCAGTAAATTCGAGGTATCATATTTCCAAGTACTTTAAGCAACATTTTTATTTGATATCCATGAATTATGCGATTTGTCAAAACCTAACCACTTTACAAATACGTTTTGACCTTTTTTCTTTAGCACCTTCTCAACAAGATAAATATTTGGGTGTTTCACTTTTTGAAGTTCCTGTTCATAAAATCCTCCTTTTATTTCTTGGTTTGTGCTGTCCTCTAAAATGTATTGTGTCGGATTAGTGAGTTTAACTTTAGCAATTGTGAAAATTTCCGTGCTCCAGTTTGGAGTGTAAGCTTTATCGAATGCTTCTCGATGTTTACTTATTCTCACATAATCGTTAATTTTAAATTTTTGTTTTTTCGGATCAATCGCTTTTACGTAATTGTACGCAGTATTTAGAATGTCAGTTGCATTTTTGCTATTAACATCCGCCGGTTTGAATCCTGTGGTTCGATGCTTCGTTGTGTTGTAACGTTTAACGGTTTTTGTTAATAAATCCAACCATTTGTATGTACCTTGAATACTAAATTCCTTCCACATAATATTTTTGAGAGTGCGGTTAACTCTTTCCACTATACTGCTTTTCATATTGGAGTAGGTACTGTAGTGGTTGATTTTAAATTTGGTCATTAACTCTGCGAATTTTTTATTATAAAATTCTTTTCCCATATCTGTTTGTAAATTTTTCGGAGTTTGTTTAAGTGAAAGTAAAAGTTTTCTCATTACATTGGTCACATCCGCACCCGTTTTTCGCTTTACCGGATATGTCCATACATATTTGGAGAATGCATTGATTACCACTAATATGTATCTAAACCCTTTATTAAATTTGGCGTACGGTATCATTTCCACCAGATCAGCTTGAAACAAGTCGTTTAAACCTTTGATCACTACGCGTCGTCGCTTATAAGTTCTTCTCGCCGGTTTATGTAATTCGCTCACTATGTCTTCTTTCACACTTTTACTCATTGTCTATTAATTAAATTAATTTTTACAAGAGCTTCAAATGCCAAGATCACCTTTGAATTTTTGGTGGTGGTCTGAATACTAATTTCATCACCTGCATTCAATTTCAAACCGATCAATGATGATTTATCAATAACATTATTGTTTATATACATTGTAGTATTTGGTGGAGTTAACTTATACGTTACAATAGTTGCTGATGGCAGTGGAAACTTATACTGCAAATTGTCACTGTTAATAATTCGATAATACCCATCCTTATCTGAACTTATAGCCACAATATAAAACATGGTATAGTAATGAAGACTTGATACATCTTCTACCAAACATAATTTGTACTGATCTGTATGGTGACTATGAAGGTGTTTACCAAATTTGTCGAGCGTCATGTTGATGTTCGCTTTAATACAATTTAACACATTCTGAGAGGTATGTTGAAATGTATCTTCTTTTATTTAATGATTTTGGCCTGTCTCAATTCGTCAATGATGTAAATAATATCATTTGTGTGTCCACTATGCCCTGCAGATTTTGAACTCATTAAAATTCTTAAACGATCCACTAATTTATTTGGATCTGTCCAAGGAATATATTCTTGCTTTTTATTATTTAATTGCAACATTTGCATGCCAAGACCTTTCTTTTGCTGGGCCCTAGTAGTTCTTGGTCTAACACTAGGTTTCGCTGGACGTATGAGTGGTTGCACGACATTTTTATATTTGCGCCCTGCTGTTCCTTGTATTTGTTTATCGGGATCATAATGTCTATGTGCAGCATTAGTGCGTTCTAAAATATCTTTGTAATTTTTGTTATCCCGTTCTTTTACTCCAGTTGGCACTTCCTTGAATAAAAGCTCGTATAAGCCGGGTGTACCCTGATATTCAAAATGTTCACCGCTAGGAAGCTTTATAACTATATTATCTTTATTAAAGTCTAGCTCTGAATCGCCTATAGTGAATTTGTCCAAAGTAGGATCAAAACGTACGCCGTACGTATGATCAAAGCTTGTTGAAGTCCCCGTAAATAGTTCATTAACATACGTTCTAGCTAATCCTGTATACTGATTTAGATATTCTTCAAACTCTGGAGTGTATCCTGAATTGGCCAGTTCTTCCCTTAATTCTTCTAATGTGGGGATCGGGGCGGATTCTGCAATTACTTCTGTTTCCAAAAAACTAGGTTCTTCTTCCAAAATATTCTGAATTGAACTGTGCGCTACCGGACTTTCAGGTTTAGCAAATAGCTCGCGTCTGACGGCTGATAACTTTCTGGATGATGAGGAAGTGTCTGTTAACGTTTGTAATTTGACGGTAGATACATTCGGAGATTGCTTCACTTCCGGGGGTTCCACTTTAAGTTGTAAGCTTTCGGCTTTCAGCTTAGAGATCAGCTCTTGGAGGGGTTGTGCAATAGGCTTTAAGTTTTTACTTAGCTGCAATTCTGACTGTGCAGAATCGGCTTTAATGCTTTCAAATTTTCTTCTTACTGCTTTTCTAGATTTAATCAACTCCTGCACTAAACGCTTGTCCATGATGACTAAGCCGACCCTGCAGTAGCGTACGTATTTATATACTAATAAAGCAATCAAAACCCTTTCTATAACGTCCGGAATTTACTTCACTGTCTTTATCTATTACCACGAATTCGTATGGCTTCTCCCAACAAAGGGAACAGAGCTTTTTAAATCGTTCAAATGTCATGTCTACGTTAACATGATCGTCATGTATATGTTTTAGATTAGTAACGTCTTGTTTAAAAACAACTATTAGATTTGCATTATCTCTTATAAGCTGTTTAGGGATGGAAGAGTACGTTTGAGATAGATAGAAGCAATCGTTATTTTTATGGCGTCCGAAACAATAATGGTCTCTAATTACGGTTTGATTGTCGCAAACAACGTCGTCGAAAATAATAACAGAGTTCGGTTTTGCTTCGTTGGGTGATATAATGTCTGCATGTTCCCCATATTCATAATATCCTAATCCGCTTATAGGTTTTAAAAGTTTTCTAAGATACTGATATTTTGGTTGATATAAGGACTTGGAATATAAATAAACGTTTTCAAATCGTAATCCGTTGGGTTCTTCTAGTAAACTAATAATTACATTTGTTTTCCCGCTTCCGGATCCTCCTACTATGAGACCGCGTTTGCACCCCCCGAGTAAGACACCGTGCTTTCGATACTGGTTTGTGTCCACCTTCACGTCATGATTTTTTATTGGTAAACTTTGTTCTTGAGATGTAACTCGCACCTCATCCATGACTTAACTGAAGTCGCTAATATATATTAGATCGTATTTACGAAACAGTTATCAGTCTTCTGGCGGCAGCTGACACTGCTAGTTTATAATGACACGCAGATCCGTTAAGAAGTTCAGTCGTCGAAAAACAACTTCACGAAAAGGTGCGGGATTGATCAACACCTTGATTAACAAATTACCGGTTGAGCTACATTTACCTGGTTACCGTTTTTGTGGCCCTGGAACTCGGTTGAAAAAACGACTTGCTAGGGGTGATAAGGGAATTAACCCATTGGACGAAGCTTGTAAAAATCACGATATCAGTTACGCTGACTCCAATAATATTGAAGACCGCCACAAGGCTGACAAAATATTAGCAGAAAAAGCGTGGGAACGATTTAAATCGAAGGACGCCAAATTTGGAGAGAAAGCGGCTGCTTTAACTATCACCGGCATTATGAAAGGAAAAACTAAACTGGGGATGGGTGCCAGAAGACGTCGCAGACCAGATTCCAATAGGACCATTAGTTTTAAGAGAGCTATCGCTGTAGCCCGAAAACGTATAGGAGGGGCCTTAAAGTCTGATTTGTTAAATACTGTTAAAATTGCATTGAATTCCCTTAAAAAAAAGAAAATCGCTCTTCCGAAACAAAGGGTGATTCCCATTCCAAAAACGGGAGGTATTTTACCCCTTATTCCCATATTTGCGGCATTGGGAGCTCTAGGGTCTTTAGCTGGCGGAGCTGCCGGCGTCGCAAAAGCTGTTAGCGATTCTAAAGCGGCAACGAAGACTTTGCAAGAAACCGGGAGACATAATCGAGCCATGGAAGCGGCTGCTGTTGGAAAAGGTTTATACATAAAACCTTATAAGAAAGGACTCGGATTGTATTTGAATCCCTATCAAAAAAACTTCCCATAAAGCTACCTCACCGACCATTGACAAATATCGATTTAATGCATTACGTTCGAAAATTAAAAGTTCCCAATTTCAGGGGAATATATATGCGTGACAATTTGCCTTCTAAAATACACGATAAAGAATGTGGTATTATAAATCTTGATGATAATATTGGACAAGGTACACATTGGACAGCGTATGTGAAGGTTCGTAATAAAATTGGTTATTTCGATAGTATAGGTCAACTAAAACCTCCTCTAGAACTAATACACTATTTTCGAAGTGGCGGTAGCGGGATTCAAATTAAATATAACTTTGACAGGTTTCAGAAACTAAACTCTTATAACTGTGGACATCTAGTATTACAATTCTTATATAACAACGTTGGATAACGTCTGTTTGCTAGTGTTTATTTAGATTTCGGTGAGATATGTCTCTCACATTTGTATTGACGGGTAACTCTTCCGTTTTGTCGGCTGATTTCAATCCTCCAATTATTCTTGACCCCAATGTGGTATACGTTATGGGTTTAACAACATTTGAGACTTTCAATGCTATACCAAACGTAACTAAAGCTAATAGTAATTTGAAATACGACAATAAAATTATAAGTGTCCCTGAAGGAGCTTATGAAATATCAGATTTGGATAGGTATATCAATTTACAATTGCCTCCTGATAGCAGTTTGTCCCTTACTGCTAACAACAACACTTTGCACACTAAGCTTAAGGCTTCAGGAGTAGTCGATTTTAATGTTGACAATTCCATAGGACCTCTTTTGGGGTTTGACAACAAAAAACTCGCTAAGGGTGCAAATGTGAATTCTGAACGTCCAGCAAACATTATCAAAGTGAACTCTTTGTTGATTGAATGCAATATAACGACGGGTAACTATAAAAATGGACAACCTTCTCATGTCATTCATCAATTTTTTCCAAGTGTACCGCCCGGTTTTAAAATAATTGAAAGTCCAGATCACGTAATTTATTTACCAATCAATGTAAGCACCTTGACCAATATAACTCTTAAAATAGTCGATCAAGATGGTGATACCGTCAATTTTAGAGGTGAGGTCGTAACAATAGGACTGCATTTGAAGAGCGTGCATAATGGTGTTTCGGTATAATTCGAATTATCGCACATTTTGTATTGCCTCCTATCAACAAAAACATAAAAAGAGAGCCTCAACCTCGAAAGAAATTAGTTGTCAACGATCAGCCAAGCGGTTAACAGCGAGCAATAAACTCTTTTTACAATCTCTTGGATTTACTGTATTACAATGAGTATATTAAACGTTTCTGAAAAAATTTACGTGGATAATTCCATAGTAAATGCAGAAATACATACGCATCAACCCTACAATACAAGATTCGGGAATAATGATGAAATTCGTATACCAATAAATGAAGACATGTGCACTCTACCATCTCGCAGTTATTTGTATATTGAAGGCAAATTAAAAAAACCTGATGGTTCAGCACCAACAAAATTAGTTGGTACAGCACCGAATCAAACGACAGAATTAACCACTAACTTTATAAATAATGGTGTAGCATATCTCTTTAGTGAAATTAGATATGAAATAAATGGTATTCCGGTTGATTCTACGACAAAAGTTGGTGTAACGTCTACCTTGAAAGGCTACGTATCTGACACTCTTACTGATACTGTAAAACTTGAAAATTCCGGATGGTTTCCAACCAATCACAGTAAAATTGTTGATACCAAAGGTAATTTTAATGTTTGTCTGCCCCTCAAAAGATTGCTAGGATTTGCAGAAGATTACCAGAAAATTATATTAAATATCAGGCAGGAATTGGTGTTGATTCGCAGTAACACAGATACTGATGCGCTCACTGGTGAAGATAATGCTGTTACAGTCGAAATACAAAAACTGTACTGGAAAGTTCCACACATCACTCCGGGTTTGGCTGAAGAATTGGCTTTAACAAAATATATTGATAAAAATCATGAAACCCAAGTCGCATTTAGGAGTTGGGAAACTCATGTTTACCCCTCTCTACAGGAAGTAGATAAACATACATGGCCTATTAAAACAACAACTAACTTAGAAACTCCAAGATATCTAATAATAGGTTTTCAAACTAATAGGGAGGGGAATATACGGCAAGATATGAGCCGGTTTGATCATTGTGATATTCAAAACTTACGGGCTTACTTAAACACTGAAAGATATCCGTATGATAATTTAAATATCAATTTTGATAGCAACCATTTTGCAACACTCTACGATATGTATTCTAAATTCCAATCATCTTATTATCAAAAAGGAGACGAACCTTTACTATCTCCTCAACAATTTAAAGATATTGCTCCTGTAATTGTTATTGATTGCTCCAATCAAAAAGATTCGCTGCAAAGGAAGGCGGTGGTTCTTAGGTTAGAATTTGAAACCAATAAAAATGTCCCCGCAAAAACTACAGCTCATTGTTTAATTCTACATGATCGAGTGTTTACATACAACGCTCTTACTAAAGCTGTTAAACAACTATAAGCTCTTTAAAGAACCTGTCTTCAACCAAGAGTATCAGTTGAAATATATCATTTGATGAGGTGCGAAGTATGCAGCTTCTAGTGGTAGATGTGCAAGGATTTAAAACCTCTACAAAAAATTTCATTGTCAAAGAATTAGCAGCTTATGATGGTAGTCATACGTCGCACTACATATTTAAACCACCATTTGCTTTTCACAATTTACCAGAAGATTTTAAAAAACAAGCCCTTTGGCTGAGTCATAATCATCACTGTCTGCCCTGGACTGAAGGATTTACCCCACATTTCTCTTTCCCAGACATTCTTCAACGGCTTACTCAAGATGTTGATTTGGTTTATGTGAAAGGCTCAGAGAAAGCTACATATCTACGACAATTTACTTCCAAACCCGTTACTGAATTCGAGGAACAACCGGCTTTAATCTCTTCAGAACCATCATGTTTTTATCATTTAAAATCTCCTGCTGTATGTGCATTATCTAATGTGTATTTTCTGTATAATACCTTTGTAATGAAATAATTTTTAATAAATAAACAAATGTTCACAATTTACTGTTTTATTGGCAGCAAAATACATTTATTAAGTTATAATCATACAAATAATTAATTAAGCGTTCCATGTTTTCCCTACACCATTACAAAACAAGACAAGTTTATAAATCTTTAAATCGTTCCTTATAGATACGTAGCCTATGATTAACGTTACAAATTGATAATAACACACACTCAACATTGTTAATTCTTCTTTGGAATCGCAGTCTGTCTAAATACACACGCTCCCAGTCACTTTTTCTGGCTTGTTGGTAAGCGAAAGACCACGCGATCATCTGCTTCGTTTTATTTTTACTTTCATCAAATCTCACTACTGGTTCCATTATTAAATCCTTAATGTTTCTCTGTACACTTTTCACTATCTAAGAAAAACCCACTGTATTCAGTTAGAAATTCTTGTAAGCCTGCGGTCACCAATTTTCGAACAAAACAAGCATCGCAACACTTTCCACTTATAAACTTTTTGCAAATTTTAACACCCCGGCGGTATTTCTTTTCCAACCCTTCACAGTATTCGGGGGAATACATTCCTCTACCATAAACTGCTTCATGACCCGCTTCAAATTCTAGAGCTTCAAATTGTTTACTTAATCTTTCAGCTGCAGTAATTTTATCTACTGCTTTTGTCCAAGATTCTGCGGCGTAACACATCCACATCTTAACTGTATCAGTTTATTTTACACTAGCCTTAAAACCTTATATAATATCCCACCACTACGCCTCCCCCACCACATCTTTTGTCTGTCATTAAACTTTTGCAATGCATCTAGCTGCCTCAATATCAGCATTTACCTTCTGAGGTACCAAATATAACATTTCCATCATATATAATACGTTCTCAGCCTTTGTATCTTTTAACGGTGCTAAAATGTTCATAATATTCACCTTCATATCACCCACCATTTCTGCTGCACCACTGATTATACTTCTATACCATTCTTCGAAACCAGCATACGCCAGAATATCGAGAGTGTAATTTACTATATGCATCATATTCCAAAGCTCCATTACAGATTCCCAACCCAACCACGCTTCATAATCACCCTTTTCAACTTTTATCACTTTCTTTTCGTCAATCACTTCAAACGAAATTGTTATGAGACCGTTTCTTATAGGTTTCCATAGCGCATCTTGAACGTTTTGAAAATAATTCATAATGTTGCATTCATTTTCGCCTAACACATTCCATTCGTTCATTTCGAAAAGTACGCATTGCATTTTGTTTTTTAGTCCACAAATTTTCACTACTGGTGACAAAGACAACTGTGGGGCTAATCCAATACACACACATTTTGTTTTTGATCTATTTAAAAAGTACGTCGATTGCCCAATTAAAGGCATATCTCTGCGTTCACTTGCAGCTTGCCGTTTCGCTTGTTCGATAGCGTATTGTACATTCATGTTGTACAGATTTCACTGAAACTGATATTTCCAACACAAGCTTTGCCACCTATAAATACTGTATTTGAAAAGGTGGGAGGTGGAGGTCGCTGGCCTGTCTAGTAGCCAGTGACTCTGTTTGGAGTGGGGGTTATTCGAACACACATTTCCAAGCTATACGTTGAAGAATAAACATGGTGTACAAAACGTTAACGTTGACTTACATTTTGGATACTAACGCTTCCGAAGGCAACTGTTTCAGGTGTGCTTTAAAAAGACTCGCACCTGCAGTGAGTAGTGAAATTGTGAATATGCTCAAACACTCTGATTCCTTAAAGATTGCGGGGTCTGTAACATTCCTTCGCAACGATAACTTAGAATCAGTAGATTTTGCGGTTGACGAGGTAAATCCATTCACCGTAATATCCACATGGTTCCAAAACACAATTATCGGCGACGCTGCTTTGCAGAAAATGAAAAATATTCAACATCTAAAACTACTATATCTACAGATTTCTGCCGATTTTGATGAAACAAACTTTTTTGGAATAACCAATTGTAAAAAAGTGAAATTCTCGTCATTGTAATTATGCTTCAAGTATTTTTTTGTATGCAGGAATTTTATTGTGGTAAATAAAGAAATAGGTACAAAGTTACTGATTCTTTTATTTGAATAATAAGGTTGAGGTCAGAGGTCAGGTCAAAGGTCAGGTCAAGTGGTCGGGAGGGTCAAAGGTCAGGTAAAGTGGTGGGGGTGAAGGGCAAGGGTCAGGTCAAGTGGTGGGGGGTGTCAAGGGTCAGGTCAAGTGGTGGGGGGGTATCAAGGGTCAAGGGTCAGGTCAAGTGGGGGGGGGGGGGGGGGGGGGGTCAGGGGCCAAGGGTCAAAAGTCAGGGGTCAAGGGTCAGGGGTCAAGGGGTCAAGGCCAGGTCAATGAACTTGGGGTTAGGGGGTCAAGGGCAGGTCAACGAACTTGGGGTCAATGACAGGTCAAGTGGTGGGGGGTGGTCTTAGAACTCTCATTCTTTCCCTACTACCACCCGCTTCAATAGTTCAAACTAACGTAAATCAAAGTAGGCCAGGGAGTTACTTAAATTGAATTCAAATGTTCGTCTATTTGTTTAGCTATTGTATAGTTTAGGTCAATACAGTTTTATCAGTGATTTAACAAAATCCCAATTCAACCTTAAATTGGTTTTATTTATGAATAAGATTTTATTGTCTAAATGGATAATAATCGTTTTCGTAGGAAAGTAATTAGTTGAATTGTATAATTTTATTGGCAAAACATAATGTGTTAGTAAGCGTACTAAATACATGTGAACCAAACATATCGTTACCGTGTCGTCTAGCAAGTACAAAAGTCTTTAGAAAGCTTTCTACGAGATTTCAACTAGAAGAATAGATTACGAAAACTTAATTTAATTCATAAAAACACAAATCCAGAAGAAAATCAAATGCAGGTCTTTGAGTGCGTTATTAAAAATTCAGAAGTTAGTACCCAAAAGGTTAGTAAAGTTACATGAGCTAGTCAAACCGTTACACTACCCATTTTAAAAAGGCATTTTTATCATTTTTATTACTTACCATTAGTACAGGCGTTTCATGTTGATAATTTATACAAACAGGTAACCTTATTTTCTGGTTGGCTTTTGCGGAAAACCGATCAAAATGATTTTGTAAGTGTTTTATTTACCAACGAAGCCACTTTTAACGGCGAGGCAGATGTTAATCGTAATAATATACACTACTCTTTAACTCGGAATCTACGATGGTTGCAACAAATTTAGAATAAAGGGTTCTGCTCCGTTTACGTGTAGAGTGGAATAATCGGTGACTACGTTATCGGTCAATTAACGCCAGCATATGTAGTTACATTGTAATACGTCAACCCTCTACTAAACTTAAGGTTCGGGATAAATTGAATTACCCTGCATAATTTAAAAGCCAGGATTTGTCGGAAACAAGCACAAGATCGCGAATAAAGATTATAGTATGTTACTCCTATTTATACAATTTTAAATATCTGGGTTTGTGTTTCCTGTTATTAAATTATATTGTATAGTTTACAAAACGTAAAAAGCATTAAGCAAAATGATGTATCCAGAACGGCACGTCTTTGGACTGATTTGTTTTTCCGGAACGGTACGTCTCTCTTTCTCTTTCTCGCTCTCGCTCTCTCTTTCAATCTCTCTTTCTCTTTGTTCCTGGTTGTTTATTGGATAAACTGATTTTCTTCGGAGAGAAGCCGAACAGTCTGTCAGAAGACCAATCTAATAATTTATCGATATGACTGCATCCTTTGATCAAAATGGTTGCCAGTTTAACCTTTGTGTTTTTATCAAATGAAATAAAGTTTTGCACACATAATCCATACATATATAAAAACACAAAGGTTTTTTTTCTCCCCTTCCTCCAGCGGCTACCGCTTCACCAATTTGGACCATTTTTTTTTAATGAAAGCTCTCTATCCACAGATGGAACATGAAACATTTTTATATTTTTATTCTACGTCGATTTTTTATTAATAATTATTTTAATTTATAATATACACTGTGTCCATAAAGTAACCCCCCCCCCCTAACTAACTTTTGAACGACTTAATATTTTACTACAAAATTTGGTGTGCTTTAATGGGAAATTAAATACTATTTTTTAGCCCTTAATTAAATAATGTATCATTCAAAATGGCGGCTGGGCGCCATTTTGAAATTTTTTTTTAAATAGAAAGGGGGGTCGAGTGACACCTCATTTGATAGGTCTATTAGTTCTGAGTCTGATCCTAGAGTTTCGAAGAAAAATATTTAGCCATAACAAAATGACAAACGTTTGAAGTAAAGAAGTCTATTAAAAAAAACTAAGAATTAAAGCAAAAACAAATGAAATTAAGTGTTCGAAATGTTCACCATTCACTTCTTGGCACATAAAAAGTCGGTTATGACATTCCTGCCTTACATTTTCATAAGTTTCTGGAGTGTCATTTCTGTAAAAAAACGCATTACAGAAGTTTGCAAGTTAGTTAGGGGGGGGGTTACTTTATGGACACAGTGTATATATGAAGGTCGGCTAGACGCGCGTCACTTGGGGCGCCACCTACAATAACGTCGCGTGTCATTATTGGAACTAATGCATCACGTGACTTGACATTTCGCAGGTTTTGTCAACGCTGTCTGTCAGTGCATTGCGTGCTGGGGTAACACTAGTAGTTATTGATTGTACAAGATGATAAAATTGCACTTTATCTTCGAGAGCTATTTTAGCGTCGAGGCGTCAGCCGAGACGCTAATAAGCATCGAGAAGATAATGAAATTTGATCGTCGTGTGGAATACAACATTTTTTTCTATAGCAATTGTTAAAGAAGACCAAAAAATGAAGAAAAATCAATGATAAATTTAATTTAAAAGTGTCAGGAAAAAAACAGTTTCACGAAAAAATGAGTAGGTGGCTAATTTTAGTTAATAATAGCACGTTCTAACAGTTGCTATAGAAAAAAAATAAAATACTTTATCTATCCTTGCTGTTAAAGTACTACTTTATCTACCCTTGATGGTAAAGTGTTACTTTTCCCTCTAATTTTAGTTAATAATAGCACGTTTTAACAGTTGCTATAGAAAAAAGTAATTTATTCACTAGAACAAGAAGTCTACTGAAGTCCGTAATAAAATAATGAGAATTAACATGTTGATGTTTGCATGCTGTGATGTTTGTACACTCTTGCCGATTAGGTATTTTGGTTATCTGGGAAATAAAACGTAGTTAGTGGTTAATAATTGAACTTAACTATGAAGTTAGTGCTGATCGCACGTGATATAGCATAACAATTTAACAACGAAACGTCAAATTAAAAGTCGATGCGCTGCAACTAAATTTTAACTAATTTGAACTGGTTTCTGGAATTTTGTAGTATGAAAATTGGCTAAAAACTACCTTTTAAAAGCTCAGAGAATATCAAAATTGTCGGGTAACTTAGTATTTCGAAAATAAATGCTCTAGATTATTTAAATTCTATGGTTTTACATAATCGTCTTATGTATATTAGAAACACGTTAAATTTGGATACAAATACCTTTTTATTATAAAATTTCACACTTAAGCTAAATGCATTTACAGAGGTAATAAAACAATATTCTAAGCCAGTTATTATAAATAATGTAACGTTGATCACAATATTTTTGATAGATATACGACATACAGAACTATTGCTACTTATCATAATGATGATTATGGTGACGGTGCCAGATTACACGATAAAAAATAACAAATGAGTTATATATACTTTTGAAAAATACAATGAAAAACAAAACCTAGCCAACGATAACTACACAGATAAATCACTGTGATATAACCATATCACGAACCAAATCTGGGAATCCCAGCATTCATTATAAATACACACACCCGGTTGTTTTCAATTGTGTAAAAACAGTTCGGTTTGCCAGAGAAACCCAAAAAAAAGATGTGCTGAGGAGCTTTCTGTAAGTAAAATATTTCCTTGCATATTTTATTAGGTACTACAATTACTTCAGTTAGCCGGCCTCGGTAGGCTAGTGCTCCCATATGTTAAACCGAGAGCGACTAATGCGGAAGTTTAGGGTTTAAATCCCCTCCAGGCCGTGTTTGCGTCGTGTCGTGCATGTTATATGGGCTGCCACATGATCTCAACATTTGGCGCCTCCCGTAAATGTAGGGTAAAAAATAATTTTAGTTCCTATCTTTTCTTGTTCAATCGCATTTATGGTATATCTAAACAAAAACTTTTTGTTCTTAAATAAATATTATGTTAATCAATAAATTTTACAGATTTGGAAAAGAAACTAGACATTGGAAAACATTTAAAAATTTGTTCAGCTACTAATCATAACGAATACACACAATCCGGTTACCTTTCCATTTTTGTTTATCATTACTTAATAACCTAAACCTTCCATAAGGAAACTATAACAGTAAGCGGATACCGAATCTCGGAAAAAAAGTCACCGGAAGAGAGGTCACAGAAAAAAGTAATCGAAAACAAAGACCCTGGAAAGAAAGTTGCCCGGAAAAAGGTCATCGGAAAATAGTAACCCGGGAAAAAAATCACCAGACATAAAGTCACCCTGAAATAAGTCACCAGGAAAAAAGTCACTAGGAAAAAAGACACACTTGTAGTTGGCGACAAAGCCAGAACCACTGCACACATTTTATCATTATCCATATTGACGAAGCCTTTTTCTTGTAGTTGGTATACCAGCTTCATTTTGTAATACTGTTGTAGTATCCATGGCCAGTTCTTGCCTAATTTTGGTTATGCAATTTGCGAATTATACTAAAATATAAAAAAGCATTATTTTGAAACAGGTTTTAATACAATATTTCGTTTTAGTTGGTTTATGAACAGGTAAAAATTCTAGGAGATAGAAGGTTAATTGTTTCTAAGATGTAATGTCAGTCACTTGTTTTCACGTGACTTTTTTTTCGGTGACTTTTCTTTCGGTGATTTTTTTCCGGGTGACTTTTTTCAGGGTCACTTTTTTCCGGGTTCCTTTTTTTCAAGGCAAATTTTTTCCGGTGATTTTCTTCCAGGTGACTTTTTTGCAGGCTCTTTCATCCGGGCACTTTCTTTCCGTAACTTTTTTCCCGTGATTTTGTTTCTGCTTATCGCAGACACCAAGTAGAAGATCAATCAAAATAAGTAACAACACGATTTTGTCTTTTACTTTCCTATACTCTCAGTACGGGGAACATTGATTTCACGAAAAATTTCGAAATCGCGATTTTGACGAAAACACATGTTTTGGAATTTCAGAAACCCGGTTTTAAATTTAAATAAAATTTATTATGTAGGAAATAATCTCTCCACATCGCAAGATGTAAAATGTGGTAGTTTTAGTACCAGGGTCGCCAATTGCAGAAGAATGCGCTACTAAATAGCGGCTTTATTTGATAAAAATGCGGATAAATTCCATTTATAATGAAAATTTTCGCATTAACATGTAAAAGTCTATTTATCGGCTTCCAGTAGCTATACAATATTAAATAACGTCGTGCCTATTTTAAACGTATTCATTTTGGCTATAGGCGCAATATTTCGGTTTTGGGCATTAAGGCAAAATCAAATAGAGCTCCAAATGTTCAGTTTATCGCAAAATGCATTTCTGTTTAGATATTTTTGAGTTGAGTTGTACATACAACGAAAAGGCATTTTGCCTAGAATCCGCGCTCTGTTCATGACATTTAAAGAAACCTTCATAATCAAGTAGGATTTTTTTACTTCTTTTAATTATTTAAGGTTATTA
Organism: Ctenicera cuprea; assembly: GCA_958336395.1. Taxonomy (NCBI): domain Eukaryota; kingdom Metazoa; phylum Arthropoda; class Insecta; order Coleoptera; family Elateridae; genus Ctenicera; species Ctenicera cuprea. The sequence continues at coordinate 1,340,324 of OY284488.1, read as the reverse complement.
ATATAATTAAGGGAATATGGATCAACGTGGGTTGAAACCCGTCAACGCCGTCGTAACCCCTTATTCACGTGCGTTGAAATCCTTCAACGGCGGCTTCCGGAATTCAAGGTAACAAAAACAAACCTCTCCCTAATTAGGTTCAGCAAAAAGGGATCAAAGTGAGTTGAAACGCTCAAGTTTAACCCTTTATATAGGATTAAAAGCGCGTGAAACCCTTCACAGCAGAGTTTAGGTAGTTGAGTTGTACAAACAACAAAAAGGCTATTTGCCTAGAATCCGCGCTCTGTTTATGACTTTTAAAGAAACCTTCAGAATCAAGTAAGATTTTTTGACTTCTTTTAATTATTTAAGGTTATTAATATAATTAAGGGAATATGGATCAACGTGGGTTGAAACTTGTCAACTCCATCGTAACCCCTTATTCACGTGCGTGAAATCCTTCAACGGCGGCTTCCGGAATTCAAGGTAGCAAAAACAAACCTCTCCCTAATTAGGTTCAGCAAAAAGGAATAAAATATAGGAATAAAAGCACGTGAAACCCTTCACAGCAGAGTTTAGGTAGTTGAGTTGTACAAACAACGAAAAGGTTTTTTGCCTAGAATCCGCGCTCTGTTCATGACATTTAAAGAAACCTTCAGAATCAAGTAGGATTTTTCTACTTCTTTTAATTATGTAAAGTTATTAATATAATTAAGGGAATATGGATTAACGTGGGTTGAAACCCGTCAACGCCGTCGTAACCCCTTATTCACGTGCGGTGAAATCCTTCAACGGCGGCTTCCGGAAAAAAGAAAATACGAACCTGCATCAATACTAACTAAATGTTCCCTCCCCCTTTACTGCACTGGATACTGAGGGCTTTTCTTACTCCACTATTTTGCACCTGCTGCTAATCTGGTTGTTGACCCACCATCCGGCCGTGGGCCTGAGCTGGTGCCGGCTGTAGCCGACTCGAGGAAGTCTAGCAGCGAAACTGATTTTTTATTGCTAGGGTATTGATTTTATACCTTTAATCTTCATCTTTTGGGTCATGTGAGAACCTTGTAGTGGAGACGATTTGTGAAGTAGATAGAGCGCGGTTCGGCCTCGCGTCTTGTACTGGTGGCGACACCAACGCGTTAGTTTTCGAACAAATAAATAAATATTCGCTGAGTTTATATATCAGCTTGTTTATATTTATTAAGTTATTTTCCATTACACGCTGTAATGGTGAATTGCTGCGGAGTATTGGCAACAACATTTACAGAATATTTCTTAATTCCTAGTGATTGGCTACTGCAGAGGAATAAAAGAAATACGTAGAACATAGTTTATATATTTTGAAATAATCGTATACCAATTTTCTAATTTTCAAAATACAAAATTTTTTTAAATTCAAAATTTCACAATTTTTAAATATTCTATATTTTCAAAATAATTTAAAAATAGACGAAAACTTAAAAATTTCCATAATTATTCTGAATTTATTTTTTATATTCAAACTATCAAAAATTATTTTTCTAAAACTTTAAAAATTTTAATAGTTTCTAAATTTTTGATATGTTGAACTTGAACAGAACCCACATATTTACGCGTTCATTATACAGAGCTCATATTTTGTCACAGCATACCGGTACATTGTGCAATGCAAAAAAGTCACTTTGTGTGAACAACATTTGCTTGACTGATTGGGTTGCGCGGCGCTGAGCATTCATTACCAGTTCGAACAGTATCACGAACACCAACACATTCGATACGCAATTATAAAGTTGTGCTACAAAAGTCATACAGTGTTACTGAAAAATAGGACACTTTTTAAGATATGTACAGGTAAAAGGCAACAGTCAATAAATATGCCATAATTTCACACCACACTTCATTGACCCGAATATAGGAAGCTCAAGTTACAATAACAAACGAATTTATAGCTACGATAACCGGAGTTTATTGGCAAATAATTTAGAAAGACTTTGATCCACGGTCCGTTAAACTGCCTCATTCGCTCATTTTTTATTAGAAAAGCGGATGTCAAAGGCCACGGACTTCACTAGCCTATCTATATAATAAATCCGGAACTGTTTTAACTTTTCTCTTTCTCCACTTTAATTTTTCACGGTTAGTACTAATGTTATGTTTTTCAATCTTAACTATAGAATAATCGTCACACTGTAACCAATATCTAACGAAGAAGATGATCCCGCTAGTAGGTATCAAGATGTTAATAGTAAAACAATACAACACGAAAATGTACATGCTGATTGTTATTCTAAGCAGTGCAATTACTCAAATCTGCGGCTTACCAATGGAAACTGCTCAAGGACCTTGCCCCGAGCCGAAAACTATATCGCATTTTCAACCTCAAAAGGTAATCAATTGTGTTTTCAAACATTACAATTAGTTGCTAACGCTGTACTACAAAATTATTCGAATGGAAAATTTTAAAATCCGTATTTTTTTATGAAATAGTTTAATTTAAAACAACACACTGTTTAAAAACATCTATTTAAAATGCCTAAATTTTTATTACAACTAAGTAAGTTGTCATCGTCAGTAGACCAAATCTGCAAAATTTATGTTGGTTTAAGTGTTTTGAATTGTAATAACAAAGGTTTTAATTGAAAAAACTACAATTTAACTTTTGTATTTTTTAAGCTTGAAGGAGTTTGGTACGACATCAAACGTTATAAAAATACAATCTTAAAAGGTAGTTGTGGCACTGCAACGTACACTTGGTACTCGAACAACAGTTCTTTTACACAGCCTTACAGAATGTTGGAATACCCTACAAATACTTTAATACTTACGAAACTAGATGTACCCAATGGTAAATTCCGCACCAGTGTAAATGGATTTCAAACCTCTTTTGACTATTGGCTATTGGACACAGATTATGCAAACTATCACGTCTTTTACACCTGTATCGAACTTGTGCCTAAAGTTCTTAATTCACGTAAGTATTATTTGTGCTGCAATATACAAAGAAAACATGTAGAGTTTAAATGAGTCGCATATCCTTCAAACTTTTGAACACCTTTACTTTTGATAAAAACGTTATAGATAGACGGTATAAAAGGTGTTTGCTGCAGATATCCAGATATGTAAATCCGTTCAGATCTAAAGGTTTTTTGTTCAAACCTGAACCTAAACTGACAAATAGGGGTGTTCGATATCACAAACTGGGTATCAAATGACGAATAAAATTACTATCGACTTATTCGAATAAATAATGAATTACTCGAATAACTATCAAATTATTTAAATAAATATCGAGTTGTTCAACTAGCTATCGAATTATTTAAATAAATATAGACTTATTTAAATAACTATCAAATTAGCCGAATATATAACGAACTATTTGAATAACCAACAAAATAATCCGTATATATATACAAGGTGTTTGCTAAATGTACAGATAAATCCCTTCAGGTCCAACAGGTTTTAGTTCAAACCTGGACCTAGACTGGCAAAAGGGTTGTTCCATATCACACACTGGGTATTAAATAATGAATAAAATTACTATAAACTTTATTTATAAATTCTAGCTTTACTTCGTTAAAGTCCATATTTAATGATTATCTGTATATAAAATAGTTAATTACTTTAACAATATTTATTTAATCTAAGTTGCAGGGTTCCGTGGCCGTTGTTAATAACATCCAGGCTTCCGGGTTGGAGCCGCGTCATCGGTGCATGCACTGCCGACGTTTCGTCCTCGGTTGCACGGGACATCTTCAGTTGTATTCCAGATCCCAAAGTGACCACAGCCCTGAAGATGTCCCGTGCAACCGAGGACGAAACGTCGGCAGTTCATGCACCGATGACGCGGCTCCAACCCGGAACCCTAGATGTTAATATTTATTTATTTTAACCTTATACGTATTATGGCTTGTTAACATGCCATTGTCGAAGGTTATAGAAAGTAAACAGTTAGTGTTGTTATAGCAATAGAACTTGGTGACTTGATCTCGGTAATCGTCTGCAGATTACTTGATTTCTTATTCCAAAATGTCCAATAGAGGGGAATTTAAGATATCAATTTGCTCCCTCCTTAACAATACAGTTTTAAAATATTTGTAAATTTCAAAAGCTTGTAGTATATCTAATTTACGTTTATCATCATAAAAGTGTAAACATTTTATAGTGTTATTAGATGCCATTGAATGATTGTGTTCTAGTAAGTGTTTAGAGTAATTGGATTTAGGTGAGTGCTTGTATTTGTAACAACGTACGTGTTCTTTATACCTAATATCAAAATTTCTAATTGTCTGGCCTAAATAAACCGAATTACAATGCGAACAATTTAATTTTTAAATGCCTGATTTTAGCAAATCGTCTGTTTTTGATTTTGCATTAAACAAAGTGTTTAAGATGTTTCTAGTTGTTTTAAAACTTACTTTATATTTATTGTTTTGTTTATAATTTTAGCAATATTTTCTGATTTGTCACTAAAATATGGGATCGAGGCATATTTAATTGTATCGAATAAAGTTAAGGTATTTGGATAAATTTTTTGAATGGCTAATTTATAATCTTCTTCTTTAATTAATGTATCAATAAGTTAAGTATTATAAACATTACTATATGCAATTTGTTTAATAATTGAAATTTCTCCATTATAATTAATTTCATCTAAAGGGACCGTCAAAGCAGTATGTATCAGGGACCTGTATGCTGCTAATTTATGTGTTTTATGGTGACAAGAATCGTGTGGTATTGTAATGTCTGTTTGTGTAGGTTTTCTATAAACTGATTACTCAAATTTATTAGTTGAACTAATTTTACTGTTTAAATCTAAAAAGTTAATGGACTTATTTTGTTCAGTTTCTAGTGTAAATTTTATGTTTGGATGCAAGCTGTTAATAAAAATTAAAAATTCAATAATTAAATCAAATAAACTATTAAAACATGCTAAAATGTCATCAACATAACGAAACCAAAATATAACTTTCTCAGATTGATTTGATTCGAATATTTTGACTTCTCGATTTTCTATAAATATATAAATATATTACCTAAAAGAGGTGAAATTGGACTTCCCATGGGTAAACCATTACTAATATGTTTTCCCAAATACCTCCTCAAGAGTGCATTCCTTTGTTAAATAATATTCTTATTAACAAACATGTTGAATTATTAAAGCGGACTGAGTTGATTCAAGTATTTGAACTTTGAGTCAATCAAAATTATTTTACTTTTAATAATAAAATTTATTTCCAAAAAGATGGTTTACCCATGGGAAGTCCAATTTCACCTCTTTTAGCTAACATATTTATGGAAAATCTAGAAGATCAAATATTCGAATCAAATCAATCTGAGAAAGTTATATTTTGGTTTGGTTATGTTGATGACATTTTAGCATGTTTTAATAGTAGCGTTTGGTGAGTTCGACAACAGCCGATCCTGACTTGCGCAACCTCGTCTCGCATTGTGCTGTGTTAACTTGACAATGTCGTTGTTTGTGTCACTGTGTTATTTACATCGAAAGTAAAGCAAGTTAATGAAAGTGTAAGTGTAAAGTGAAATTGCATTGTTAAAGCCGATTTTTTCATTGCTAATAAATTGCATTGAATGCCAGGCGCGGATCCACGGGGGGGGGGGGCTATAGGGGCTGTAGCCCCCTCCATAAAGCGACCCATAAAACTTAAAAATTATTTTTTTATTAAGATGCGTTTATATTTTGAGCAATTTTAAATACTTTTGTTTTTTACTCGATAATCCGGTTGACCTCAAAAGTAATCTTCTTAGGGTCGTTAAACCTTAAACGGTCGTTATCACCTTATGGTTGTTTATTGTTTTTGTGTCATATAGTGCTGGTATTTTGTGCAAAAAAACTTGATAGCAAAAACAATAATTATTATTGCAATGAAGAGAAGTGCAAGCAGTAGTGGCGATATAAGATAAGGAAAGAAGCATCAACATCGAGAAAGCCAAAACCGTCTTCTCGCTAATGAAACCTCGTCGAATGAAGACAGAGAAATGGTCCGACTAAAAAAAAGTGATGTGTAACCAATGTTGTTTTTTTAATTTAATTTTTGTGCAACTATTATTTTAGGCTTATTTTTATATTGTAAATATGTCTTACGTTAGGTAAAAATAAATTTTTTAGATAAAATATAACCATATTATTTAAATTAAGTGAAAAGTTTTCCAAACTTAGTTATCAAGAACAGTTAGCGGTAAAAGAGCAAGGTCGTCCTAAACCAGATTATCATGTCTGTCAAAAGTAAATTGTAAGTGCAAAATCCGGTATTTCAAAGTACTGTTGTGACTACAAAGTAAAGGTTTTATATTTTACAATTAGGACTGGTTGTAGTGGTCTAAAATGTTTATAAAAATAGCCATCTTGATGCATATTTTGCCTTAAATTTTCAAAAAATTTAAAAAAATTCTCCCTCGGCCCTCCGCTAACTGGGGGGGTACCCCCCAGACCCCCGGGTTAGGTCTCTAGGCCGATTTTACTTTATCCACAGCAGAACCGCCACTACAAAATTTCACGTGCCGCCACTGAGCCCTCCCCATTACAAATTCCTGGATCCGCGCCTGTTGAATGCAAAACAACAAATCCCTTTTTCTTAATTTATAACATGCACGGTACAGCGTAGAAAATACAAAGCGAAAGTAACTTCTGAGTTGCATTTTTTAGAAGAAGGAATGTTAAAAATATTTTTTACCCTTTGACTACCAGCGTTACTACAACGTACCGTCAAAAAGTTTATATCCAGAATGCCAAACATATTAATACTCATTTCTTCTGCAATTTTTTTGTTGATAATATATTAATTATTAAGTAATTCAAAAAAATTAAAAACACCGTTCCCTATTTAATTTATTTTGTAGAGCTCTTTAAAAAAATAATTATTAAATAATAACTTTTATTTTATATTGTACGTCTTTCTTATTGTTTAACTTTTAAAGCAACATATGAGCAAAATATTAAAAAGGTAGTCGTACAACTGACGTTTCAAATTTTAAAACACGTGCGTGTGATTAAGGAAGGTTACGATCTCTGCTGACGGCGAGTTCGGGCGGTAGCTTTACAGACATTCCAGCTGCATGCCGAGGAGGTGCGCAAGTCATGAAAGTTCGAATGAGGTAGGATCAGCTGTTAGGAACTCACCAGACGCTAGTTGTTTTAATAGTTTATTTGATTTAATTAATGAATTTTTATTTATTATTTACATTTAATTTGTTATTCACGTTTGTTATTTAGGTTGCAAACATAAAGTGCACGTGAAATTTTCAGTAAATTGCATATGCAAAGAACACGTACGTTGTTACAAGTATAAACACTCCCATAAATCCAATTACGCTAAACACTTACTAGAACACAATCATTCAATGACATCCAAAAGCACTATAAAATGTTTACACTTTTGTGATAAACATAAATTAGATATACTAAAAGCTTTAGAAATTCACAAACATTTTAAAAACTGCACGGTTAGTGAATGAGCAAAATGATCTCTTAAATTCTCCTCTATTGAACATTTTGGAATGAATTATCAAGTCATCTGCAGACGATTACCGAGATCATGTCACCAAGTTCTATTGCTATAACAACACTAATTGTTTCTTTTTTAATATAACCTTTGACAATGTTATGTAAAGATGCCGAAATACGTATAAGGTTAAAATAAATCAATATTGTTAATGTAATTAAGTATGTTATATACAGATAATCATTACTATAGACTTATTCGAATAAATAAGGAATTATTCGAACAACCATCGAATTATTGGAATAACTGTCCAATTATCCGAACAACTATCAAATTATTCTAATAGCTATCGAATTATTAGAATAACTAACGAATTATCCGAGTATATACACGATGCTTGCTGAAGAAATCCATATAAATCTCTTCAGATCCAACGGTTTTTTTGTTAAAACCTGGACGTAGATTTGCAAATAAGGGTGTTCAATATCACACACTGTGTATCAAATGACGAACGAAATGACTGTCGACTTACTCGAATAAATAATGAATTATTCAAATAACCATCGAATTATTCGAAACACTATCTAATTATCCGAATAACTATCAAATTATCCGAATAACTGTCCAACGGCTTTTTGTTCAAACCGGGATCTAGATTGGCAAATAGGGGTATTTGGTATCACAACCTGGGTATCGAATAACGAATAAATTTAAATATTGAATAGTATTTGATATGTCGAAGAAATTTTTAAAGTTTTTTCTCTTCATAGCTTTTAACTTTTTGAAAATTATTGTGCACAGTAACATTGTGTCTCTATTAGTCCAATCAATGAAGACATAAAAGGGGGCTTTCGCTACAAAAGGTCAAGGAAAGTTCTAATTTGGTAGATTTGTACAGTTTGGTGTCCTCATTAATATTCCGAGTTTGCGACCTTGAGCGACCGCCGCTCGCGCCGCCATCTTGGAAAAATGGTACCGAAAACCAGTTTTTCGAGAATATCTTCTTTCCTGCGCCACCTAGATTAAAAATAGTTATTACAAAAATTATAGAGCATGAAATTTCCTGCAACTTTTGTAGGAAACATTCTTCAATCAGATGAAGAGTTCACGAGTTACAGCGGAGTCAAGCTCAGCAAATTTCTACAATTCGCAAAATCGCTACATTTTTTCTCGAAATTTGGTAAATATTGATTACTTATTTTTTACTCATTTCCGTACAACAAATTGACGGTATTTACAGAACTTTCCAAACGTTTAGCTTCACAAACCAGGCAGAGGAAAAATTGTTGAAAAAATTCACTCTCCTCGAAGTCTACAGTATGGAGAAATAGTGGCGGACAACATATTGTTCCTGCATGCGTTCAGCGGTTGTGACACTACTTCTGCTGTTTTCAACGTAGGAAAAATTAAGTTTATAAAAGCACTTGAAAAGAACGAATATTTAAGCCGAACTATACAAGCTTTCAAAGAGCGAAACGCAGATCCCGAAGTCATTGCTGCTGCGAGGGAAAGCTTTTTTATCGCTCTTTACGGCGTTTCCAAAAAAAGCACCATTACTTTGGACTCCCTACGTTATCAAAATTTCGCAAGATCCGTGACGAAGAGTAAATTCAATCTTGCTACATTACCCCCTACAAGAGAAGCTGCACGGCAACATTCCCTTCGGACCTACCACCAAGTTCAGGCTTGGTATGATATACACGAGAGTCCAGAGCAATGGGGTTGGGAAAGAAGCAAGATTGGGTTTACTCCAGTGAAAACAACAAAAGATCCGGCACCCGAAGCACTCCTGAAATTCATTTCGTGCAAGTGCAAGAAGGGGTGCGGTCGAGCCTGTGGGTGTAAGAAAACAGGCTTGAAGTGTTCTGTTATCTGCACATGCTGCCATGGAGACGCGTGTGAAAACAGCGCAGAGATTTTTGCGGGCTCTGGAGAAGAAGAAGAAGACGACGACGACGAGAATGAAGACCTGACCGTTGCGAAATTATTAGCACACGAGGTCGAAGAAGACAACGAAGATGAAAACTTGGAAGAGGAGGAAATAAATTTGCAAGAAGATATTGATATCAGTGAGCCTGGACCATCTAGGGCATCGAAACGGAAGAAAAGACATCAGTAAATAACGAATCGTGGATTAGGCCTACTGGGGATACCACATGACAAAAAATGCGCCTCTCACTCTACCTCATGGTGGTACTTAAATGAGTAAAAAACGGTGGTACATATTAAGTAATCGATATTTACTGAAATTTCGAGAAAAAATGTAGCGATTTTGCGAATTGTAGAAATTTGCTGAGCTTGACTCCGCTGTAACTCGTGAACTATTCATCTGATTGAAAAATGTTTCCTACAAAAGTTGCAGGAAATTTTATGCTCTATAATTTTTGTAATAGCTATTTTTAACCTAGGTGGCGCTGGAAAGAAGATATTCTCGAAAAACTGATTTTTGGTACCATTTTTTCAAAATGGCGGCGCGAGCGGCGGTCGCTCAAGGTCGCTCAAGGTCGCAAACTCGGAATATTAATTAGGACACCAAACTGTACAAATCTACCAAATTAGAACTCTCCTTGACCTTTTGTAAGTCAGAACCTACCCATTGCCTGGCCTATATAGGGCTATTACGATAAAATATTTAAATCCGATCTGTCAACCAGTTTTTGAGTAATAAGGCTGTAATGTCAAAACTATTCAAAACATTGTAGCCGCCATTTTAAAGCTAGAAAGTTTGACAAAAAACCATTAAATTTATTCTAAAGCTTTTTATCGGATTCCGCTTTTAAATTTATAAAATGTTTTCGAAAAAAAATGCTACAAACGAAAATGTCTACCTTTCGCTTCCGGTTTTGGGTTTTTCTAAAAGCTTATTTTCCCGATGAATTTTTGTATATCCCCACTTTCGAAAGTTTATCGAAATTGAACCATACTTTTGAGAGTTATGGAGCGCACATACCTACATCCCGTATAACCACACAATACAGAACCTATATCGAACCTGTATTTAAATCTTTAGTCGATACAGGCTTTCTGTACCCTATGGATAGCGCGACGATAGAGATTACATATCGATTGGGTATAGTTGTCTTTACTAACTCTGTATATAAGATGTAAAGCTCCTGTACAGACAACATATAGTTAAAGTACAGATGCAGTTAAGATTGCGTATAGAGCACATGAAGGTACTGTAAAGATACGATATAGGTTTTTAAAGATACTATTCCGATGCTGTATCGTCCAAATTAAGGTGCGGTATAGATAATTCAAGCAATTAATTTTAGATAAAAAAAAAATATTTTTTTACGCGGATATATTTTCTTTTATAATATTTTATACAACCCCTCTGTATTTTTTTAGCTAATTTCATTTACACTAATGTATTTATTGATAGATTTTTAATTTTAAAAATGCGCTGCATACTTTACCTTAGCGGGGAATCGAACTGGCCATCTTTGGTTTGTGAGTCGGTCTCCTTGCACCCTGAGCTAATCTCGCCTCTTATAAGATTCGACCGTTAAATGTTTTAAGAGTATTACAGAAGGTTATGATGGACAATATGATACAAATGTACTACCAAGAATTACAGTTAGGGTTAAACCGTTTTTTTTGCAGTAAAATTTATAGTGACGTTGCATAATATCTCGTTAAGGGCGTATAGTATGCTTGGATAAAACGTGATTAACAGGGACTACGTAGAAAACGCATTGGACGCTTAATAATAAAGTTAGACATTTTTGTGGGCTCTTGAAATTTTTAAAGTTAAATGTGTTTCATGTTTCTCATTTTCTAATTTTGTTTTTTACATTAATTTTAATGTAGAGTAAAATCATTTTATAAATAGTTGGTAAAGTGTATCGTTTGTAGCTTTGCTAAGTTTTTAATAAACTGATGCCGAAACAAAAAAAAAAGACAACAGATTAAAGTATTAAGAAAAATAAACAGTGAAGAATTATAGGGGATAAAATATAAAACAGTTTTAGTAGGTTCAGATATTTCGAGAATCTTACTTCGAAATAATTGATGTCTTTGTATTATTTTACCACCAACTATTTTAAAGTACATTATTTCTGAATTTCCCGCCATTTCTGAGGTCAGAATTGTAATTTCAAGAAAAAAATATTACGTAATATGATCATTGTATTGATGTCGGTTCGTACTTTGTACTGCTGGCGCTAGGATAAGCTTTAAATATCTTTATCTTTTTGGTGAGTGGACTTTCCAAACAGGTCTGTTTATAAACCCCCATAAAGGTTTAGAGCTAATCTTAAGCCATGCATTGTTTAACGTCCGGCTTGGTTTTAGATTTTACCGTTAAGAAAGTTTCTTTGCAATTGAGTCATTCTTATTGTGTTTCGCTGGAACTTTTAGCCGATGAAATATATTTATTTACAAAGTTTTTCCAATTACATGTTCAAAAACACTTTACTTCTAGTGCTTTAGGTGATTTTTTTGGCCTTCTGGGGGGGGGGGGGTTATTACCGCTACTACCATCACCACCCCCGTAAATCCGCGGTTGGACGTTATAAGTACAGCAGAACTGAGAAAATGCTCTCTGCTGTAGGCACATCAAAAGGTATAGTATTGGTTATAGGTGTAATAACAGTTTATGATGAAAGTTATCATTTTATTTACTTGTGGTTTATAGATATTGTGGTAAATGATCCCCCTATCGAAAATAACTTCACATTGGAGACAGCAGCCTTGGTTAATGATTATGTCATAAATTATTATTATAATTGTAGGAAGCACACAAATATCCAAGGTTCCATCAAATTCGTAAACTTTAAATTCTTGATCTTGTTGATGCGCCATTTTTAACGTTTTTATACACAAGGCCAACAAATAAAGATAGTGTTTAGATTGACGCTATACACAGCGGTTTTAGGCTTAAGATAAAACTGTAAAGACAGGCAGTATATATTTAGCACAGATTCGATAAAGACAAAATCGATAATTGCGCTACAGGTGCGATATAGCCTGCATGAAGATATTGTAGAGATTTGTTAAAGGTTCAACTGTAAAGACAATCAGTATATATTATCTACAGATCCGATAAAGATAAATCCCTGCTTGAAGTACCGGTGCGGTATAGCATAGAATAAGATGTGATACAGATGTGATAAAGATAAAACTGTACTGGAAACAAGTATAGATATCATATAGATGCGGTAAATATTTAATCTATACAGTTAAGGTATAGGCTAAAGTACAGCTCCGATACATATTACACCTGTATCACGTAATCTTTACCGCATCTTTAAATATCTCTATCGCCTAGGACATCTTTATAGATTTGGTTATACGGGATACTCACCCACCCACCCACCGACAGCAATTTTTGAAAACTACTTTTTTGTCAAAGTTCCGATTTAAAAAAAAATGCATGAATTCAATACTTCCCTATACTGAAAATATAGGAAAGTAAAAATCAATACTTGGATTTTATATTTAGTTCATTAACCACCAGATTTTCTGAGAATAATAATTGTTTTATGTTCATTGTTTAATAAATAACGCTTTAAGTTTTAAAATATTGCAAGCTACAAACCGAATTATTAATGTAAGACATAAACGACCAGCTCTTTGTTTGACTGCCAAGTAGTAACTACCCTTGGTTACTCTCACCCCCCCCCCCCCCTGTACTGTCCAATACCCCTACACTTGTCACTGTACCGTTACTTAACTCATACTCATACATCTGGCACATCCTAATTTCTACAACAAATCCATAAAATTAACAATTTTTCTAACATTTACAATATGTTGCTACTTTGCACGATGTCTGTCAGGGTAAGCCTAAGAGCGATAAGGTCGATGATAAAGAGGGCGAAACAAAAACAAATGTCAGAGAAGACACATTTCTGACCGATGTGATACAGTGCTTCCAATTTTATCCAGCCATTTTGCAAGCACTTCGAAGTTTGATATCTCTGCCATTAACTACTAGTACGACTGAAAGATTGTTCAGCGCCCTGAGACAAGTCAAACCTTGAATTTGATGAACAATGAGAGAAGAACGATTAGATGGCGTGTGTATGGTGAGCTTCGCCGTGAGATAATTGCAGAAAATAGGTAACATTTTAGAGAAAAAGTTATTACCGAATTTGCTAAAGAGCTGAAAAATTTAAAACTTGCATTTTCAAATTAACTTATATCTAAATAAAATATAATTACGAAAACATTTTTGTCTTTTAATTTGTTTACCTCAAGAATAGACGATACGTGCGGGTCTAAAAATCGGCAAATGACTCTACCCAATTCTAAAATAGCACAATGTATTTTTTTATTAATTTGTACTAGTATTTGTACATTGTATTTCAAGATGGCCGGTGAGAACGGTGATGTTTCTGTTGCTCCGACTTTGTGCGGTGTTTGTCTTAGTAACGCTGTTAATAAACGAGTGCAATGTGTTACATGTTTAAAATATTACCATAATAGTTGTGTTGTGAAACTAAAAACTAAAGTGTTAACTTTAGACAAAGGTAAAATAAATTGCTGCTCTAACCTAGAAAATACAAGTGAACTTGACCCCGGCTTTGCCGAATGCGCAAATACTGAAATTATCACTATCTCGTATTTAAAAATGCTTTTGCTTGCCAAAGACGATCTAATTGTTCAACTAAAGGACAAAAATGCTCTTTTGGAGGATAAAATTAAATACTTGGAAGTTAAGTTGTCTAATACTCCGGCTACTTACTCCGAGAAGCTAAATCAGCAGCAACCATCTCTTTCTCGAAAAACGATTGCTAACCACACTTCAAAACCTACCGGTAGTGGCTTCTCTACCGCTCCTCAAAATTATTCGAAAGATGACAAAATAGATAAAATTCCTACTGCTCCCATTCTTGAAATTCAACATTTAAAAACCGCTTTAACTGAAGCTGAAATGCTAAGTAAAATGAACAAGATTATAAGTTTAACCAATGAAGAAAAGAAACCTGATTATTTTCAAACTACAACACACCGAAGAAGTTTACAACAGCATCGGGCTTCAAAAAATACCGTTTTTGGTCAAAATACAAGTGCAGATATTACTGGCATTGAAAGATTAACTTATCTGTTCGTATCACGCGTTCAGCCACAATTTAATACAAATGATATATCCGCATTTTTGAAGAAAAACTCTATTGACATACAATCTTGTGATTCTTTACAGACTAAATTTGATAGTTATAAATCCTTCAAGATAGGTGTTAAACAAAGTGAAGTGAATAAAATTCTTAATCAGAACCTTTGGGGGTCAAATATTCTTATAAAAATCTTCAGATCGAAACGTCAAGAAAACAAGGATTTTCCGAAGCAACCGACAAAGCAGCTATAAATAGTGCTGCTGCTTGTAACTGTGTTGATATTGACTGTCAAAAACAACTTCATGTTAATGCTGACAAAGTATTGCAAAGTAATACTATTAATTTCTTTCATATTAACATACAGTGTTTAAGTAACAAAGTGGATCAAATTTCCATGTTTCTGGACAAGTATGATTATGACGCTATTTGTTTGTCGGAGCACTGGCAAACCGAGTCAAATTTAAAATTAATAAAATTGCCAGGTTATAAACTTGTAAATTATTTTTGTAGGTCCACCTTCCAGCATGGTGGTGTATCTATTTTCTTAAAAAATAACATTAAATTCAAGTCTCTAAATCTCGATTCATACAATAGTGAAATTAATGTCGAATTCTGTGGTGTTGAATTAGTAACATCCAAAATTATAATTATAACTGTGTACCGCTCCGGAAATGGAGATTTTAGTATATTTCTAGACAAGTTAGAGAATGTACTAGATATGTATTTTGCTAGGACAAAAAATACCATACTTTTAGGAGATTTCAATGTGGATTTTAGCAGTAACTCTGTAAATTTAAGAGATCTTATGTGTTTAATAACTTCTTATGGTCTAAACCCTATTATAACAGATTTTACTAGGATAGGAGCCACTTCCTCATCCCGCATTGACAACATTTTAACAAATTTAAATGTTAACAAATTTTCATCGGGTGTTGTTGATCCCTGTTTTTCTGACCACGGTGGGCAGTTTATTAAAGTCATTGCGACCGCAGATGCTCCAAAACCAACATATAGGAGAAAGATAACTGCACGTGGCATAGCAAAATTAAGAACGGCCTTGTTAGAAATCGATTGGACCATTTTTTGTGATCCCGACTTAAATGTTAACCGTATGTCTAAGTTTATGGTAAATACTTTTAAATCGCTTGTACATAAACATTTCGAATTAAAAAAATGTACTAATATAAATAAGACAGTTGTTCACTGGTTCAGTGATTCACTACGACAGCTAAGGGATAGATTATCTTGTGTCAAATTAGTTTATAATGTCAGTAAAAATCCAGATGTTTTAATTAAGTATAATGAATTACGTAAACAATATAGAATTGAAATTAAAAACGCAAAAAAATATGCTTACAACAACTATATTGTAAGCTCTGACAACAAGGTAAAAAACAGTTGGAAACTAATTAACTTTGAGAGAAATAAGGGATGTTCAGTTAAACCTGACCCCGATATTTCACCTGATCTTTTTGACGACTATTTTGTTACTATAGCCAGTAACTTAATTGCGTCACTTCCCCAAACTGAATACAATCCTACTGATTTGCTTGGAACAGTCCCAACGCCAACTTGTTTGTTTAATCTTGAGAGTGTTTCACCTGAGGAGGTTTGTGATGTTATAATTTCTTTAAAAAATTCAAGTTGCATGGATTTTTATGACTTGAACAGTACAATCATTAAAGCAGTAATAGATATAATTGCTTTTCCTTTATCCAAGCTTATAAATGCTTGCTTCAAATCTGGTGTTTTTCCTGAAGAATTCAAAGTCACAAAAGTGATACCAATTTTTAAGAAAGGCGACGTAAATATCACTGACAATTACCGCCCCATTTCTATTATTCCAATTTTTGCCAAGATATTTGAAATAATTTTAAAAGCTAAACTGGTGCAGTATTTTGAGGATAACTCTCTCTTCAATCCATGCCAATTCGGTTTTCGTCGCAGCAGATCTACAACCCAAGCTGTTCAAAACGTGGTTAACTACATAGTTGAGGGCCTTGAGGAAGGTAAACACACGGCTGTTACATTATGCGACCTCTCCAAGGCCTTTGATTGTGTCTCGCATGAAGTCATTCTGCAGAAACTAAGTTTTTATGGTGTAAGAAATTCATCACTCTCACTTTTCAGATCTTATCTTCAAAACAGACAACAGTGTGTTACTATGAACAACCAAAATTCTGTTCTCAAACAAGTAGTGCATGGTGTTCCTCAGGGCTCTGTCATAGGTCCTCTTCTATTCATTATTTTTATAAATGACCTTTATCACTACATGCTTCCCAAAAATTGTGTGTTATTTGCTGACGACACCACTTTATTGTCTTCTGCTAAAAACATCGATAACTTTGCTGAATTGTCTGTCCAAAGCGAGAAACAAGCTGAAAATTGGTTTTTTACCAACAAACTCAAACTTAATCAAGACAAAACTCAGAAAATTACCTTTTCTTCTGTCAATAATTTAGCATTTGGAGTCAACGTCAAGATGCTAGGTGTAGTGCTTGACAGTTCTTTAAACTGGTCATCTCACGTTGATTATCTAAGTAAAAAATTATCGAGCGTTATATTCTTGCTTCGAAATTTAAATCGACTTGTAACCACTGACATTCTAAGACTGTCCTATTTCTCTTTATTTCATTCTCTCATCAGTTATGCCATAATTTTATGGGGAAACTCAACACATGCGTTACGAATTTTCCGTCTTCAAAAACGAGCAATCCGAATTCTTGGAAATGTAGACAGCAGGGAACATTGCCGTCCTTTATTTATAAAGTTTGGTATAATGTCCTTACCATCTATATTTATGTATGTTACCTTGCTCGAAATTCATAAAAACATTGATTCTTTTCCTGTTAATAGCGACTTCCATAACCATGACACACGTTCTAGTAACGCACTAAGGAATTCCCGTTTTAGACTTTGTAAGTCAGAGAAAAATTCACTGAACCTAAATTAATACAATCATTTACCTGCTGCTATTAAAACTTTGAATTACAACTGTTTTAAATCCAAGATGAAAAATTACTTTACCAACCGATGTTTTTACAATGTTGAAGAGTACTTAGATACTCCTTTTTTATTGCCTATATTGTAATTTTTTCTGTAATAAGACTGATGTGAAGTACTTTTTAATATACATTTTTATATTAGTGTATAAGTGTTATCTATATCTATATATCTATATCCGGACGTGCTGCAAATGTATTCAATATGTAGAGCGGTTAAATAAAGTATCTTATCTTATAAAGTATCTTATCTTATCTTATCTTAAGCGATCTCTTACCACAAAGGGTGCTCTCACCCCCCACCCCACCCCCCCCAACAAAGCGAATTTTACTTGCCCACCCTAGAGAAAATCTTATGGACGCCCATGCCAGGATTATTACTGTTTTATGTATTTCTGTTAGTAGAACTTTACTCATATCAATAACTTGTGAAGCTTGATGTAATACTGCATGTGTGTTTTTTATGTCGCGCTTATTTTAGATTTAACGGTTAGTTGGTCTGCGGATTTCGTCATGTAAACTTGCTTAATAAATTCCTCGTTACTTCTCAATGATTTAATTATCTTGTATCACCACGATCCATAAATACTTCAACAGGTTATGGGCCCAATCCCAGCGGTTTGCACAATTTTTGAGATCTGTAAGAATTTAAAGACGTGAGTTGATTCTAGACGGTTAAACTTTTGGTTCAGCTCCAATTAACAAATTAGGTGTACTGTGAAAATTGTTTCACGCGTATTGGGGTAAAAATGGATATCGCTAAAACCAGAATTGAGAAACTGCGTGATACAGACAACTGACAGCAATGGCAGTTTGTGATGCATACGCCGTTGGAGAGCGATGAATAATTGTTAAACGCTTGTTATGGAACAAAGGTGAAGCCAGAGTCAAATGTGCCAAATTATAAAGATGACTTAAGAAATGGGCCAAAACAGATATAGCAAGGCAGGAAAACTGATTGTTACAACTATCGAATCTAAACCCTTACAATTGCTTATGAATTGTGCGAAAGCACAAGAATTGTGGCATTTTCAATGGGAAGCTCAACATGTTTCAAAGTTAACGCAATTGGCCAAGAAATTAAAGAAGCTTGGTTGTGAAATACCAGAAAAGTTCAACTATTTTCATAGTGCATGAGATTCAACAAATCCGATGAAGCGAACCTTGAAAGCTTAATAACGCGTTTATTAACGGAGTAGTTACTGTAGCAAAAACAGGAACAAAATGCGGATCTCAACAGTCGCGTTATTGTCAAAAGTGAAATTGCGACAAAATGGTTTAAAGAAAGATTCCAAGTGGCAGCAAAGACCAAAGGCAAGCAAGGCAAGCAGCAAAGGACCATTTTTGCAAAGATTGTCCGAGTTGTTTTACGTGCGGGTCAAAACGACATATTTTAAAAGACTGCACAAAACGTAGAGATTCACAGACAAAAAAGGAGGTGAATTAAGTGAGCAACAAGCGTTTGTTGGCAATGTGAATTTAGTTAGCAATAAGGAGCAATAGATTCAGGTGCGTCAAATCACATTTCTAGTCGACGAGAGTCAAATAGCGGATGTACGAGTGGAAGGAAACATCACGGAATGAGAGGAGATATACTTATCCAGAGAGGCGTACGACAAGGCTGTGTCCTGTCACCCATAATTTTCAATGTATACTCCGAGGATATTTTCAAAGAAGCCTTGGAAAATTCAGAAGATGGCATAAATATAAATGGAGAATGTTTAAACAATTTCAGATATGCCGACGACGTGGTGATATTCGCAGATAACATGGAAAGTTTACAGAGATTAATGACTAAAATAACACAAATAAGCAAAAGTTATAGTTTAGCATTGAACACAAATAAAACAAAATATATGGTAATCTCTAAAGACGGGATACCTCCTTGTCAATTAATAATTAAAGACAAACCCATAGAGAGGGTGCATACATACAATTACTTAGGAACCTCTTTAAATAGTAATTGGGATCACTCCATTGAAATAAAATGCAAAATAGAAAAAGCGGAAGTTGGGTTTGTTAAAATGAAAGCCTTATTCATAAATCATGACTTGGATATACACATGAAAATAAAACTACTGCGCTGTTACATCTTTCCTGTTTTATTATATGGCGCAGAATCATGGACCCTCAATGAAACAACAACAAAAAAGGTTAAAGCATTCGAAATGTGGCTCTATAGGCGTATATTAAAAATCTCCTGGACACAACATATTACCAATACCACCGTGTTACAAAAGATGAATAAAGAGAGAGAAATAATAAAAACCATAAGAACTAGGAAACTTGAATATTTAGGCCACATAATGAGTAATGAAGAGAGATATCGATTACTTCAGCTGGTATTGCAGGGAAAAGTATTAGGAAAGAGAAGCCCAGGAAGGAGAAGGATATCGTGGCTAAAAAATTTAAGAACATGGTACAATACCACAACAACAGGACTATTTGGAGCCGCAGTAAATAAAGTACAAATTGCCAGAATGATCGCTAATATCCGTTAACGGATCGGCACTAACAGAAGAAGAATCGACGAGATTGGTTCTTTGAATATCGTGAATATACAGCAACCCTAATGATTCGAGCTGGCAATGGGGAACAATTAGCGGCCTTAGGGCAAGGTAGTATTAAAATTGAAACGTACGCAGAAAAAGAGTGCTTACCAGGAATATTGTATAAAGTGTTGTATACACCGGAAATGACTTAGGATTTGTTTTCAGTTAAAGTCGCAGCAAAGAATAGGGTTGATTTTGTGTTAAACAGCAATGGTAAAAGTTGCGTGTTTCTAAGAAATAACAAAATTGTGGCTACGCAAGTTGAAGCTGCAAATCTATATCGAATCCTCCTGCGTGTGATCTTACCGTAGTGTGCTTATGCTGCAAATTCGATTGATACGTTGCAACTGTGACATGAACGTTTATGTCATCAACACCAACGACACGTGCAATCGTTCCTAAAAGAAGTGGCAATAAAAGTGACCCGTTGACAACGAATTTTGTGATAGTTGTGCATATGGAAAACATCACAGACAAAATATGTCGAACGAATGGATTGCGCAAATGAACCACGACAACTTGGTTATTCTGATGTGTGCGAACCAATGAATGTAGAATCTTAAGGTAAGAAGCGATACTATGTGCTATTTAAGGATGATTTCAGTGGCTACATTCGCAAAAAAATCAGAAGTAAATGACAAATTAAATACATTTTGTGACGAAATTGAGACGCGTGTCGGAATAAACATCAAAGAATTGCGCACGGAATGTGGCA
The DNA here is from genome assembly GCA_958336395.1 of Ctenicera cuprea. Taxonomy (NCBI): domain Eukaryota; kingdom Metazoa; phylum Arthropoda; class Insecta; order Coleoptera; family Elateridae; genus Ctenicera; species Ctenicera cuprea. The sequence goes on along the minus strand of OY284488.1, from coordinate 1,319,573 downwards.
AAGCAATATGTAAACAAGGATGTTGAAAAATTGCCAAGAAAAAGAAGAATTAGGCATACGGTGACTGTTTCCTATACCCCAGAGCAAAACGGAACGGCTGCACAAGAAAATCGCATCATAATGGACGCAACACGATCTTTGCTCTACTCGAAGCCTAATTTACTAAAATGTTTATGGACTGAAACTGTAAAAATGGCTGTATATGGAAAACTAATAAACAGAACAGGTCCTACAAAACTAGAAAATAAAAGGACATGGCTTGACAAAAAAAAAGTTTGATAGTTTCAAAGTTTTCGGAATGGAGTGTTTTGTATACGTACTCAAAGAGAAAAGGCAGAAACTTTACAACAAGGCACTAAACGGATATCGTGAGGGTGTTGAAGGGTATCGACTGTGGGTACCTGAAGTACATAATGTCATTCTAAGTTATGACGTAATTTTAAACTGCGACGGAGCAAGTGCAAGACGTCAAGGAACTTGAGACTAAAGAATTAAGCTAAATCAACCGGATTTTATGGAGTAGGTACCTGTTTCAGCAAATTAGCTGAAAGTACACCAATTAGTTTCGGAAAAGCAATAGCTACACATATGCTGAAAATTGGATCAAGGTCATGTGAAGGAAGAAATAGATTCACTCCTGAAAAATCAAACATGCAAATTGTAGACAAGCCTAACGACAAAAAGGTAATTAATAATTGTTTGATTTATCGCATCAAATATCGAGCAGATAGTGAAGTAGATCGCTACAAAGTTCGTTTGGTCATTAGAGGTTGTCCACAAAAAGAAAGAATCGACTACATAGAAACATTTAGTCCGGTGGTACGATTTGATACAGTCCGTGTTGTGCTAAGTGTACCAGCTCGTGAAAATTGCTTTGCGGCATTCGATATCAAAACAGCGTTTTTGTATGGTTCCCTCAGTGGTTAGATTTACATGAAACAACCGAAAGGTTTTGAAGACGGTACACCTCGAGTGTGTAAACTTTTAAAGAGCTTGTATAGTTTGAAAAAGGTGCTGGAACAAACGCATTACTGTTTTTTTGTGGAATGTGACTTACAGGAGAGTTGCGCTGATCCTTGTTTGTATGTTCAAAAATGCAATGAAAAAAATCTATTGCTCTTATTTTACGTTGATCATAGTTTGATAGCAGCTTCAAGTGAAGACCAAGTGCTAACCAATTCTTAAATCTTGTGAAATGCAAATTTGAAGCAACTGTTACAACTAATGTAACAAGATCAGACTTGGCAATATCCTCACAAGGCAATTGGAAACCAGCGAGGTGGATTTTTCTCCAGTAAAACCGCTCCGGAGAAGAAGTTCATGCACTTCCTGTGGTTCAGAGCCCACGGTAAACTATAGGTCCTCTATATCTGTCTGTGCAAATTATCTATTGCCGCGCACCAAACACAGACATAGGAGAGAGGTAGCCAACGCCCTGAATAGGGTATGACACTGCAAGAAGAAGAAGCAATTTCCGTATTGAGAAGCAGTCGGAAATTTGATGTATCTTCAAGTGGTCACAATACCTGATATTGCCTTCGCAATGAACGTTGAATCAAGAGCTTAAGACAAACCAACAGATACACAATGTCAACTAGTAAAACGGATTCTTCGATATATTAAGGGGACTAAGGACGTCGGGTTACTTCATAATACTAGAGGACAATTCGAGGTCTACAGCAGTGCAGAGTTTGCAGGCGTATTATGCAAATACAGTGGAGCACGGCAGTGTGTTGCTCAATCAACCACAAAAGCCGAATATGTTATTGCGGCAAAATAAATGATGTAATTAGTGAGGCTATGAAGTTGGATTAAGTCCAAATAAAAATTTATTTGTTATAAGTCGATAATATGAGTGCTAGAATGTTGATTAAAAATCCAGAGTTACATCAACGTACTAAGCACATTGATAGGCGGTGCCATTTTGAGCGCAATATCAATAACTTGTGAAGCTTGATGATGTAATGGTGCATGTGTTTTTTATATCGCACTTATTCTAGATTTTACAGTTAGTTTGTCTGCGTATTTCGTCATGTAAATTTGCTTAATAAATTCTTTGTTACTTCTCTACGATTTAATTATTTTGTATCACCTCAATACATAAATACTTCAAAAATTACAGTAGCCAGAGCGGTCTCCAGAGTTAAACCGCTGTTATTGTTATTTGCAACATTAGTAGATTTATGAGGCAAGTATAAGAACACGATTCTATAAGATTCATATTGTGATGAATTTTCAGATACTTTGGTTTAGTGCCGTGTTAGGCTAGCAGGTAAAGCCGTCGATTGCACGTTCAAAATTGACAATAAATCATAAAATTTTTATGATATCGCAATATTAGAATTCTTGGGCCCAAGAAGTAATTTACTAATGCGAGTGTTAAACAGACGCGAAATATAACCTAAGATGTTAAGTCGTCTATAAGCAGCAACAATTTATTTATTTATTTCTTTTCTTTGCTGTTTATAACTAACACATTTGATACTGACTACAAATTTCTAATGGTTATTTTCTTGTTTTCAGAGAGCATAAATATTCTTTCAAGGAAAACTACTCTGGATGCTAAATATCTTAAACCAATTCTTGAAAATTTAACTAAAAATAAATTAGATGTTACAATATTACAAGATGTTCAACAAAACAACACTGTATGTGGAAGAAATTCACATCATTGATGTGTGTAGCCGTAACTAAAACTCAACTTCTGAATTTAAAGTATACTAGCAGAACCCGTAGACTACGCGTCACGTATTTTTGTTCTTTTTTTAAAAATAATAAGCGAGCCAATTAAATAGGTAGTGTAGCGGACTGCGGATCAAAGTTCCAGTTTTATGAATTATATAGCGATTGCTGTACTTCTCAATAATAAATCTGGATCCCCTCTACCCATGTCAATGTGAGAAGAATACGGCTGAAACTGAGAGTATACAACCCAAGCATCGCTCGGCTGGTCTTAATTTTTTTTTTATATTTTAAAAATGTGGGGCCTAGCTATGGGTACAGATAATTCTTCTTAATTGCGAGTTGTTAGTGCAAATTCATCAGTTTGTTCTTATTAGTAGCCTTAAGATTGTTGTTTGATTATTTTAGTTTGTATTTGTTCTTAATACCTAATTAAGAGTACTTGTATTCAGTATTAGATAATAAAAGTTAGTTCTGGCTTACAAATTTAATATATAGATTAGCGTCCTTTACAGACTAAGTTAATAAAATTTAACGTAAGTTCGTGATGCAGTTGCAGTAGGGCCCGAAAGCTCCAAAGACTTGCCTGCTGTTATTTGACGACTCGTGTCTCCGAAGTGATGACCCCAGCCCTTCTGCTGCCGGCATATTTAATTTTAATTATAGTAGACTTCTCAAGTTGCTTAGCAATTTTTATTACTGTAGAGGCTTGCGTACAAAGGAAGGTAGTCCTTATGTAATGTACACGTAAATATGTGAATCTTCGTAGTGGGGGCCCTCGCCACGAAAATATGAGATAAGTGGAAGGGATTTAAATTTCTGCTATGTGCGAAACAGTGGCGGTTTAAGGTCGAAGAAACAAAACTTGGTCTAACTCGGCGGCTGCTAGCTTTAAAACCCTAACTACGCGAATACTGCTAGTTAGAGCACTAAAACTAATTAATTAAGCCCCTCCTGCCTTGAATTAAAATACAACTTTATAATTAAATAAACTAAACTACATTAAGATTTAAAATAAGACAAGCAATTTTTATAATAAATAAAAACAAAATTTGTTACAAGCCTATAACTTTACCAAAATGGTTTAAGGTTTAAGTGATCTCCTTTTAACGCAGTTTTAGGCTGTCCAAGAAACTGTGATATCCTACGTTAGTGGTACTATAGTAGCATCGGAGAAAAATTACAGTACGGTAGAAGAGAAACCCCTTGCTGTCGTTCGGCCAATCAACAAGCTGAAAGGGTACTTAGGAAGTTACAGCTTCACCGCTATAAAAGATCATGGAAGTTCAAGAAAGTTTCAGTCTTACCAAACCCAGAAGGAAAATTAGCATGATGGGCCTTGGACTTGCATTAATATGACTTCAAAATCATATCTTGCAAAGGAGAGTTAAACCATGTTTGCTATGTTTTGTCACTAGCCCAAAAGGATCACGTGAGTTTTCCAATTATGTTGTCTTCCCTAGATCTAATAAATTCTGACTACGATTGTCCCTGGTGCCAAAAACTGTAACGGGACGTACAGGAAAATCCTGAAATTTATAAGATGCAAAATTGATAACAACAAATTAGTTAAATGTTTTGCGAACCTTACTGGAGGGTTCTGCTTCATGTGTAAAATATGTATACCAAAACCAAAGCTGGCAGCTGTTTTACAGATTACAAATGGTTCAAAATTACAAATAGCCTGGATTGTCCACGGAAAACTTTAAGTACGTTCGGCCTTGCCCTACGTATTCACCAGCATGCCAAATGTTTTGCTCCAGAGTACATAAAGCCTGGAAAACAGTTAATACAGATTTAATTGGACCTCTAACGTTTTTTAAATGCAGTTACAAACCAACAGGAGGATTTCAGTCTAGGTGAAGGATGCGTGTGCCAAAGGGATGTGTTACAGGATTGCCATGATTTACCATGCGCCGGTTACCTAGAAATTGGTAAAAAATTACACAAGCCAACAAGAGTGACTAGGGGCCGGCGCGGAGTCACAACTACAAGCCAACCAAATATCCAGCAGAACAAAATTCACGCCCAGTGTTGACATATAGAACAGAAGCATGGACAATGACAACACTTTTAAATAACCAAGCGTAACTAATGCTATCAAAGAAACTAAACTGCAGTAGATAGGTCACGTAGTCAGAATTAACAAAGCGCTCCCACGCAAAATGTTACTTAACAGAAACCTGAGAAGGAAAAGAGTAGTGGGTCGCCCACAAAGAAGATTCATAGATGAGATAATGACTAACTTAGAAACACTGGGCATTCAATAGTGGAAAAAAAGAACGAAAAACACAGTGGAGTAGCAGAAAATTGTTGAGTAGACTAAGGCCCACAAAGAGATGTAGCGCAACTGGAAAAACTCCAAGAAATTTAAAAGATAGCAAAAATCAATAGAGCCAAAACGACAAAGCCAGAACAAGCGAGAAGAAACTTTACAGTAGATTAAACCGCAAAACCAGAAAACCCAATCCAATGTACCTTATTACAAATCTCTATATTAACCAGTCATTTTGTAGTAAAATTCTTACAGCGAATTGTATACATATTCGCTATCTATGCTTGCGAAAAGCCAATTCTAGTTACAAATAATATAAATTATAAACCTGAACAGATTTCTAGGGCGACGTGTATTAATATTTGGTATTCTTAAAAATCTAATTATATTTCTCTTCGACCAAATCAACTTGTTAACAATATTGAAACTGTTTTCAAGTTTTAAAAACAAACAAGCTGCTTTGAAGCTCGAAATGAACTGTATTGATCTTCAAAAAAAAATAAAATAATAAAGTTGATTTGTTGAAGCCAAAGTATCCGAAACCGTATTTAGAAACTCGTTGAAGTTATTTTAAAAACTCAAAGGAATTATTTCAGATTATTGTTAAATACAATAAGTGAATTGAAATTTAGTTAAAGAAAGAACGGAAAACAAGGAATTCTAAACGTAACTTGTTTTACTACCAACTCTAGTACATATACAGCGAACTATCATCCCTTCTACATCCTATTGCATGGAACCTCTTACAATTGAGCAAGCCGAGGAGGACCGCAGGTCACACTTTCACATTTTATACAACAAACTTTCGTCTTTTAAACGTTTATAACATTCAAGAACTAAACCCGTTTGATCAACTCTTCACCTCAACTTGAAGAAATCATATTCCATAAATTTCACCCCTGCGGTAATAACCTCACAAAAGTTAACTTTAATCCATCGGAACAAAAACTGTTAAATTTAATTCAATAGATATTATTACTAGCATAGTTTTTATAAAATTAACCACAGATACAGAGTTGGTCATTAAACAATGTGATATATTACAACAGCATTCAGTTCGTACGACATGCACTCAAACATTTAACAATTTGTTAAAAGGTAATAATAGTCGTTCAAAATTTAATGTGAATAATTAAATTGGAAAGAATTTATTGACAATAACGATTATACCCCCCTTAATTTTGATCGCACCCAAAAGTTCGTAAACTGGTCAAAAACTTCCTTGAAGTTTTAACTATCGATATCTCCCATTACCAATTACTTCCCTCTAATGCCGAGTGTCCTAATTTTTACGCCCTTCCTAGAATACACAAACAACCGGCTTTCTTGAATCTTCTTCGTCCAAAGTAAAACCCGTTAAAGAGGTATTACCCTTGTAACGTGGCTATGCAGGCATCATCAATAAAGAGGTCAACAAGATGCTTGCAGAAGGAGTAACAGATACTTCCAAAAGTACCTGGAGCAGTCCAGTGGTTCTCGTCCGCAAACCAACAGGTAAATATCGTATTTGCATTGACTTTAGTAAAGTGAATCAGGCGACGGAACGGGACGCCCACCCGTTGCCCGTTGTCCAAGGAATTCTGGACAAACTAAAGAGAGCTATATACATATCCACGATCGACTTGAAACAGGGTTTTGGTAGATTCTGCTCACCCATGACAGCAAACCAATTACTGCCTTTAGCGCTTGGAAGAAAATAATTCCAATTCACTGTGATACCTTTCAGCCTTCATTCGGCTCCCGTCACCTTCCAAAGATTTCTGGACACCATCATCGGACCCGAAACGAAACCAAAGGGCTATTGTCACCTGAACGGCATTATAATCCTCGGTAACATTTTTGAAGAACACCTGACCAACTTACAAGATCCGTTTGCGTGTTTTCGTAAGGGTGGACTTCAGCTCCAGCCTGAAAAATACATATTCTCTAACTAAAACATCTAAGACATGTAGTAGACAGTCAAGGGATACAAACTGATCCAGAGAATGTGAAGGCCATTAACCAGATTACATTCCAAAAGATCCATAACCTATTCCACAATTGCTGGGAATGTAATGGCTAGAGTTAGGCAAATATGCTGTAAAGATAGTGCATATATGCACCAACATATGTCGCATAAAACCGTCAATATATGCACTAAAATATGCCGCATAAAACCTTCAATATATGCAAGAATATGCAGTAACCTTTTGCGATATGCACTAAAAAATTAGTTTGTTTATATAGTGCCTAATATGAAAATCTGATGTTTATTTGAATCTGCAGTTTAATACTAGTAATTATTATATGAGTTAAAGCACGTTTTGCATCAAATGTAATTTTTCGTTGAAAGAAAAAGATAAATACAATTAATGATTTTCATTATTTTTAGTTACAAACACTCAACATTCAAAAAATCAAAACGGGCTTACATAATATAGAAACGCATTATTATTTTCAGTTAAAACTGCATTTTTATTTGCATATACAAAAATACAGGTAGAAGTAAAATCGATAAATAACACAACCTATTTATTACAATAAATAATCATAAGCTTTTCAATGGTGTCAACGAGAAAATTTTGCCGCTTATCTTCCAATATTTATTTGTAGCTGGAAAAACTTCTTTCTACATCACAAGAAGTTAGTTACTGGACAATATTTAAATAAATGTGAATTTTTAACTGCAAAACATTCGTCATTGTGGCCATTGCTTAAGAAATCTCCATTTAAAATATTTTTTATGGAATTCAGAGTTGCAAAAAAAAACTTTCTAATTTTATTCTTAAATTGTTTGCATAATTACAAAATAAAATAACAAATTAGTATTAAATTTTTAACTCGCTGTTTTGGCTTGTTTCAAGTTTTTTAACTTTAAACAGAGTAAACAGTTTTTTTTAATTCAAAATTAAAATAAACGTATAAATACTTTTTTTCGCAAATGACGCACAACACAACACTTCCATCGTATTTAAAACATGTATACGGCTTCAACCACTTCTTAATTAAATCGTTTTTTTAACTAGCAACTTTAGGCATTTTCAGGGTATAGACTGGACAATTACACTTTACAGCTCTCTGTCAAGGCAACAAATGAACTAGTCAAGCACTAAAATTATAAATAACTATTTCTAAGAATGAGTATAAGAAAAATTTCCAAATATTATTTTCAAAGAAATTTGTACCTAAGGAATAAGACTTACCCAAATAATACAACCTTTGTCAGTTAATCCTTTATTTCCTCTACCCCTACTTGGAAATTTAGAAAGTGCAAGTCTAGGGTTCATGTGGTTTCACTAGAAGAAATTGTGCAATTTCTTCTAAGAACTACGAATATTTTATTTGATAAGTTATTTGAAATTTTATTTTTTTTTGCTAGAATATGCATTTTCATGCCATTAAAAGCTAAAATATGCCGTATGCCGTAAAGTTGTAATATATGCCAAATATGCATTATAAAATTTACTTTTTATGACTCTAAACATCACGAAACGTGTATATACGAAAAATTAACATTTTATGATCAATAGGAAAAAAGATGCAATTATGCATTTTCCCAACTCTAGTAATAGCCTCATGCCATCACAAACGTATTTCTAGGTTTATCCAACTGTCCGCATCCGCGCCCTTTATCAAAACGCTCCAGAAAATCAAATTGTATAGACCGAAAGAAAGATAACGGCTTTCAAATAGTTGAAAAAAAGCCTTGACTGCCACACCAATTTTAGCATGTCCAAATTCCAAGGTACCCTTTGTGTTACTAACTGACGCCCGCAGTACCAAATTAGGTGCCGTTTTAATTTTTAAAGTCATGAATTTAAATGCTTTCATTATTATTTTGTAGAAATACTCAAATAGCATGCAAAGTCTTTTTTTTTTTAATATTAGCAGCAGCTGCTATTGTATTTTTGAGTTTTAGAAAAACAAAGGTCTATTTCTGAGTTTATGTTTCGGAAATATAATTTTGTATTCTCAAATAAATTGATTAGACAAAGTTATATTTTTTTTTTCAATAGTTACCGCTGCTACTGTATTTGCGAGTTGTGAAAAAGTTCGAAGTTCTACAGTCTACTCTCTTTTGCTTCATATTATTAGACTTTCTTTCATACGCGTTTACCTTACCGTTAACCGTTGCCCCGCAATTCTTCCCAAGTGTCAGACTGTTATACGCTCTTAAGGAGTCCATTAGTCTGTCCATTCGCACTTCCCTCGCTCTATTTTTAAAGACTGGATTGACTTCTGCTGTTTGGTCGTTCATTATGATGGTCCCTCGTATCCTCTTCTTCCTTAAATACTTCATGAGCACTTGTGTTGTGGAGACCGACGCTTGATTGTACTTCATTCAATGTGTAGGTACGCCTTTCCGTTAATGATAAGCTTGTCATAACGGAAGGAAATCATGACCTCCTCTATTTTTTGCTGCAAAGAGATACGGTTTAAGTGTGCTCCTAATCTTTTGTACGCCTTTGAAAAACATTCAGATACAGCAAATTCGGTGTTTTTAAATTTATGTGAATTCCTAGAAATATTATCCTTAATTTTATAGCTCACAATTTTAACTATTTTTGGTCTGCAGTTAAAGTGTATTTTTCAATTCTATGTGCACGTTCAATCTGTTCTTTTTGTAATGAAATGTTCAGGTGGATTATGTTCGACTCAGTAAAAATCAGATTGTGTCGACGTCTCTGGTTTTCAAGGGCGTCGATTTTTAGCTTCAAAGATTACATTTTCCTAAGTTCGGTGTTTTCAAACCTTACTTTCTTAATTATACCTACAGTAGCATTACAACTTACTTGTAGATTATCGCATTTTGCATTCAATGAGTCTAGCTTATCTACGAGGATCGTTTGAAATGTACGTGGCCTAACAAAGAAAACGCAAGTTTTTTGGGCAAAAAATCATTTTATTTTTCAATATAGTTTCCTGCTCGCTCAACGCACTTATTACAACGATGCTCAAAAGCACCAATGCCGTCTTTGTAGGTCGATGAACCCAAGTCCTCAAAATAGCTATTTATAGCAACGATTACCTCGGAATTGGATGAAAATCTTTTACCGCCGAGCCAGTTTTTCAAGTTTGGAAATAGATACAAATCGCCGGAAGCCAAATCTGGCGCATAGGGCAGACTCGCCACTTATTGTTTTCCTCTTTTTCAAGTAGTCGACGAAGATAACTGCATGAGAATCCAAAACCGTTTTTGCCCTCTTCGATGGCGGATAACCTTCGTGTGTGCATTGTTTTGGCTGTTCCTAGGTTTCGGGAGTGTAATGGTGGACCAAGGTTTCATCAACGGTTATGAAACGGAGCAAAAAGTGCTTCGGATTGCCAAAAGGTTGCAAGAAACAATCAAACGATTCAGTTTCTGCTCCGGTGTAAGCAAACGCGGCACCCAACGAGCGAAGTATTTTTGCATTTCCAATTCTTCAGTTAAAATTCTGTGCACACTGTCATTTAAGATGCCCACTATGTCTGCTATCTTGCACACTTTTACTCGACTGTTATCCAATACGATACGAAGGACTTTTTCAATCATATCCGGGGTAGTAGTCGTTTTTGGGCGTTAACTGCGGGGTTCGTCCTTTGTGCTCACACGACCACGTTTAAACTCGGTAACCCAGTTTTTAACCATTAAACACGACGGAGCGGACTTCATAAATGTCGAATCCAACTCTGTTTTGATTTCGGTTGGTGTTAAACCGTTCAAATGAAAGTACTGCTCGCAACTCAGTTTTTTCTATTATTTACGAAATCACTGGAGACGGTCACATTAACGCACTGTCAAACACAAGCTAATGGACAGATCACACTATACTGTCATATTTAACCTACGAAAGGATGGTTCTGAAAAATAGTAATGCAAATTCCGGCAAGTTAGCGCCACCTCTGTGTTAGGCCACGTACATTTCGAACGATCTTCGTAGAATACGGTCCAACTTATGATCCATATCTGCAATGTGCAACACACTCTTTAGATTAGGTTACTTAAATCACCTGCAGTAAGATAACATTCACTCTTAGACATTAGACAGAACTCCACACTTTTAACATACGTTCACCTGCGGCAACGTCTCGCTCCAAGTGTTTATTTTGTTAAACCGTTATTATTTTCAGAGAATTATTTATTTTATATAATTTTATGTGAAATGAAGTAATTAGGTTTTGAATACCTACACTAGCGAAGTTGTTAATAAATTTGTTAATCAGGTTTTAAATAATTTTAATGTAAAGTATTTAGCAGAAAATTAAACGACCATTAGCTCTGAAGTTACACCATAGCCAAAAGGCGGATCATCGCACAGTTATTTATTGGCGCCACAATATGTAAAACGTGAAAAGTATATGAAAGTACTAGCGACGTGTTACGCCCATTTTTGTATATACAAACAGGGGTTTTATGGAAAGATTTGAACATTTATTCAGTTTTTGTTACTTTAATGTTTAACGTATCTTATTTTAATTATAGAAAAATATAGTTAATCGTTTAATTGAATGAATAAAATTAACAAAAAAGTGTTTCTCATTCGCAGAGTGACAAAGCCACTACACCAATTTAAAACTTTTGCGTCGTAAGGCGTCGGCGTCGGTCGTGCCACCACATTAGCTCGAACTACAAAACAGTGTTTGTAGTCGAATATAAATATCTAAACTTCAGTTTTTTTTTAAATTCAAGTAGTTCAGAAGTATTTAAAAGCGGATATTACTTTTGGAGCACAGTGTATGCAGGTTTGGTTAACAACCTAGAGTATGAGTCATAACATATTTTAAATTGATATCAAATCGGATTGAGAAAAAATTTAAATTGCTAATTAATAAAGTAAATATAAGGCTGATTTCACAGAAATGATGTCGCATAATTCATATTTTTATTTTATATCATTTACTTATGTATAGGAAAAACACACACTAGCTTTTTTTATTGATTTTTGGATCTCGCGAAGAAGTCAACAAATCAATAAATTTTCATGTCCTAACTTACAAGAGCAAAGTCTATTTTTTTTTTATTGTCTCATTTTAGCAAGTATATACAGGATTTGAAGAGATACGAGGATGGTTGAATTAGAGAAAAGTTGTGGAATTTTATGCCCATTAATAATCTGAAGAGATATTGAACTTATCTTGCTTAGTTTCTGAAAGAACTGGAAAAAAACTGAAATTTTGGATTTTTTGTTTTCAGCTATAACTCATTTATCATTTATGTTACATATTTCTAGTTAACGCAATATTAGGACACTTGTTTATGCTAAATCTTTTATCAGATTTTGTAGAACTGCTACTATTGTTCATTTTCGTCAAGTAATGTTTTTCTTATGGTCGGCATTTTAAATTTTTTCATATTTAAATAGAGTTTTTAATTCTGATTTCAACGATGTGTCACACTTTGCATTTTGTTTACGTTTTGAGCCTTTTATTACAGAAAATAAAAATTTCATAAGAGTTCCATAGAAAGACCACGTCATTTAATTTATTTAAAAAAAATTCTAGTAGGCCATGAACTGATGGAAGTAAAACAAAACACCACTTTTATTTAGTTTGACTTTTAGATACATTAGGTGCGCGAAAATTTCAGGAAACTTTGTTTTGAGCGTAGGCAGCAGTTTAAGTTATTTTTTACAAAAACAAATGCATGACACAGTTACTTACACCAGATTAGAGAGTTTATTTTAGACGAGCTTCTGAGAATTGTATTAGTACAGTTCCAGTGTTAGCTGTTGTATTTATTTAACCTGTTATTCAAATTTGTTGTCAGTTGCAAACATAAAAACTGCAAGTGGAATTTTCAGTAAATTGTGTATGTTAGAAAATTTGGCATTTATTTGTTTTAAAATAAAAACTAACATAATCTGCTGCCTACGCTCTAAACAAAGTTTGCTGAAATTTTTGCCTAGCCTAATTAATGTGTCTAAAAGTAAAAGTAAATAAAAGTAGTGTTTTGTTTTTCCTCGATCAGTTCATGGCCTACTAGAATTTTTTCAAAATAAATTATATGACGAGGTCTTTTCATGGCACTCTTATGAAATTTTTATTTTTTGTTATAAAATGCTCAAAACGTAAACAAAATGCAAAGTGTGACACATCGTTGAAATCAGAATTCAAAACTATTTAAATATAAAAAAATTTAAAATGTTGCCGTAAGAAAAAAAAAAGTTGACAGTCGAAAATGAGCAATGGTGGCCGTTATACCAAATCTGATTAAAAAATTAGATTCAGCATAAGAAAGTGTTTAAATAATGCGTTAACTAGAAATATGTAACATAAATGACAAATGAGTTATAGCCGAAATTACGAAATCCAAAATTTCAGTTTTTCCAGTTCTTTCAGAAACTAAGCAAGATAAGTTCAATATCTCTTCAGATTATTAATGGGCATAAAATTCCACAACTTTTCTCTAATTTAACCATCGTCGTATCTCTTCAAATAAGCGAGATCCCCATAGTTAACACGCAATTTGATACATCCTGTATATAAACAGTAATTGTAAATTACATTTATAACCATTCGAATTAGTTACGGAATGGATTTTTGAATGCAATACATACTACTTATTAAAATAGACACCTCGGATTATTTAACATTTGCGTTTCCGTAATTCTTACACATTCTAAAAATCTTTCTTCCGACAGCATTAAAATTAATATCGAAACGAATTTGGTAGCACTGCACTCAGATAGTTTGCAGTTAGGTGTAAATTAAGCCAGTTAATAAGTATCATCAATATAATACTGGTAGCAAAATATAATTAACTATTTGGAAGCTAACCCAGTGCAGATTTTCATGCGCAAACCATATTAACTTACACAAACAACAACGGAAAGTTGCTAAAAAAACATGTAAACTGGAAATAAGTTATTTTTTTAACACAAATCGACATTTTAAAGTACACTTTCCATACAGGGTGTTTTTAGGTACGTACAGAAAGTACCTAAGGAGGTAATTCTTTGGGTTATTTTATAAAAAGTTTATATAAACATATGTCCGGAAATGCTACCTTACGGAGTTACAACCCTCCGAAGAGAGAACAGTGTAATCACTTTCTTGTCGACAACTTTCCTGCTGTAATAGCCTAGTTATAAGTGAACCCGTGCTTTTCGAAGTTTTGTCTAGAACATCTTATTCTCCATTAACTATAAAAAAGGTACACTTGCTAGAACTCGCTATATCTAACCGTTTTCAAGATAATTCAAGTTTAATGAACAATCAAGTTGCCATGAAGGTCCGAGCGTTTCCTTAAGGTGCCAAAATAGTTAGAACAATCTTCAAGGATAAGTTCTACACATCGAATCAATAAAATAAGTTCCTATGAACGTAAACCCGAAATGCTTCCTTAAGGAGTTACATCCGGAGACAATCTCTTTATAACCAAGCGTTTCCAGACAAACGTTCATAAGACCTTCGTTTACATATGTAGAACTTACTCGCAAAGTTTATGTAAACTATTTGGACATCTTGAGAAAACATTAGTTAAACCTTCATGCTAACTCGGTTTTACAAAGGCATTGAATTATTTTGAGAAATGTTAGATAGAGCTAGTTAAAAAAATACCTTTTTTCTGTACTTTTGTATAGAAAATGTCATTTTCTCTACAATACTTAAAAATTGTAAAGATATAAGATATTTAGAAGATAATATCACGTGCCTTAAACCGCTACGTATTGTTTTAATGATGTAATTTCAGCAACACACCATGTAATGTTTCATTTTTACAGCAAAAAGCGACGTATTGATTTAAAATAAAAAACGCAAAAGACAAAGTAACGGTAAAATTCTCGATTTTTACGATACACGATGTATTGTATTATTATTTCGACAATGGACGATGTAATGTTTTAACTTTACAGCAAAAGGCAGTGTATTGAATTAAAATACAAAAAGCAATAGACATAAGGTAATGTTATAATTCGTTATTTCAGCATTACACAATGTGTTATTTTAATTATTGCAGCGATAGGTCGCGTGTGCTAGACATAATTCAAGAAATAGACAGCGTGTTGTAACTAAAGATGACGTCTGATTTATTCCAACAACACGCGATGTGATGTTTAATACAATTACAAGAACGAGTAGTGTCTCTGTCAAGTTTAAATTATTTTATCGACACGCTGTATTGTTTTAATGTTACAAAAATAGGCGATGTGATATTTTAATGATTACAGCAACAGGCTGTTTCGATAATATTATTACTGCATTATCTGAACTACCTCAACTGTTGTAATTTTTCAGCAATTATCGGTGTGTTGGTCTAAAAATTATTAAACAGAGATCCTACAATGTTTTTTTTTAAGAATCATGAGGCCGTGCGTGAGCACGACTCCATGATTCCCATCCCACCCCCTTACCCGGGCTCAGCACACTAAGTGCTATACACCGGTCTAACATGCCCCACCCCTGAAAGACATGCAATCCAACATACACACCACACACAACATCCATGGACACGCCGGATTTAACTTAATCAGAAAATTTTCCCGCGAGCAGGAGACTCGAACCTACTGCCGTTGAGAATTTAGTTTCAAAGCCTGGGACAATGTTTTAAGACATTAAGTTTCTGTAAATTACTTTAAACAACACTTTATGTATTGTATTATTGCTTTAAAAAACCTTGGCATTGTTGTATTTCCAGTATCTTTAACAATACACGGTGCAACGGTGTTTTAAAGCGCAATTTTTTTTCTATCGGAACCCATTTCAACAAACAGGAGAGATGCTTAACAATACATTTGCAAACAACAATAAGACTTCTCATCTCCTTAATTATTCTTCACGCATCAAACATTTAATTTCCGGTTTTAGGAGTAATGCGACTCGATTTATGGCAGGCCATTTTTATATTTTATGTGTTTTATTTCAAATATTTTGATTGCCATTGTAAGTAGTAATAGGGCATTGCATAGCTAAGCCAACACCGTTTGATTTTTTTTTCATTACCTATGTGAGTTAGTTGTGTCAAGCGTGTCAAGCAAGCCGATAAGACTTCTATCAAGCAGTACAGCAATTTCTTAAAACAAGGATAATTCCTTGCAACAAAATAGAATGTTATTTTATTTACAATCTGTACTATTAATTCCTACATACATTTATACGAACACTTATTTAGTACTTGGTTTTCATTTTATTAATTTTCTTTATTATTTTTTTTAACTTAGAGGAGAAAGGGACGTCCAAGATACATAGGGCTTTAACGGCTACTTTAGGTGAAATTAGTCATAATAGAGAAGTGTCGGTTATTAAACAAATTACATACAATAGTGCGTATAATACTCAATTTATTGATACACTAATTAAAGAGAAAAATTTTAAATTAGCTATTCAGATAATTTATCCAACTACTTCATCAGATAAAATGAAATACGCCTCAATTTCATATTTTGGCAATCAATCAGAAAAAATTACCAAAATTATAAACAAAACAAATAAATGTAAAATAACTTTTAAAACAACAAAAAACATTTTAAACGCTTTGTTTATTGCTAAAGAAAAAACAGACAATTTACTAAAATCAGGCATCTACAAATTAAATTGCTCGCACTGTAATTCGGTTTATATAGAACAAACAATTGGAAATTTTGATATTAGGTACAAGGAACACGTACGTTGTTATAAGTATAAACATCTCCATAAATACAATTACGCTAAACACTTATTAGAACACAATCATTTAATAACATCTAATAACACTATTAATTTGCTACACATTTGTGGTGACAAACGTAAGTTGGATATACTAGAAGCATTTGAAATTTATAAACATTTAAAATCTGTACCTTTAATGAATGAACAAATTGATCTACCTAATTCACCAATATTAGACGTTTTGGAATGAGAAATCAAGTCATCTGGAAACAGATATAGAAAACCAAGATCAAGTTATGAAGATTTATTGTTCCTATAGCAAACACCAAGCTAAAATAAAAACCTGTTGAAGTTAAGAATTGTTTTATTTACAATAAATTAATATATGCAATGATTTTCTACGTATTGTAAAAATAACGTTAACAGCATACTTACGCAGCACTGCAGTAGCAAAGAGCAGAGACAATGATGGAGTCTGGGGAAAACGTGTGTTAGTATGTCTTTTACTGGAGCAGTTGTTAAAGACAAGGTAAACTCAATGCAGCTGCATACAGACATATAGCTGAGAGTATTCATTCACGCGGTCACGGCCAAATAAGTAATAAATGGTTTCTTGAACTGACTGATCACTTGTTTGTTGTGTGTCGTTTATAGAATAATAAAAAGTCGACATTTCTGTGAATGAATAAACTTTGGTAGCTTAAATTTATTCAATACATTAAAAAAATGTTTTTTTTTTAACAGTAAAAGGTTAATTTGTACAGAAACATTGATCTTCACAATAAAGTTGTAACATGCAAAAACTTACACAATAAACCTCGACAAAACAAGTTGATTTGTACAAAGGCCAGTGTCCGGATTTCTAGTCTGCTATTTAGTCAGTATTTAAATTATGGGGCATACAATTAATAATAAATTCTCGCATTATTCCTTTAAATATATAGTTGGCGCAGGTAGTTTATTATCTTGAACTATTTGGCAACGGAGTTGATAAGCGTAGAGCGTAAGATGGTCTGAGGTTTTAAAAGTAATACACAAAACAATTTTATGAAACTTTTCTATAACATTTTTTAGTGCAGTGTTTCTAGCTTAGCTCAACAATAAAGTAACACTGAATTAAACGATGTATTTCAAATATTGCAGCTATAGCTATTGAAACCTTGTAAAATCGTGCAACTTGTTTCACGCATAACTGAACGAATTGTTTTTATTTTCTTATTGAAGTTTAACAAAATTTTTTGCTGTTCCGGGCCTAAAAATCCGGTCTTTGGTACAAACAAAATAGATTGCTACAAAAAAATTTAAATACAGAAAACAATTATTATTTCTTACAAAAGAAAAGCTCGACGTCGGGCAACCGCCACGGGCTTCCTCGCTTCTATTAAAATTTTTAAAATATTTTGAAACTTTTGACACAGTTTTATGAAAATTTAGAAAAATTCTAGAATTTTCGTAATGCATCAAATGTATTTTCTACGATTTTATTCGGAAAATTTTACTGAAATTTTAATATTTTTATATACGTTTCTGAAATAACCAAAATGTAGGAACATTTTTGGAGTTTATGAAAAATTTTTTGAAATTTAAAAATTGAGATTCGAAAATTTCTAATTTTTGATAATTTGGTAATTTTTTGAAACATTTTAATAATTTTCAATTTTGAAAACCATTTACCGAAATTAAAAGCATTTGAAAATTGTTGAAAAGTTTGATAATATAAAGAACTACTACATTTTTGAAAATTTTATAACTTTTTGAAAAATAGAAAACCAAAAATGTTTGAAAATTTTCTAATATTTAGAAAAAAACATTATATATAAACTTTTTTGTTGGTCTAGGCATAGGTAGCGCCCACTCTTTAATCGTAAAAATTATCAAAAATGTTCAAGCTTTTCCAAAATTTAAAAAAATGTTTAAATTCTAAAATATTAATATCTATTTTTTTTGTGAAATCAAATATAATTTTTTTAGAAAACTTCTTTTTTAACAACAAATCAAATGTTTTGTACATTTCAGCTTTATAATGAAAATCTATTTCTATTGTACGAATCAACCTTTTTTTTGAATATCGTCCTTTTGTTCTATAAAATTATCTTATTAAGGTACGCAAAATACCAGTCAATTTTAAATTTGTTTTTGTTTGGCTTATGATAACAAATATATTTTAGTGGTGAAATAATGTAGGCAAGATTTAAAAGAATCTGAGAAAACCACAGTGTTGAGTTTGTTCAAAAAACTACTATTACTAAAAGTCAGTAGGGCAAAACAGAAGACATGTTTTCATAGAAAAAAATATTTTTGGGGAGCAAGATCAAGTAAGTTAATTTCCATGCAAAAACAACTTTTAAGAAAAATCTGCGACAGTTAATTCTAAATAAATTTGTTATCAACATACAGTTTTTAGATATTGCAAAATATTTACAAAAAAAAATAGCAAAAATAATGTTTAATTCCAGAAGCTACGTATGACCACTACGTTTTGAAGTGGTATTATTATTTTTTGAACATACCAACAATTTAAGAACATTATTTGTTTTAAATCGCCCTGTATGTTGAATATTTTTTATGTTACAGTTTACTCTATAATTTAAATAATGAGGCTGATGTTGTCTAATAGCTTTCAACGATTTGATTGATTAGGTAGCATTAGTGTTGGTTTGAAGGTCTACAAAATTTACATATATTATTAGGACAGGCAAATAATCGTAACGAATTGGTGTCCCTTGTTTGTAAACATTTTATTCAAAGTAATGTAAACAGTTTCATTTTTTCGCCATCAGAAACTAGTTGTTACAAAACAAAAACCTTGAAATGTTTGTGGGTAATAAATATAAAAAGAAAAAAAAGAAAACGACATTAAAAAGGGAATTCTAAAAAAATCTTCAAAAAAACTTGTAATTAATTTATTTTAATGCTTTGATTATTTTCACATATTTTGACATTCCTGCATGTGAAAATAGACCAAGAAAAACAAGATTATATGTCGGTCTTGCCAGACGTAATTGACACATTGATCTGGAACTCAAAGACCGTTATCAAACACTACATTGCAAGAACGTATCAAAACAAAATCAAGGTTTTGGCTTCGTAACCATTGCTGCGCATAAAATACATGAAGATCCTGAAAATATTAGCCAATATTTTTTGGGGAAGGTATGTAATGAAAGTTGTTTTTACTGGAGCTTTTTTCAGTCACCTTTTTCTCTATCAATAATTTTACCAACATTTTTGTTGTAGGCCTGTTTTTCAAAGATGTTTTTACCGTAAACCGAAAATGGTAGCCAAAAACCGAAAGATTTTTTTTTATCGAATGTTATTAGTGTAATGTTTTGGCTATTTCGTGCCGCTACCGTGGCGAGGGTAGATCTCGACTAACAGTGCAGACGCATAAAGAGCATTTACCAGTGGCGTAACTTCAGATTTTAGGCCCGGCGCGGCGGCAAGACACCTGAAGGGCCCTGGCCCCATCGTCAAAAAACCTTCAATAATAAAGTAATTGATAATAACAAATTAAGAACAATTTCTTCAATAGGAAAAAAATTATTTGCAGTCTAGTAAATGAAAATAAATATATTAAAGGCGTGTCTAATTAAGATACGCAAATCTTAAATTTTCTGAAGTTAATGTGTCTGGGTCGGTACCAAAAAGTGTAGGTGTTGTGTTATTATTAAATATAATCTCACTTCAGTATTTTTCATTGTATAAATACATACATAGTTACTTGTTGTTGTTGCAGCGGCGCTACAGTCCATATCGGACCTTGGCCTCCCTTATTTTTTTCGCCATTTATCCCTGTCCTCTGCCCATTTCTTCCAGTTGTTTATTCGTAGGATGGTTTTGGCATTTTCTGTCACTGCATCACTCCACCTTTTTCGTGGCCGACCCCTACTTCTTCTTTCTTCTGGGTTTTGTTTTTCCACCCGTTTGGCAATATCACTACCATCCATACGTCGCACATGGCCTGCCCATCTTAGTTTTCCAAAACCTATAAATGTCACTATGTCAGTCTCTTTAAAATCCTGGTAAAATTCGTGGTTCCATCTTCTTCTCCATATATCTCCCTCTTTGGTTGGTCCATAAATCTTTCGTAGAACTTTCGCCTAATCGGTCTTCATTTTTCTGAGTCATTGTCCAGACTTCGCTTCCGTATGTAATTAATGGTCTGATTAGAGTTTTATATATCATTGTCTTCACCTCTCTGTCAATATCTCTGTCTTTCAAAATTCCATTGCACGCGTAAAAAGCTCGATTTGCTTGTATTATCATGGCCTTTATTTCTTCCGTCTCATCATTATCATTTGTTATTTTAACTCCCCGATATTTGAAACTTTTAACTACTTCTAGATTATAGTCTTCGACTCTTAAGTTCTGTCTTACTCTAGGCTGATATTTGGTAACTGTCATTACTTTCGTTTTATCTTCATTAATTGTTAATCCTATTTTTCGCTCTTGGTGGTCCAGTTCCATACTTACTTACATGGAATTCAAATGTTTTTTGTTAAACATAAAAATAGAGATAGTCGAAATTCAAAACATTTTATTAAAAAAACTTTGGAATAGTGAAATAAAAAAATATAAATGCGTGGCTCGCATTTAACTGGATTCTCCGCTTATTGTAGTAGCATTGCTCTGCCTAATTTTGGTATAAAATTTAACACATCCTTTGACATTGTTTTTTTTTCAAACCGAACCAACGCAACGTCACACTTAACTATAGCAAAGAATTTTTGGAACTAAAAGTTTCTGAACTTTAAATAAGTTTCAGTTGTAAAACTTGTTTCGTTCTTTTTCCTTCGCATTTCTAGTATTTTTAGTTCAGTATATTTTACCAACATTTTTTAGGAATATTTAATTTTTGGGACCATCTGTGCCTTTTCAAACTGTTTTCTGGTCAAATAAATAAGATTTTGCATCCGTTATTAAGCGTTCTGTTAATTAATTTACGTTTACTTTTTTCGCTTTTTTTTGTAGTAACTTTTTGTTCGGTTTTTTCTCATATTCGTACTTACTATGATTATTTTAAGTTCCATTTTTACTCATATTTTTCTGAAAATTTTTGATTAGTCACAATATATTTATATGGAAGAACGTAATCGCAATAAGAAAAGTCATAAACAGACTAACTAGTTTTCTACGTCTGTTAGATATATGTATAATGTAAAATGGTGTTAATTAACCCACTCAATAGTATAGTTAATGTGTTAATAATGCTCAAGCAGAAGGAATTAATTTATCCGTTTTCTACTGACCAATCCACGGTAAATTCTTCATAATTATCCTATTGAGCCGATCCATTACTCCGATAGTTTTATATACTAATATTACTCTGTATGCGTATTAATTGAAAGTTTTGAATAAAATGTTCTTATTTAGATGTAGTAATAATAAGTAAAATAAATATAAATGAGCAACTGTCAGAAAATTCAAAACCCTTTAGTTCTCACAAGAACTTTTGTACTCTAAATGTACATTTCGACTGCTAAGCAGTCATCATCAGTAGAAAAAACAAAAAAGAAGAACTACAGCGAAAACTGAAATCACAGTTATGGTGCAGAAACGTCCCTTGTGCTTGGTAAGTCAGAACTAACGCATTGTCGATGAGTGCGTCTGTTTTTATGGTTTCGTGGATCCTCGGTTCTATTTGGCGTGCATGCGTTGAACTTAAGTATACTTGTGCCAGCCAATCAAGTAATGCACGTCATAGATCACATGATCAACGAGCAGTAGCGCCGGTATCATAAAATAAAAAAAATCCAGAATGTAATTAGTCATTGCAGGTTATTCTTTTACTTTTTTTATATATTTACTTTTTAAATTTAGTAGACAACAGTAGGTTACTACAAAGCCCATGGATTTTTTTTAAATAATTAATAAATTAAATTATACAAATGTATATTTTATAGCAAAACTATTGTTATGTGTCATTACGTTGGTATTAAATCCAACACGTTTATATTTTGCTGTCAGAAAGTTGTCAGAAATTATTGCAGCTGTCATTGAAGGTTGGTTGTTCGTAGTTTTCTCCTTGTAAATAATTTGTTTATTTACTGCTATAAAAAGAGTTCTTATTAGAACTAACCTACATTGTATTTTTGTACACGTTTACAAAATGCCGAAACCTTTAAGCAGACAGTCGTAACAACTTGTCGCAGTTCCTTGCTAGACAAAACTCCTAATAGCAATTGGAATAAGCCCCAAATTGTCGAGTGGTCGAGGAACCATAATATTGAATGTGATTGTAGCTTATTGAAGATACAGCTGTTGGAGCTAGTTTCATTGTAAGTGCGAAATACACTGAAAGTGTAAAGTAAAACCGTAATTAAATTTATTTTTTAGAAATCAACCTCCAAAAACGTTTATCGTGGATACACTCGCTGAACAATATGGACATAGAGTGGACATAGAGTGCTCCGGCTTCCGCCTTACCATTGTATATTTAACCCGATCGAAAATGTATGGGGGATGGCTAAAAGATTCTATAACGATCATGTTGGAAGAGACGGAGGTGGCATGGAAAAAGCAACCGTAACCCCCCAAAAGTGGAAAAATTCTATTGATCATGCTGAAAAAGAAATAAAATCATGGTGGGAAGAGAAAAGATATTTGACACACATGACATAGCTCCAATAATTATTCATTTGAGCACAGATTCTGAATCCTCCAACAGTGAATACGATAGTGACCAAACATAATTCGCTATAGTGGTGCGTAAACACCTGAACTTGCAAGCACTGTCCAAAACTAAACATTGTTACCTAAATATGGAATTCTTTTTATCACAGAATGCACTCTACTTTATTTTTAACTAATTATGTATAACATAACAAGTGTCTTTGCACCGTTACAACCAATAAATGTTAACTTCTACAACTAGAGTATGTTTTTATTTAATAATTATTAGCTGCTGCGGTTTCTACTTGCTTTATATTAAATTTAAATGTCAATATTTGAGGTTACGTCTTTTGTTTGTTGTTCCACTTTAAACTGTTTCAATAGAAATATACACATACAAGGTTCTGACGTCATCAAATTTATATATGACGTGCATTACCTGATTGTCTGGCTATACTATAATGATGAATTTGGAATAAAGCCGGAATCTTGATTTAAAATGTTGTCTTTGAATTTGTAAATAAATCTACTTTCCCATGCATCGAGTTCTCTGCTGTTTTTTTACGGATTTTAAGAGTTTTAAATCCGATATTAAAATAGGATGTTCAGAATCTAAAATATGTGCTGCTACACAAGATTTTTCGGGTCTGTTAAAACGGAAGTGCGATATGTGTTCTTTAAAACGTCAAATTCGTAACAATTGCCTATTTTCATTTAAACGGCATAAACCACAAAAACCTGTAAATAGTCACCTGTCTACAATAAAATCTCTCAAAGAACGTGATGTCTTCTACATGAAGGCAGATAAGAGTAATTCCACTGTCATTATGAATAAAGCTGATTATTTTGAGAAAGTTCAAACGATGTTAAACAACGGTGATTACTTATCAGTTACTAAAAACCCATTACCGTCTTACATTCGGTCAACAAAAGAAGTCATCAGCTCTTGCAA
Source organism: Ctenicera cuprea (assembly GCA_958336395.1). Lineage (NCBI taxonomy): Eukaryota > Metazoa > Arthropoda > Insecta > Coleoptera > Elateridae > Ctenicera > Ctenicera cuprea. Next base: position 1,295,505 of record OY284488.1, on the reverse strand, counting down.
AAAAAAATTAATTCCTATAGAATTCCGATACAAGTTAACAGTTACGAATCCCGTGTTACCTAGACTTTATTGTTTACCAAAAATTCATAAAAATGATATTCCTATGAGACCAATTGTTTCTTGCATTAATTCCCCTACATACTTAATATCTAAGTGGCTTGTTGCACAATTTTCTTCGTTTTTGCCAAACAATAGTCTTGCAGTAAAGAATAATTTAGAATTTGTCAACTCCATTAAACAAACAAACATTCAAAATTACGAAATGATGGTCTCTTTTGAAGTCATATCGTTATTTCCCATCATTCCAGTAGATGTTGCATTAACTGTTCTAAAAGATTGGTTAATAACACAAGACATCATTTCCGAAAAAATCTCCGAATATATCTCACTAACAAACCTGTGCATGACCCAAAACGCTTTCACATTTAATGGACAATTTTACCTTCTTTCGCACGGCACTGCAATGGGAAACCCTTTGTCCCCTTTTTTGGCCAATATTTTTATGGACCACTTGGAAAAAACAGCCAAAGATAATTTCTCTTATTTCCCTCGAATATGGTACAGATATGTCGACGATATTTTTGCTATTTTTGCTAAATCCACAAATTTAAACAATTTCTTCGCACAGGTAAACGAGATGTACCCTTCAATAAAATTTACTATTGAAACTGAAAAATCTAATAAACTTCCATTCTTGGACTTGAAAGTTATTAGAACCACTGAGGGAAATATCGAGCTTGATATTTACAGAAAAAACACACACACTGCCAGATACATTATGCAAAATTCACATCATACACCCGCACATAAACGTGCAGCTTTTAATTCACTAATTCATATAATTCAATATACCTCTGACACAAATACGATACAACAAAGAATTAAATTATATTTTTGAAATAGCAAAATTCAATGGCTACTCCCTTTCATTGGTTAACAACATCCTACAAAAAGCTAATGCCAAGAAACAATTTTCTCTTAAAACTACACACACAAAAGACAGATCATATTCTCAAAAAAACATTGGACCCCTTTAACATACTTCCCACCTACATCTAATAAAATTACTAGCATTTTCGAAAATGCAGGTTTTCGGCCCATCGTTTCAACGAAAAATAGTCTCAAAAATCTACTAGGTAACACCAAGGACCCTTTGTCGACAGAAGACCAGTCAGGAATTTATCAAATAAACTGTTCTACTTGTCCCATGCATTATATTGGACAAACCAAAAGGAAATTAGGCACACGTTTTAAAGAACACATATCGCACTTCCGTTTTAACAGACCCGAAAAATCTTGTGTAGCAGCACATATTTTAGATTCTGAACATCCTATTTTAATATCGGATTTAAAACTCTTAAAATCCGTAAAAAACAGCAGAGAACTCGATGCATGGGAAAGTAGATTTATTTACAAATTCAAAGACAACATTTTAAATCAAGATTCCGGCTTAATTCCAAATTCATCATTACTTAAGTTCAACGCACGCACGGCAAATAGAACCGAGGATCCACGAAACCATAAAAACAGACGCACTCATCGACAATGCGTGAGTTCTGACTTGCCAAGCACAAGAAACGTTTCTGCACCGTAACTGTGATTTCAGTTTTCGCTGTAGTTCTTCTTTTTTGTTTTTTCTACTGATGATGACTGCTTAGCAGTCGAAATGTACATTTAGAGTACAAAAGTTCTTGTGAGAACTAAAGGGTTTTGAATTTTCTTTATAATAATAAGTAACTTAATAGCGCACTTGGCTACTCACAGCAAAATTCGCCATTTTAAATGAATTTTTGCTTTCTTGTGGTATTGCTGTGACATCTTATGTTTAATAACACTGGTCACCACATTATTAAGTTTTTATTTTTTCTTTATTTTTTATATACAATTTATTTTTGTTTTCTAGTTCTAATTACAGTCTTAAAAAGTTATTGCTTCTAACAGGTCAGGTTTTGGAAATATTAACTTAAAGATTGAATAAAAGATATTACGCATTTAATACTAATAGGTACTAATAGGCAACTAATAGAGTAAAGTGACCAAATATGGAATACCATTTTGTTATTGATAACTAAAAAAATCTTTTTATTAAAAAAATTGTTCGTTATCTCCCTAAAAGCGTTTATAAAGGATCATTTAACAAGATTTTTGAGGTTGTATAGGAATTGAACTTCCCAAAAAAAAGTTATGAGCTCATACATAAAAAGTTGCATTTTTCTCATTATCAGAAAAGTGAACCTAATATGGAATACCGCTTTAGATATACAAAATATGTAGAATAAACTTTTATTTAATCTCAGAAACATAATACTACAAACACATTATCAAAAATACTTTAAAAAAATTTAGAAACTGAGCAAATAATTAACATAAAATGGTAACTGAAGAACAACTTTTTCACTCACAAAAATAACCAGCACATACACAAGTTATTTGCAAAAATCACAAACAAAATGCTCGTTCAGTGCGCCTGAGCATTCCTCATGAGCCCAATACCTGCACAAACTACACTGAATCCAGATTTCTCCGCTAGTGTCTTCGGAAAAACGCCTGTAGCAAAATATGCAAGCAGCATCGTCGTCAGGGGATTTTGCAGATACTTCGTTAGATAGATCATCATCGGAAGAATCTTGTAGTTCAAAAGCGTCATTTGATCCATCTGATGAGCTAGATGGCAAACGTTTTCGTTGCTGTCTTTTGGTAACGGCTAATCCGCTTGGCCCTGCTTCATTGGTGTTTCTTTTGTCATTGTTTTTCTGTTTGTTGTTATCTGTTGTAAGACGCCTTGTAGCTTTTAATTTCTTTTCGGCGCTTGCGACGATCGAAGTTTCCAACTCTTTGAGATACGGAGATGAAGTTATCACATTCGCCTTACCTGGTTTTCTCCCTCTGGATCCAACCTTTTTTTTAAGTAATGGAACTGGCATTATTGCTTTAGGCGATACGTAATTAGGGCGATTCATATCAGTGTCTGATGAGCTATCGTCTGAGCGTTTTTCTTGTTCTAGTTCGGCAGATAAAAATTCTGATTGGTCGAATATGTTTCGGTTGACTGGATACACGCCGGTTGCCTCAAATCCATTTTTAGCATAGGCACCACTCTGCACTTTGAGGTAGGCTTTACCAAACACTTCAGCTACATCAAACTGGGTAATTGCACGTTGATGTTGCCTCATAAAAATGCGGATTTCCTCGGAGTAAAACGTCTTTAAAGGCCCCATTATGGATTTATCTAAAGGCTGCATTTTGTGCGACGTATGCGGTGGTAAGCTTACAACGGTCACATAGTTTGCCTTTGCTAATTCTAAAAAATTAAGGTTTCTTGTGTGGCTATAGTGTCCATCCAAAATGAGAAGGACAGGATCCTCTTTTGATGGTTTTACTTTATGAAGGAAATGTTTAAACCAATCTGTAAAAATTGCGGTTTGAATCCAGCCACTTATATGGCAAGAAAACAAGGTTCCTGGCGGGGCACCTTTTTCGAGTAAAACGCTCATATTTTTTCTCGGAAAAATCAAACAAGGCGGAACGAAAGTGCCACCAGCGCTCATACATAAAACCGCCGTAATAAGCGAGCCGCGCTCAGCAGAGGTTAATATTCCTACCTGCCGTTTTCCCTTCAAGGATATAACTTCACTGCATTTGGACGGAACGATAGTTAAGCCAGTTTCGTCCGTGTTAAAGACTCTGTCTGGTGGATAGTTATGTTCATCCATTTTTGCTTCAAGGAGATCAAAAAACCTGCCAACATTCTCCTGTGTAAATCCAAGAACTCTCGCCAGTGAAGTTCCAGTAGGTTTTCTAATTGTTAACCTTGGGTGTCTCTGCAAAAAACACTTCAGCCACTTTCGTCCAGCCCGCTGAATATGCTCAGAAAATCTGTGGTCAACTCCGTTTGCAACTGCTAACTGATATGCCAATCTCATGACGTCCATTCTTGTCATCCCAAAGTAATGCTTGTCCATGTCTAACAAGTGTCTTTCGAGCTCATCTTCCAATTCTGATGAAAACACAGGTTTTCTTCCTAATTTAGTCTTTGAAATTTGATGAGGTGTACCTTCGTTTTGGCATAGCCGAAATAGTGTGGTTCTAGGTACTTGAAATTCTTTGGCTGCTTTTAGGTAACCCATTTGCTTTTGCCGTACCGCTGTAACAGCTGCCGACATCCTCTCGTCATTCCACAACTTCCTTTTTTTATTCGTTTTTTGCGACATTATCTTCCTGAAAAAAAATATCTTTCATTTGTATTACAATAGTAGGTTATTTTGGACAGTTCTGGATCCACCCCCCACTCCTGGCCTTGAGTTCAAGGTCAAGGACACCCCCACTCCTACCCCCACCCCTGGCCTTGAGTTCAAGGTCAATGTCAAAAAAATTTTTCGGCCTGCGGCCGGCTTGTCCTGCGGACGGCTGAGATTTGCGCCCCGTCTGGACTGGAGCATCCCCCCACTCCTGACCTTGAGTTCATGTTCAAGGTCACGGTCCAAAAAAATTTTTTCGCGTGCGGCGGGCTTGTCCTGCGGACGGTTTGTCCTGCGGACAACAACGCTTATAGTTGGAGTCCTATCTGAAGAAGTGCTCGCAGCATAACCTCACTAGCCCCTTCTAATCTCAAGACCATTCTCCTCCTTTACCCGACGGCCACGCCGTCCACCAGCTTAGTCGCAGGTACAAGAGTGGGGGATGGGTGGAGTCAACTCAAGGCTAAATAGATTCAAGGTTGTGAGGATTTAAACATTTAAAATAAAGAATTAAAATTAAAAAGTATAAATATTTATTGCCAATAATAATTAATATACAACAGTTCCCCGTTCCTATATCGTGAGGTAAAGCTCAGCACCTGCCGAACCACGTTGTTTCTGTACCACTCCTCCAAGGGTTTCGTCAAGGGTGCCTCCAACGTTTTTAGTCTTGCAAACTCGGCAAGCAGTTCCCCTTGCAGATCTAGATCGTACTCGATCGTGGCAACCGCATACACTTTCTTACCCTCGAAGGAGCTTCCCCCCTCTTCCACAAACTGCTGGAACCGTTGGTAGTGACTGGTCCTTGGGGGTTGGAAGAAGACATCTTCGTCGGAAAAGTTGTAAAGTGACATGATTTTCAGACTTAGACTCAGACGATAACTGATGCTGTAAAGCTTCTACACGAAATATAAAGTAAAATACGCAACCTTCGTGAAATATGGCCGTGAAAGTCAAGGTTATGGGTGCCCCTTTCCACCACCACCACTACAAAGTGCGACCTTGACTGATTGCAATATAAAGAGCATGCTTGTTTCGATATTTAGTTGAGTTTGTTTAGTTCGCGAAAGAAGATCGAGTTCGTAAAAGTGATGGATAATTTATTACAAAGTATCGAAAAGGTGAAAAACCAAGTGCGAATGAAATCGGGGGAGATTGTTAGTTGTGTAAATGCTAAACAAACTGCACCGTATCCAATATTGATACATTGCAGAAGTTATCCTCTAAATAAATCGCGAAGCAAGTTTGTAGCGGTTGGTCTGTCAAGTTATACACCGCATTGGCCTGTAGTGCAACTGTATGGTTGTAAAAATGACTGGATAAGTTTCAATGAAGAAGAATGGAAAGTGTTCCTGGCGAATCAAGGGGTGATAACAAACTATTTCTTTTCAAGAGATTTTGAAGTTCAACCAGTGAGCATAAGTCCTTCAAAAACCATTTCCTTCCAAACTGTTGCAAAAACAAAAGTGATAATCATACAGGACCAGGGTGCATCTGAAATTTATTTGGGATTGGAGTCTCTTGTGGAATTATGGGAACTCCTAGCATTAATTGATTGTCGATTGGGTCTGTTAAAAAGTTTGGAGTTTGAAAAGTTTTACACAAGCGTTATCAAAGGGGTTGCCTGTATGTCTGGCGACATAAAAAGCAACATTCATAGCGTATTGATGAATTTAAATATAAAGTCTGAAAATGTTGTGTGTATGTTGGAGATGTTAAAATTTGGTGAACAAATAATTACATGTGACGTTGAATTTGAAAACTTTGCAAATAAGATTAATTAACAAAAGGTGTCAGAATGTGGATGGTATACTCTGCAGCATCGCGTCCTGTGGCTACAGATTTACACACAGCAGTTATACTTCTTCAGAGTTTGCTTCAAGACTTGGCATTCGATGCTGGACACGAAAGCGTGTATGGGTTTGAACGATTCGGAACTATCAGCGAGCTTGAGGAGTTAGAAAAAAAATATCAGAAGGGGGTCAAGTTATGTCGGAAATTTTTGGAGAACCGAATATGTGGAAAGCTCCTTCTGGAAAGTCTAATCGATATTGATTTAGAGGAGTTTACTGCTGAAGTTGAAATATTTGTGGGTAAAGATTAAAACCTGATATATAACGATCAGTTGAAGAGCAGGCAATCATTACGTGAAAGTTCTATAAGGTGTTGAGATGCCGATCGATAAATTTGGAAGACACTTGCATAGTCATCATGACCCTCAAATTTTTCTTGCAGAAATGGGTGAGGCGGAATTAAGAAGCGAATCTAATTTATTATTACTGGCTCTTAGGACCGATGAGAACGCCAATTTTGTTTTTCTTGGAGATGAAGCTAAAGGCGACAGACGCGTGTATAAGTGTCCAATAAGGGGAACCATTACAAATGTAAGAATCTCGGTGAAGGAAGTTAAACTTTATATTAACGACAAAGAAATTAAGTACACTGATTTGGTTGGAGTAGACCTGAAGGTAGACGATGAGATTACAGCTATATATAATATAAAGAATAGCTACCAAGCGTTGATGTTGACGTTAACTTTGCAAAGCCCCCTTATAGTGCATGCATAAATGCCATAAAATGGTTCGCCAAGTGAAGTTTGATATGTCAAAAAATAAAATCCACAATATGATAGTATGGAGTTTCGCATATCGGCAAAGTAGAATTAAGTTTTGGGAATTTGTAGCTGTAGATCGATGTAGATTTCAAAGAAGAATTGAAGATACACATAAAACGCTTGTGAAAGTTTTAAGTTTGAACCATAGAAATAAGATATACTTAGAACGCTTTGCATAATTTTATAAAGAAATTAAAATGTATTACTATTAATAATGTTGATAGCTTGTAGTATGTTAGAAATGTTTTTGCATTACAATGTATTATTAACGAATATATCTATCGTTTTAACGAAACCTGTATTTTATTAAATAAAACTAGTAAGTACATAAAAAATTTATTTGAAAATTATTGCATTACATAGTGTTCGTATAAAATATAAACATTAGACAATGCACAATAACATAGTGGTTTCATATGATGCATGCAAGATGGTTTTGATACACTCAGTGCTGGTTGTTCTTCAATTTCAATTATATGTTTATCGATGAAACTTCTTAAAAATGTAGCTTTTTCATGTCCCTTTACGTAGACTACGTCAGCATCTTGAACAAGTCGCATCAAAATTTTTGGAAATAAGAAAATAGGCGTGAATCCTTCATCCCAATTAATACAGTGATGATTTTTCATCAACCAATTAGCTTTTTGTTGTAAATTTTGGGGTAACGCAGAAAAATGAAACGGAGCTCTAAAAATGTAATGTGAAATGGTGTTTCCATCGTATGCAGCTAATTCTTTTGGTGAAAAATTTTTTTCGGAAATCATGAAACCTTGGAGATCTATTATAACAAACATGTTGTTGCTCCTAAGGCACTGATTAAACTAACCATTTGGTTTTAATCTTACAGCTGTTTAACTGCTTTTGTTAGCGCGTTGTATGTAAACACGCGATCGTGCAAAACCAGGCAATACGCTATTGTATCGGCCGCCATGTTGACTGCCGTTTCAAATTCGAGTCTAAACACAACAGCATTAGCTTGTAAGTAATCCTTTTGATTCGAACAATCCACAACAATCAGAGGAGCAATTTTTTTAAATTCTTCTAGGGATAATAGAGGTTCGTTATGTTTGTTATAGTATGTTGATTGAAAGTGTGAATACATTTCGTATAGAGTTGCATAATGATTATTTGCGAAATCGATATTCAAATTATCGTATGGATATCTATCGGTGTTTAAGTAAACTCGAAGATTTGTAATACTACAATTATCAAATTCGTTCATTTTTTTGTCGATTTTTCCAGAACGATCTGTCTGGAAACCCAGTATAACTTGTCGCGGAGTCTGTAATTTTGTACTGGTGGCAATCGCATGAGAATGTTGCGTAACTTGATTTAGTCCTGAGATTATATGAAGTTGCCAACTTCTAAACGGTACTTGAGTGTCGATATTTTTATCTATGTATTTCGTTAGAGCTAATTCTTGAGCAAGGCCTGCTGTAATATGGGGAACTTTCCAATAAAGTTTTTCAATTGTAACTTTGACATCTTCATCTATATTTGGACTATATATCGCATCGTTATCTGTATTACTTCGAATTAACACCAATTCTTGCCTGATATTTAGTACCACTTTTCCGTAATCCTCCGCAAAGCCCAACAGCATGCTGAGGGGTATGCAAACGTTAAAATTACCAGATGCATCAACTATTTTGCTTGTTGCGTTGGGAAGCCATCCAGCGTTTTGAAGCTTTTTAATATCGTTAGAACTGTAGGAAACATAACCTTTCATAGTAGATGTTATACCAGGTTTCGTTACCGAATCAACTACAACGCCATTCATTTCATAGCGAATTTCGCTAAATAGGTGGGCAACTCCATTGTTAACAAATGTTGCGTTTGTAGCTCCTCCAGCTGTTTTTAACAATTTTCCTTGTATATACAAGTAACTTAAACCGGGTAGTGTTGACATATCTTCTTGAATCGGAATCCGGATTTCGTCATTATTTTCAAAGCGATTCGTATAGGGTTGATGGGTATGTATTTGATTGCTAACAATTGAATTGTCAACAAGAACTTTTTCACTAATGTTTAAAATACTCATTGTAACACTTGAAAACCTAACGATTTAAGAAATGCTTTATTCTTCTTTGTCAACTGATCGGCTGACGACCTCTTACTGACTGCGGAACGTTTGGTATGTCTCATGTTATATCCTTTTGGAGCTGTAGATGATGTGTCTGAGCTAAAATTGCTGTAAGTGGTGTTGAATCTGAAACCCATTATAGCTTCTTCAAATGCAAACTGACCGTCACGGTTTCTGAACTGAAACTGACAGGAACATCCTCTTGGTCGAGTATTTTAATTGTTATGTTGGTAATTATTTTAGTGCTGATTGGAAGATAAATGACTGGATTTGGAGACGCAACTATTTTGTATCCAGACGGTACAGTAGGAAAAAATTGATGAATTATATGACCTGCTTCCCCATTCTTATAAGATCCTAACGATATATTGCAATGTATTAATATGGAATTTATTTTCATTATCTTAGTTATATTTTCAGACGAATGCCACACATTGGGTTTATATTTTTGAGGTAGAAATCCTAGTAAATCTCCTATCGAGTTATCCGCAGTGAAGTCTATTTCGTGCGACGACTTAATCATCGTTTTCAGCGTGCTGTTACTACCTTTTATTAAAACGTATTCTCGGTTAGCTGGATTCAGGCTAGTTTGTATGTAGTCGTTGATGTCGTTAATTTCATAAGCTCCTTGGGGTATCACAATATCTTCTCGCCCAGTAAGTTTGAAGACGTTCTTCGGTGGTGATATATTGGGAATAGAATTGTACGACTCAAAACTAAGTAAACCCATTACATATTCGCTGTCTTCTTCCAAAAAAAGTGGTGGATTAAAATCTGCACTTAATACTGATGAGTTACCGGTAAGAGTAAAAATGGTGGACATTCTGAAGTACTTTATTCAAGAACTCAAAGCGCACTGCAGGTACATGTCAGTTTACGTAGCTATATAAAAACTGCAAACACAGATGACCACAATTGTAGGAATTTAGGTTCTGATATCTATCAAAGTTGTACGCGATGTTATTCTTGCTACCGTCGCTGCGAAAGTATTTTATTAATTCAAGAGGAGGTTTCAAATGCCCTATGCTGTCGAAGTATGTTACGTTTTCACTACGCTTCACGTAGGCAGTCCAATGGGTGCCAGGACCTATATTATCGTCGAGATTTACGATACCGCATTCGTTTTCATGAATTCTAGATGGCAAAGCATTGCGCATGAATACTCCTCTAAAATACGGAATTTTTAATATTTTAGCATACTTCGCTAAATCAACGTTTGTTAACGCTCGTCGCGGTAGCTTCACAGTTAGTTTTTTGGTTGGTAGGGTCTTAAATATAATCCAAATCCTCTTTTGTAGGGTCCCAAATGTAGACCTTTTCCAAGAGCAACCGACTCCATCGCTTTATTATGTCGCTCCTTTTCTTTAAGGTCCTTTGCAGCAGATTTAGCATCTCCCACTGCTTTGGCGATTGCTGCAGCTCCACCTCCTAAGGATCCTAGGGCGCTTAAAGCGGCAAATATTGGTATGAGTGGTAAAATACCACCAGTTTTAGGGATTTTGATTATTCTAGTTTTTGGCTGAGCAATTTTACTTTTTTTAATGGTTGCTAAAGCTAGCTTTGCAGCTTTCATTACATCGTATCCTTTATTACCTTTAATACGGTTTCGCGCACGCGTGACCGCACCGGTAAAGCTAATAACTCCACCAGAACGTATTTGCCTCACTTTTTTTGAACTTCTCTTTTTACGTAGAGCACCCATTCCTAGTTTGGTTTTTCCTTTCATAATACCTGTTATGGTTAGTGCTGCGGCTTTTTCTCCAAATTTAGCGTCTTTTGAACGAAAACGTTGCCACGCCTTTTCGGAAAGTATCTTGTCAGCTTCGTGTCGTTTCTGAAGATCTTGATGTTGAGAATATGCGATATCGTGCTCTTTGCACGCTTCGTCTAGCGGATTAATTCCCTGATCTCCCCTAGCAAGTCTTTTCTTTAAGCGAGTACCTGGACCACAATACTTATATCCAGGCACATGTAGTTCCACTGGCAAATTATTTATAAGCGTATTTAAAACACCACAACCTTTCCTTCTCACGGTTCGTCGACGAATACCTGGTTTGTGCGCGTAAACTCTCATATTAAACTATTGCGATCGATTGCAAAGTTTGAACTGCAAACATTTCTTTAAAACTTGTTCTTATATATAACTTGATCACTGGTTAGGTTTAGCTTAGTGTTTAGCGAGTGTACTGGAGAGAACGGTGTCGAAATGAAAAGGATTACAATTGAAAAACAAAATGTAACCCTACCGATCGTAAATCACGATGCTAAGTCATTGGTAAAACCATTTCAAAGGCATAGTGTTTTACTAGGGAAGAATTGTAAAAGAGGGCTTTTCGTGGGCAGCTCAGCCAGCGGTAAAACAAGCGTGATGGTTACTTTGATAGAACACCCTAACGGCCTACGATTTGAAAATGTTTATTTATATTGTAAGACGCTAGATCAGCCTAAGTATGCATATCTTAAGAACTTATTAACTCCGATAAAAGAAATTGGTTACGAGGAATACGAAGATGGGGCTGCAGTCCCACAACCTATGAACGCAAAACCCAATTCTGTAATTGTTTTTGACGATGTGGTCGGAGAAAATCAAAATATAATTGAAAATTACTATTGTTTCGGACGTCATAGAAATATCGACTGCTTTTACCTATGTCAAACGTATTCATCGATTCCCAAACAACTCATTAGAGACAATGCTAATCTGATAATAGTATTTCAACAAGATAAAACAAATCTCAAACACATTTACGACGACCACGTCATTGTGGACATGTCGTTCGATCAGTTAAAGGAATTGTGCTCTATTTGTTGGCAGGAGGACTACGGGTTTTTAGTTATAGATAAAGATAGTGCAATAAATTCCGGAAGATACCGGAAAGGCTTTGATTGCTATTTCCACATAAATAATTAAAACTTACTTCAAACTGTTAGTGGTTGGCGAACAACTGTAAACGCAAGATGGATAAACGTTTAGTTGCCGAACTGCTTAAAACGAGAAAAGCCGTAAAAAGGAAATATCAAAGTTTAAGGTCAGACATTGCTCAATCGCAGTTACAGTTGGCGGAACAATTAAAACCAATTTCCCAACCCCTTCAGGATCTAATATCAACTCTAAAAACTGAAAGAGTAGATACTCCTGATATAAAAAGTAAAGTTGAGCATGCGACCTCTCCACCCAAGCCTATTATTCCCCAACCAAATTTTCTAAAGTTAGAGGACATTGGAGAAATTTCACCAGAAACAGAATTACAGGATCATGTAGAATCAGAACAAACCGCAGAAGATGAAGTGCATGAAGAAAGCATCCGGGAAGCTAATAAAACCGTACAGCAAATGATGCAGTCTCAAGTTTTGGACCAGTTCTTAGAGCAGTATGACGGATTAGCTAGGCAATATATCGAAAACATGATACATGACACACAGGACGAATTTGATATGCACTACGGAGTACGATGGGATCTTGAGAGCAATAAATTTTCTATAGGCAATAAAGAATTAGACTTTGATGGGGAAGACATGGTCATAATGGATGGTGCAAATAGGGTGGTTTACAAAGGAACGCCTGGAATGTATGAGTTAATGTTTAAAAAGAAACCCATAGGTTACAGTAAAGCTGACGAAGACAATTATAAAGATATCGTTAATCGGTCTGCAGCCAACCGGCAAAATTACAATCCCAACGATCGAATAAGTGGTAATGCAGGACAAAAGTACAAAAACGTTGTTCGCCGTTTAGTTGAACCCAAGCGACGAGGTAAAGGACTCCTAAATTTAAATAACAAGCAGATTGAATTTGTTCCCTGGAAAAATCCGAACACGTTAGTAAACAGATTACAGATTTTAATAGCCTCGCAGTTGGCAGGTCATACCGGACATAATAACGAAATTCTTAGTATCATTGACGCTTTAAAAACAGAAAAAATTATTAAATAAACAAACCGATGGTTAAATAGAGACCCAAGCTTGACTTCTCATCACATAGTTACGAAATGCCGATCGATAAGTTTGGAAGACACTTACACGATTCTCGTTATAGAGCCTATCCCACTCATGTTTTGTTTAAAGTCAAAAATATATCGGAATTGTATTACGAAGTCCCTCTACACATCGTTGGATCGAAAACTGACAAAGCGGGATTCTTCAAACTCGGAAAGGGGCAAACAGAATACATATTTCCGTTAACGTCGGCTGTTGTTTTACAAACAAATAAATCTATAGAAAACGTGGAAGTGTATCTCAACAATGTTCATGTAACTAATCTGATCGGTCAAACATTGAAACGTGGAGATGCTTTCCGACTTAAGCTTCCCGATGGTGGAAAGGATGTTCTCATGTCGATGCAGTTAGTTCTTAAATGTTCACTGCAGCAGGAAAAGGTTCCAGTCTAACATGAACGTTAAACATGAAGTTGTCGAAGAATTGCACAAACCAGCTAGAAAAAATTTTAAGCGGCGACGCGTGATTGTCAAGGGAATAAACGATTTATTCCAAGCTGACTTGGTAGAAATGATACCCTACGCAAAACTTAACCAGGGATACCGATACATTTTAGTTGTGATCAACGCATTTTCCAAATACGTTTGGGCATACCCCGTCAAGCGAAAGACGGGTCAAGCAGTTACCGAAGCTATGAAGAAAGCGCTTAATGCTGCAACACAAAAGCCTAAAAATTTGCAAACAGATATGGGAAAAGAGTTTTATAATGCAGAATTTCAAAATTTGATGAAGAAATTCGGCATAAACCATTACAGTAGTTATTCAAATCTAAAAAGTAGCATAGTTGAGCGATGTAATAGAACTCTAAAAAATATGATGTGGAAGCAGTTCAGCTTTCAGGGAACCTACAAATGGTTAGATCTTTTACCAAAAATCGTAAAAGCGTATAATTCAAAGAAACACAGCACAACTGGGTTTAAGCCAAAAGATGTTAGTAACAAAAACGCACCTCAAATTTTACAATCTGTATACAGTCATACCAAAACGGTAGATCCTAAGAAACAAAAATTTCACTTGGGCGATCATGTTCGGGTGAGCAAATATAGAGCTGCATTTGCCAAAGGATATACCCCCAGCTGGAGCAACGAAATATTTAAAATTGCAAAAGTTCGTCTTACTAACCCAACAACCTACATATTGGAAGATGAAACTAAGCAACAAATAAAAGGAGGATTTTACGAGTACGAATTGCAGAAAACTAAACACCCAGATATATTCCTAGTGGAAAAAGTGGTTCGGAGAAAAGGAAATCAACTGTTCGTTAAATGGTTAGGTTTAGATAAGAGGCATAATTCATGGATATCTAAAACAGATCTTGTATAATTTTCTGAACTGTAATTATGATGAAATAAAATAATTTTTAATATGTATTTAGTTTAATTATGTTGCTATACAAACGTGTTTGTTCTTTAGATTGTCATTTACAAATAATTGATATTAAATAGACTTCAACGAAGTCACGTAAAATATAAACATTTTTCTCACATTTTTTAGTTGTTTTACTTTATTATAATATATATACACATATAAATAATGCTAATACAATCTACTTAAAAACTACAAAGCGCAAAGCAAATATGAGTAATAACGTACAAGAAAGTTTCTGTAAACGATTATGGTAGGACTCCTGCAGTAAACTAACAACCAGTACTGCTCACTCGCGACAACTGTAAATTAATTTAAATTGGTTCTGAAACGGCTGCCTCTAATAAATCCACCAAATCGTTAAGTCTGCCAACGCTAGGAATATCCTTGTGTCCCCATGCTAAAGTATTGGTAGAACCGGGAATAATGAAACGTTTGTCATCGTAAGAAGACAGCGCAACTTTATTAACCAGTTTGGTGTACATAGTGTGCAAACTAGAGCGAAAAACGGTCATCATACAAAACACTCTAGACTGCATGTTTGTAGCTACTGCGCTATACGTTTCCGTCGTAAGAGATTTTTCGATAGCGCATTTCTTCACACCCTTAGCCTTTCTATCTGTTTTATCCCGCGCATTTACACAGTATGATTTTGCACCCGTTCCGTAATAATTTAAAACAGGGGTACCAGCATATTCGTCTTTCATCTTGCCAACAACAGACATGGTTCGCGGCATTCCGTGTTCCCGAGTTTTATAATTAGAAGTATCGAATTTATCTAAATGCTCTTTCATGTCATCATAAAAATTTTCAGTGTAAATTAGCAATATAAAGGAGTCAGTATCGGAATATAGAAGAACAACGTTATTACCATACTTTTGTTTCAAAAAATTATAGAAAAAATCATACATGACAGTTTTCGATATATCCAGAACAGAGAAACCAACGTAACTCGGTTTGTTGTAGAAAACAGAAGTTCTGTTCATCTCAACGGCTATTAAATTTTCACAAAATATAGATAAATTTTTGAAATTTGGTTTTGCAATTAAATTTTCGGCCCCAACTCTTTTACCAATTTTTTCCCAATGGCTAAGCAATTTAATGTTCACGCTTTTGTCCACGTTTTCCATTGTTTTTCCAAAAACGCTGTTATTAATACCCTTGAAAAAGTTTTTTTCAAAGTCGTTTTTACTATCGTTTCGAAATTTGGTGTTCAAATCAATATAAGATCTTAACCACGGAGACTGGGTAAATTTCAGTATTCTATGAATTCGCGTCAAGATTAAACCGGCATCTAAACATTGTTTTAAATTTCTGTAATGAATAACATACTTGCTTTTATCAAATAAATTTGGAATTAATTTTGCATCTTTAAATTTTCCTTCAGGCGGAACTAGCAACTCGGGACAATATGGGAATTCATTGTGGTATTCGTGCAAATTTTGTGGGTAGTGCAAGTCAACTTCCAAAACGTAGCCCGTATCCGATTCGTCCGAAATGTTGGAAACGTCAAAGTTTTCAATTTCCTCCGCGGTTAGCCAAATAAAATCGCGCTGCGGCAAATACTGTCGCATGGCATAGCCATACAGATTAGTTGCATCTAAATACATGATAAAAGAAGTGGGTTTTTTCGAATCATAATTTTCAACAAATTTGTTGTTAGCAATAGCTTTCCTCCCCACACAAGTACTGACTCCTCCGCGTATTCCCTTTCGAAAAAAATGTAGCATATCCAAATCGGTTAGCAACTCTAATTCCACAGCAGTGTATTTCAACATAGCATCCCAACTTAGACCCGGAGCCGTGTAATAATGGGCCGGATCTAGTAGGTAATGCTGTAGGCAAAGAGTTCTAAAATTTTCAAATACGTCAGCCAAAAGTAGTACGTCCGATTTTAGATAGATGTCAGAGTAGTCGCCCAAAGTTTTGCATTTAAACGTTTTCCACACATCAACAGCGCGATTATAATTTTCGACCGAGATTTCCTGCTCGTTCAAAGTATCATAAAATTGTTCTATTGTCGGCAGATCGCGCTGTTGTAGTTTGGAAAACGAATCGACGTAGGAGTATGGAAACACACCTTTTTGCCTCATAAGATTAAATTTAACGCCGTTGCCAAATTCTTTCTGTATTTGAAAACACAGATCGGAATTTAAATTTTCAGCCAAACTTGACAAAGAACTGTTCATGAACCGAAAACTGTCTAAAAATCGCAAATGGATGTATATTTTCTCGTTCTTGCCAGCATTATTTTGAATTTCATCAACTAAAAAGTGCTTGCTAAAAGATATATATTTTTCCTTGTTTTGTGGAATAACATCAATTTGTTCGTTTTTTAAGGCAATTTGTTTGACAAAAAGGTGGGAATCATAATTTAAATTATGAAAAAATATGGGAATAAAATTTGGAAGAATAAAATTTAGATTGCAATTGGAATGGGCGGCTCCTCGGTAATTTCCTGTGAGATAACAGTGATCTCTTACTTTATCTTGCCCATCGTCATCAAACGGTAAACTACAGATGTGGCATGAAAGAGCATCATTAAAATTTTGAATTTCGTTTGCGGTCAAAACTTTCATGGGCACAACATGTTTTAAATGGTTGGAGTATAAATTTTGAACGTCCCTTTCTAAACGCTCCATGAACACATCAACGGTATTTTCACCACGATAAATTTCGAATTTGGATAAAGTGTCATCATAAGAACATTTAATAAAGTACGCGAAAGAGTAAGGTTGGTGTTCACACACGGTTACCGTGAATGGTTTTGTAGGATTGGGATGCGACGTAGCAAGTGGTTTTAAAATGGTTTCAAAATCAGCATAAATTACGAAGGGAACTTTTAATTGTTTTTGATAATTTTCAAATTTAAGAATATTTTGAGGCGCAACTTTTCCCAGTTTGTTTGTTATCAAGTCAGTAGTTGGCAATTTTGTGTAAACGTGATTACAGTCAAAACGAAGGTGCATGTGTAACTGTTGTTCAGTACGAAAGTAATGGAGACAGCCGTCACAGAAGTGTTTTGCGCCATCTCTAGCCGTTATTTGTTGCGAAACTAATCTAGACAAATCTTTTATCCAACAGTAATGACTATTACCCACCGTATCAGTAATAAGCAGTAAATTGATATGAATAAATTTTTTATTGTGGGTGTAATGCAGGGGTCCTACAATTTCGTATTTCGTAACATTATTTCGAAAAACTTCTTCAACACCGTACACGTTAATAGAAAGTTGTGGATTACATTTTTCAAATTTAGAAACATCGCTTAATCTCACCGGAAATTCGATGCCGTCGAAGCGCAATAACTGCCGGCAATCTGGATAGGAGCTGGTTCGGTTGGAAGGTCCTGTCGGTTGACAAATGGCGGAAGTCACCGCCCAGCCGAAACAGCATTCATCCTCATTTTGCACATTTACAACCGCTTTCTTGTTCTGAATCTGTTTTGGGAGCGGGATGTAGGACGAGGCTCGAAGCGGATTGTACTTGTTAATATTTACATCCAAATACATTAGGTGCTTCAAACGCCACCCTGTAAAAAGATATGGTCAATAAATATCGATACAAAAGACAAGAAAAGCAAATATATGTACCCGAATCTCGCTCCTGAAATTCTGACACCTTCGCGTCCAGCATCCCCGTAAAACGATCACATAAGTCATTCAAGTCGGTCGCAACTGTTGCAATTTCATTAACCGTCTGAAACGTTTTTACATCTTCTATTTCTTGACTTTCCAAAACAAACAATCCAAATAGCTCCAAATTGATCTTAACGCTTTTAAATGTCGCCATTTTATTTTCTATTAAAGTTACAATTTTATGTTTAATCTCGTCCATAAATTCCGCAACTTTTATATAATTGTTAACGGGAGTTACTCTGTAGGTAACAATGCGCTGCTTGAAGGCGGTCTGACGGATCACCACTCCTTCTCCAAAGGCTGCTACACCAGATCGGCTGTTGTGGCGATTGCTCCTGAGATGTCCTACATACCCGGAGCGGGCAACGTTTTCGTCACACACATCACAGTAGCGCATAGGAGAAGGTCGAGAATCTGAAACAAAGAAAAACACATTACTCTAAACATCTGAAACGCGGCAGTTCGACTTACCATTAGGAGGATTTGTTTTAACTCTTTTGCTTGTGGAGGGTCCTTCACCATCGGTTGCCGCCGAAGCCTCCAAACCGTTGCCTGAAAACCGCAAAATCGAATATTCTTTTTACGTTATTAATCAGAAGCAAATCAACTTACCGCTCGTAGATGGGTGACCCAACTCCCGACGGCAACTCTCTCGTCGGTGGCGGTACAATGCATCCGATCTGGTGAAGAACTTGCTGCATTTGTCGCACCTGAACATGCTAGTTGGCTAGTAGTTAAAGACTAAACACACCTACCAACACCAGAAGGATATAAACAAATGTTAGCAGCAGAACTTTGTTATTTGTTCTTGGCAACCTAGACCGAGAGCATTTAAATAAAAAAATTACTAGACTCGGTGTAGACCTCCAACTGGAACGAACGCGGACGTTGAACTCTCCAGTCTGGAAAGGATTTTCGGGAAGGTTTCAACAATGTTACTATGGAATTGGATTGTTAAAAATACATATTAAGCAATTAGCGTCTGCTGCACCCGAAGCACCTTCGATAACCTCAACTTTCTGGCCAGCTCATTCAAGCACAACCGTCGTGTCTTATTAAGTTGGCGGATAGTATGATTGTAGTTATACCTCCTAAGGTTATCTTGGTGCTTTGAAATAATTCTCTGGAAACGGTTCAGCTTGCGCCCGCTAGCGTCAAGCATCTCGATGGTTTTGAGAATCTCCGTTTTCAGAAATTCGCTGGCGCGTAATTGGACTCCATCTGCACACCAATCTTCAAAACCATCGTTTTGACTTTCTCGCGTGGAACGTTGTGATGGTGCAGCTGAATCATCACTCGTTGGCGGAGAAACTGAAGTACCTGCGGGGGTTGGGTCAGCTGCACTATCAGAAAGATCCATGGATGTTTTCTCATGGGTTGCGGCGGTAATTTGTGGAGTGTCAGCAGCCAAACTGATGTCTGCAGCCAAACTCAACCCATGTTCTAAAACACTACCCTGAGAATCGCAGTAATCAAATGTTTCTTCAAAAGAGTTATCAATGTTCAAACTTTTTTTCAGATTTCGAGAACGATTTCGGGACAAAATGCTGTTTTGTGTAAATTGTTGGTAAAAGGTTTGTGTCGACATTGCTTTAATAACATGGGAATTGAAAGTTGAATAAGGACTTACATTTTGTGACAAAGGAGACATTTCAATAGTGCTCCAATCGAGCTTTTGAGCCAAAGGAGACATTTCTGTGGTATTTGAATGCACTTCGGAATCAGAACTAAAATTTAAATTTTTTTTATTATTTGAATTTAATTTTGAATCGACACCATTTAACATTTGGTCCAAAGGGGTCATGATAATATCCGAGTCGACTTGTGAATTAGCGGTATTTTGAGACAAGGGGGGCTTTTCATAAATAACATTTGAATCTAATTTTGAATCCTTGCTAATTAAATTTTGGATGCTAGCTATAGATATATCCCCCTGATCAAAACTTCCATCCAAAAAGTTATTAACTGCTTGCGAACAATCACGAGAAGAAATTTCAATAATTGTTGCAGGTTTCGCAATATTGCAGCTAATGACAGAATTATTCTTCTGGTGATTGTTCTCAAATAGTAAGAATTCGGCAATACTCTTTTTTAGTGCATCCACATTTTTACTTTCTCTACTAATTTTAGAATTTGAGGTGCTAGCTGCAGAAATGTTCTCATATAAACTATTTGAATTATCCGTCCCGACGCCGTTCAGCATCTGGTCAACGCATTCTGCCAAATTAAATTTCGGTTGCAAAATACATTCATTTATTTCAACATTATTTGCAGAAATCTGCTCGAAATGGTCAGAGATTTCAGCATGATTTTCATTCGCAACATTTTGCACTGAAGCATTAAAATTCAATTTAGGTCGCGGAACACTTTTGATTTTGTTTAACAAGTAATTCCTCAAAATGCTTTCACACACTACGTCCTGAGTCAATCGTTGTTCTCCTTGGCGGTTATTTTCAGGTCTTAGCTGCTTTGCATTTTGAACAATTACATTTTGCAAAATTTTGATTTTATTGGTCGATTCTATAGGTAATGCTTTACTAACCTCAGAGCTGGTGGAAGCGCTCGGTTGCGAACAGGCACAGAGTTTAGCTTTGGACTGCTGGAACTTCCTCAAAGAGAGTCGCGACCACATGGACCGCACACCTCGAGGAAAATCACTACACCCCAACACAACACCGCCACAAACACCACAAGAACCGCAGTTAGCACTAGCACCCATTTCGCTCGAGAGTTCGACGTAAAATGGCTTCCCAGACATTGTGGAATGTTTATTACCCAGACAGGTTAACCTTAGCCTTGATCCCAAGGCAAAATGGTGGGGATGCAACATAAAAATTAGGGAAATTTTATAAAATCAGTTCAAGGTCAAAGTAGTAGTCCATGCTAACTCCGCTTGGATAAAGTTAAAATTCACCTCAAGGTGAAACTTGAAATAAAACAATATATTTCAATTAAGTTATTTATGTATAAATTTATATATCATACATTCACGCTGGTGGTTGAGGAGTGTAGAAAGAAAACATAAAAAAAATAAAATTAGTAGAGCATTAAGGAAGCTTAGAAATACTTACAGATAAATAGGAAGAGCTTTTGCTGGGCCGCATCCAAGTAAACTTCGCCAACTAACGAACCCTCTTGCAAATCGAATAACTTTTCAAATGAATTATTTGGGAGGTTGCGACACGTCGACAATTGATATAACATATATTCGGGCCTGATGATTATTACAGCCATTGCTGCGCGCCACATTAATTTTTGTTCGTCTTCTAAAACACTTCAAATTGTAAAATAAGTTCACAGACGCAAAAATATCAAAATTACCAGAATAAATCAAAGTATGGTCATTGGTGGGGAAAGGAGTCATGATCGTTGGTGTCGGATGGAGATTCACTGTTCGATAGTGGGCTGAAAATGGTATAAGTACCATCTTCAAAGACTCAAGGATAGTATAACTTAAAAAATAAAAAATAACCTAACCTTGGAAAACTTAATCAATTCGAGGACCAAGGCTATCTTGTCTATACAGATTCCAAGGCCAAGGTTAACCTGTCTGGGTTCTACAATTTCTTAAGCTCTAAAAACAAATTATCCGTTGAGCAAGACTGCGCAGAAGCGGTTCAGTCTCATATGCTTAAGGCCAACTATCCGCCACCATGTGTTAGAAGAATCTCAGTTTTCTTCGAGCTCTCGCACGAGCAACATGTTATTCCTGTACGTTCCTGACGACGGAGTGTATCACGTAGATGAAACTGCCGAAAGTCGTTATTATAATTTTGATGAAGAGCCAACTATAAATCCTGAACTGGTATTTAAATTCCCTAAGATATCTCATCCATTAAACACTACACTAGCAAACTTTTTCCGAAATGACTCGGGATTCTTTCATTACGATGCCTCCACTCTGTACACCAAGAATCCGTATCAGATGATCTGCTTGGATAGATATCCTGCACTACATAATTTGGAACTTCGCGTTAATGTCTTCGAGAGGTCAAACGAGTTAAAAGCCGCAGCTAAAGAGGTGGGGGAAGTGGATAAGTGTAATTAAAAAGTGTAGTGCCATTTATGTAATATACTCATTCAGTCTTTGTTTGTGTGCGGGTCAACATGATACCTATAAAATTATTAGCAGCCTTAGCAGCTGTCTACGATGGTCATCTGTATGTGCTGCAACCATCGAATTGCGCTTCGGCATCTATTGCATACGATCGTGATGGTAATAACAGCGTGATTTGGAACAAAATGGATATTGATACCTGGGCTGACATTCCAGTCTTCAAATCGTCTGTCAAGAACTTAACGGAAAATGGTTTCGTAACATTCAAGATTAAATTTAATTTTCCTAAATACACGATAAGTACAAATTGGCAAACTATCGTGACGAACAATAAAAAGCCTAGCATACAAAAACTTGCTATTAATGGCAATCACTATTGTTGTATTTCTACAATAATTGTCGGAACTATTTTATTACTTAGTTTATCTATGTGTATTATATATTTCTTTATATATTGGTCAATTAATTACAATAACCTACCCTAGTGATCATTATGTATATTTAATTAATGAATATATTTGAAATCTATTTGGTGTTTTCTTTTGGAGCGACTAAGCTGGTGGACGGCGTGGCCGTCGGGTAAAGGAGGAGAATGGTCTTGAGATTAGAAGGGGCTAGTGAGGTTATGCTGCGAGCACTTCTTCAGATAGGACTCCAACTATAAGCGTTGTTGTCCGCAGGACAAGCCGTCCGCAGGACAAGCCCGCCGCAGGCGAAAAAATTTTTTTGGACCGTGACCTTGAACATGAACTCAAGGTCAGGAGTGGGGGGATGCTCCAGTCCAGACGGGGCGCAAATCTCAGCCGTCCGCAGGACAAGCTGGCCGCAGGCCGAAAAATTTTTTTGACATTGACCTTGAACTCAAGGCCAGGGGTGGGGGTAGGAGTGGGGGTGTCCTTGACCTTGAACTCAAGGCCAGGAGTGGGGGGTGGATCCAGAACTGTCCAAAATAACCTACTTACAATATTTGGAAGTGGCCCTAATATGGAATACATTCCATATTTGGAACGTTTACGTATTCCATATTAGGCACTAACCTCACATTAAATTTAACTTTGGTTTTTTACTAAAGAAACAAAATTAACCATAAACAACGTTGACATTATAAAATAAGACATTAGAGGTTAAGTATGCATTCAAAGAAATCCAATTAAACTGAAAAGTTTCGCTAAAAAACAAAAAGATACTTACCAGTAGATAAACTTTCAATCTCCGCAGAACGTATTTACCGTCGGTGTGATCCTAACTAATGGCGCCGCGGAAACTAAAACTTTGCTGCAACACAGAAATGTGCTTTAGATGGTGTGTCACTCTTCAGTTGGTAGATGGCACCAGTAGTTTTCGAAATAATTCGGTATTCCATATTAAGCACCTATTCCATATTTGGTCACTTTACTCTAGGTATACCGTTGCATTAAAATTAGAATATTCTTCTCTTCTTTTTCATTTTGTATGGGACTGTGGAACTTTTTGATATGTCTGCATATTAGTAATCAGCAAGCATTCTGATGTTCCACTTCCCTTGACACAACCTCGATGATCGCCAAGAGTCTGCCCGTAAATACCAATACCATTGTGGCTGCTGGCGGCGCGCCACGGTGTCTTGGAGAAGATATTCTCGTCATTTTTACAAAGTTTTAATTTTTATCAGTTTTTGTAGTGCGCCTGTACATAAGTAAAACACCCCTCCTCACTCCCCTAGTTTTTTTAGGAGTCATCTGGCATTTTGTAAATGCAAATAATGTTCATCCGCTGAAAGCTCAAAACGAGCCGAAGCCAATATTTTAGCAGGAGATTAAGTTTTGGTGCAAGAATTTGTGTAGCAACCCTTTGGCGCCCGCTGGAGCGGTCCGCATCTAATCCAACATCAAGTTAGGCCCACAACCTTATGGATACGCAAAGGCCGACAGCGCATCAACGTTCACGCAGACAACCTGGCCCCAGGTTTTCCGTACCGCAGCACCGCGATCTAAATTAAATTTTTGCATTTATATTAGAAGTTTTATAATTTGTACATATTATGAAATATATTTTTTGCTTTGTATTAAATGTGAATTATTATATGATTTTGTAAATAAAAGCCCCACAATACAGCTCAAAAACTCCCCAGAAAACCGTAAATCTTAGACTTCAAGCCGGAGAGGATTGTTACCACCATTTCACATGCTAAAAACTAATTATATCTAAATGTTTAGTTGTCATTTTCAAGTGGCCACGCCTGCACGTATGTTGGCCAAAGTTACGCCCCCTTCTTGTTCACGTTGTTACTCCAACAGCCTAGCTTTGTTAACTAGATCCAAATTTGCTCTCTTTCAACAACCGTTGAAACCGTAATTTACGCGGGAAAATTAACCCCTTTGATTGGTTATCGTTAATTTTCTGCCCCTATAACTAAAGACCCCGTTTTCAATGCAAATAACAGTTTTTTTAGTTGCGAAAAAACTTCTCACCGTAGAGTTTCTCGGTTATTTGCGACTAGAAAAACTATCCCTTAGTTGCGAGAGACCTCGTCAAGACAATCTTCAGAGTACCCTAGTTGCGGGGCCACTTCCAAAACTAAGCTGTGTGCTATTTTTATGTTAGCTGGAAAACTGTGTTTCTTAAATTTTTACGATCGTTGTGGAACCGCCTAACGCTACTAGTAAAAATGCAAACTGAGTATGGAAATTATGTTTAAAGAGTTCCGAATCAATAAACCATCTTGATTCTCTAACAGATTTGTCCAATTTTTATAGTATTAATGTATATAATATATACATAATACTAATTTAGGGGAACTACTGGGCTTTATATCACAAATAAACCGTAATTTACAAAAACACATCAATTGGTCATAAGTAACACGAATAAAAATCTGTACCATCAAATATCTGAAAGGTAGATAGGAGTTTTTAAAAATGCACATTTGATTAAAAAAATTACAACAGAATTTCAATTTCGTCTGGCTTCTTAGTGGAGCGAAGGATTTTAACATTAAATCCCTTTCGTGGTTTTAAGCAAATCAAGCAGTAGATGAGGTCACAGGTCATCTAAATTGGCGGCGGACGATAAATTCGATGTGGTTTAGGGTAATAAAGTTGAAGAAAAACTGAACTGCTCACATGTACAACTGAAAATACAAATAATAGTTTTTGTGAAAACTAAAGAGACTTTTCCTCTCATTTTTTGAAGTTTCTAGATGTTTATGCAATTAATGATAATACTCGCGAATGTAGCGAAACATTTCATTAAATTAAAAAAATAATATGCGATTTGAATTTTAAATCAAATACCTGATAAAAAGTTCTGACGTAAATAGTTAGGTAGTTAGTCAATTTTCTGAAGCTCATACATATTCATCTGCACTAATTAATTGTGACAATAACAAATAAGGCCGATATATATCTTTCAAGGACCCCAGACAAACAAATTTATTAGCTTCCCCTAGAACATGTACACAAACATCTCAGAAAAAATTCTTTAATACCTTTGCAAATGCAGTGAATTTATTAAAGTTATTTTAGTTTATTACAATTTTCAAAAATGTAGTACACGTATACACTGCAAACACCAAACATTTTGTCCAGACCAAAAATTGAACATTTATACCAAGATGCGGTTTATACACTAAGAACTTGGTCTACATTTCATTAGTCTTTTGAATAGAGTATTAAATGCAAAAATACGGTGTAAACAGCAGTAGGCTAGCAGAGGGACCAAATGCAAATTACATTTAGTCTGCTGGTGGTGTTTACCGCAATTAATTTTATTACAACATAAATAAAATATTACAATCTCATGTAATTGTTGCAATTTTCTTTTCTGACTTGTATTATCCTAGCGGTTTTATTACTTACAGGTAATTCTTTATTTTACGAAAGTAAGTTCTGCATGGAAAAATAGTATTTGACTAGGCAAATAGAAATATGAGCCGGTTTTTGCTATGCTCGCTAAGATATTTTTAATGGAATGCCCGCACCCGTAAGGACGTTTACTATTAGCGCGCAATCATGTGCATACGGTCATCCACTGACAACCAGTTATTGCATTTTGCCCAGTCAAAAGCTGCTTGTCTAAAATAAACATTTGTAGGCGACATATAGGAAAAAAGTATGATTTGTTTCCCACCACCATAATAGTACTTACGCTGTATACGCGGCCATATAAAATATATAAAACAAATTATACAAAAAACACTGTTTGGTTTTAATGCATTTATAATTTTATGCAAACATGGTACCTATTTACAAAAAAATAAACAAAAAGAGCAGATACAAATGGAATGTCTAAAATATTTATAATGTGCACTTATATAACACACTTAAAATAATTCTTGTTCAATACGTAACAGTGTTACAACCTTGATTTAATTATACCCTACGACAAACTACTTCGAAGATAGTTAAATTGTTAAACTGTCAAAAGGCAAACTAGGAATACAACAAGAGTTGCGCTCTGGAGCATTTGTCGGCTGGTTAGTATACGTTACTTAACCATAAAATGTTTTTCACAAATTATTCAAACATAACTATAAAAAGTCAAAAATGTCAAAATGGTAATGACGGCTTTGCAAATTATTATCAATAATTGTCAAAATTTCTCATATATTTTAATTTTAAATTTTCAAACATTTTTTAATATTTTTAAAATTTATAAATATTGTGACAATTATTGAAATTTCGAAAAAAATTAAAATTCGCAATTCCCAAAATATTACAAAATCTATAATAATTTTTATTTTTTAAAAACGTTTAATAGTTTTGAAAATATGTAATACTGTGAAAATATCTAAATTTTCAAAATTGTGAATATTTCAAAACCTACAAAATTATCAAAAATCAAACTTTCAAAAATTGTAAAATTTTGTAGAGCTCTTTAAAAAAACAATTATTAAATAATAATTTTTATTTTATAGTGTACGTCTATTTTATGTTGTTTTATTTAACTTTTAAAGCAACATAGAAGCAAAACACCGTACAACTGACGTTTTAAATTTTAAAACGCGCGTGTGATTAGGGAAGGCTACGATCTCTGCTGACGGCGAGTTCGGGCGGTAGCCTTACAGACGTACCAGCTGCATGCCGAGGGTGCGCAGGTCGTGAAAGCTCCAATAAGAAGTAGGAACGGCTGCAGCCCAAACTCGCTAGACGCTAGTTGATATTGGATCCCAATATGGCCTACTATTGTCAAAGCTATTACTGTACTAATCTAATGACCTCCAACAAAACGTAGAAAACAAGGCAGGCCCAGGAAAAGACTGGAAAAAGAAAATAGAAGAAGATAGACAGGTTAGAGGATTGCAAGAGAGGAAAACGCATACAAAGTTATTTGATTTGTCCTATCTTGATAAACGATCTTCTTAAAAGCTGTAATAATGCCAGAACCAATTAGTGTTATAAGAAACCGAAAAATTCCAGTGCGTGTGGAGTGGGTGGTTTTTCTATATCAATTATTAAGAAATGTGCAAATTACATTGCAAAACCTCTCTGTCACATGAAAATCTTATGTATAACCAAAAGCATATTTTCTAATGCATTGGAAATCTCAAACGTTTTAAATCCCTTAGTCATGTTAAATCCCTTATCCCTTATTTCTTAATTGAGTGCATCATAATGATTTCCTATCTCTCAAATCTCAATCTCAAAAGCCCTATCTTACAGTCCATTTCTGAACATGGGCTTCTCTCATTTCTCTCCATTTATTTCTATTCTGCGCTTGTCGTGTCCAGTTTAGTCCTGCAGTCAGTTTTAATTCGTCTGACCAGCGCATTTGTGGTCGTCCTCTTGTTCTTTTTCCCAGGTATGGTCGCCAGTGTAGTAATACTTGGGTCCATCTTCCATCTTGGCATCTGGCTCTATGGCCGGCATAATTCCATTTTAGTATGGCTATCGTCTCGGCTACATCTTTGACCCTTGTAGCATTTCGGATCCATATATTACTCTTTCTGTCCTTCAGTGATATCCTCAACATCTGTCGTTGCATGGATCTCTGTGTTGTGGCTATTTTATTCATTGACTTTTTTGTTATTGTCCCTGTTTGACATCCGTATGTCAATATCGGGAGAATACACTCGTCAAATAATCGTGTTCTAAGTTTTAGAGGAATATTTCTGTTTTTAAGTATTTGTCTCATCTTTCCGAAGGCTACCCACGCTAATCTTCTTCTTCGAAATATTTCGGTCGTCTGGTTTTCTTTACCTAATTTTATTTGATGTCCTAGGTACGTGTAGCTGTCGACGTTTTCGATTTGAGTGTTTTTGAGGGAAATTTGGGGGTCCGTCTTGCACATCACCTTCGTTTTGCTCAAGTTTTGTTTACTGTTGCATCTAGTTCTTCTAGCATTTCCTGTAATTCCTCTGGACTTTCTGTGATGAGGACTATATCATCGGCAAAACGTAGGTGGTTTAGTCTCTTGCCGTCTCGTCTACTAGTATACCCCTATTTTGCCATTGCAGTTTTTTTTAATCTGCAATTTCCTATCTAAAAAATTATAAAAAAATTTGTTTTTAGTAAGAAATCTGGCCAACTTGGTAAATGAAAATGCAATAAAAACTGCTTATTATGCCTTGGTTGTATCCCATATGACGTATGCGTTGGCTTGCTGGAGAAATTCGACCCATAAAACAAAGATTTTAAACTCCAAAGGCGAGCTGTTTGAATTATTAGCCATTAGGGCTCTCGAGAAGATGTCAGGCGAATTTCATTGAATTAAGAGTACTAAAGTTTCCATGCTTGTTTATATGTTATAGTCTGGTGTGCATTAAATCTGATACAAACTTTTATATTACACATAATAAAATCCAAAATCATAATACAAGAAATAATTGTAAAATTTGTCCAAATTATTTTAGACTAAATTGTAGTCGCAATGCTAGAAACTTTTACGGTCTCAAGTTTCTTAACAAATTACCTTTGGTAATTAATTCTCTGAATTTAAAACTAAAATTAGAAAGATTTTAAAATGCATTCTATTCCACTAGTGAGTTTCTGGCATACGGCATAGCCAATATGGATTTTATTATTTTGTAGCTTTTTCTAAGTTAGTGTAGTTTGTAATTTGTAAATTACTCTTTTTTATATACAGAACGTAAAAATTTATGGCCGTCCCGTTTTTACCGTGTTTTGTCATTTTAAGGAAATTTATTTTACAGGGTGTAAATTAAGTAACGCATAAATTCATTTACTCAGCTATTAGCAATTTTTTAGAAAAATGCTGGGACAGGTCAATTTTTATTTTCATTTTGGCACATTTTTGAGTAAAACTATTTTTTTGTAAACTTCAAAATGGCGGCCGTGCGCCATCTTGGAAAACAATTTTAAATAGAAAGGGGGGTCTTGCGACGGCTCATTTTAAAGCTATTACTGAGGAGAGTACAGGTGCAAATTTTCAAATATTTTTATCTACCCAAAACAAAATGGCGGCCTGGCAAAACTCTACTTGTTTACTTGTTGGAACAAAATTAGAAGTTTAATGTAATAATGAATAACAATTTAACCTATTTATTATTGTTTATTTTTTGTTTTTTACAAAAACTTTCGCTTCTAGGTATCTAGATTTAGTACCAGTCTTACCAGTTTTATTTAAATGAAACATTCCAGGGAGGTGGATAGGCAGACGGGGACCAAAACAACAATAATAAATAGGTTAAATTGTTATTCATTATTACATTAAACTTCTAATTTTGTTCCAACAAGTAAACAAGTAGAGTTTTGACAGGCCGCCATTTTGTTTTGGGTAGATAAAAATATTTGAAAATTTGCACCTGTACTCTCCTCAGTAATAGCTTTAAAATGAGCCGTCGCAAGACCCCCCTTTCTATTTAAAATTGTTTTCCAAGATGGCGCACGGCCGCCATTTTGAAGTTTACAAAAAAATAGTTTTACTCAAAAATGTGCCAAAATGAAAATAAAAATTGACATGTCCCAGCATTTTTCTAAAAAATTGCTAATAGCTGAGTAAATGAATTTATGCGTTACTTAATTTACACACATAACACTAAGTATGTCTTGATATATCGTATTATCTCATTATTATTATGTTGACGTGTGTAAGTTGCTGAACAATAACACAAATACATGCTTGATTGATTGATTAATTGGTTAATTGAAAAGACGGATGTCACCAAAAAACTACGACGTACAGTCTGTTCTATGGAAAGAGGCGAAGAGCCTGGCTACTTTATTTATGGTGTAACTCCCTGCAGCAAGTTTCTTTTATCGCCGCCAATTTTTCGTGATGATTTCAACGTTTTTTTTTTAATTGCATTGCATAATGTTTTCCACTTAATCTTGTCGAGAATTTTTTTGTGTTCATCAAGAAATACCGGTTACCGTAACCGTAATTTTTAGTAACAGTAAACCATAACTGAAAACGGAACCAAAAAAAAATTGAACCGTAACCGAAAACCGAAACGTTATTTTATTTCAGTTCACGTCCCTGCTGCGTCGTGATATGCCGTTGCATAGTAAATAGTTGATTGTACAGCATAGTGTAACTTTACATGAAATCTTAGTTTTCGAAATTAGTATTGGTTCTAGGGTTATAGATAACTTGGAGCAATACATAGCACTGTTGTGAACTTTCTTACCAAAACGTCTTGATTTCCGAGGTGACGTGTGGTTTTAGCTCACAAACCACCAATGTTTGTTTGGAAGCACTGCAACAATGTTTCGAAACTGAAAAAACAATGTAAATTGACGCCAAGTTTGTAGTCTCTTTCTATTTGTATTTTGGTGGTTAGTGTTGCGGCTCCCACCCAATTTTTGACTGTTAAATACGGTTGTATCATTTCTGATTTTCCTCGATTACAAGCAATCTTTCTACAGTACGATACGCAGGTGATTGTCACTTAAAGCCCACCTAAAAGCGGTCGTTACTCATTCGGTTCGGGCTAGAAACGCATTATCAAAGGCGCTAACGTCAGTACAAACATTCTTACGTAAAATATGATATGTGAAAATTTCTAAAAGGAAAGTAAAGTCCAGTTTATACAGATTATCTTGAAAACTGTCAATGTCAATGTCATACTTTGACATATGGCTGAATTCGGAATTTCAACCTCTATCCAAATATGATGGCAAACATTTGGGGTGCCATTTAAAAAAATTGTTGATGACGTCATAGTTCGAAAACAAAAGATGATCGAAAAATGACAATTATCAGAAAAGATGCGTTTTTAAAAAATAAGGTTGACATATACAAGAAGTTTTTGAAATTCGAATTAGTTCCAGACTTTACACTCTCACTGTATATTAACGCTCTAAATATTAGCCGTAACTGTGTCTTAAGTACCAAAACAATTAAATGTGTTGTTAAGATAACAATTATAATGCTTTTAACATATTACGTAATGAGTATTTTCCCTCGAGCAAAGTATTCTTCCAAGTCAATTAAAATTTTGAAAAACTGTACTCGTCTAAAAATGGTAATGCCAATGATGTAGCAATTTACCAACGCCATACACCTGTGGACAACTTGTAAACAAGTTAATGACTTGAATTTATCAAGAAGGCTGTCAAGCTCACTAACAATATGCAACAATAGCTATTTGTGTATCAAAAGCGCAAAGTGCTACTTTGTCGCTCGACTAAGAAGTTCTGCAATCCTAAAAGAACGAAAAAGGCACTTTGTGCTCGAGTTGCACACATGTTTTTTTCTACAATCGTTTTGAAAAAGAACCAAAAAGAAATTTTCGTTTTCAAAATATTATAGATTATTTTAGTAAATAGTTTTTACCAAGGCTGCAATGCATAATGTATTATGTTCATATTCAATGACAACAAGTTAACAAGCCCCCGTTCAGCGAGCGGTAATAGTTTATGTTACTAGTGGGATAAAAAGCGTTATTATAATCTCGTCTGCAAGTTGCACGACGAGGTCGTAGATCGAGTCGTCTAATCAAATGAACGCCATAATCATGCATTATCTCACCTATGACACAAAATTTTATACACGACTGCTCTTAAAAATCGAATTCTTTTTCTTGAAATGATATTTGACATTTCGCATTAATTTATTTTTAATAGTCAAGTCACTTTTAAACTAATTTTGTTTTAAAATCAAAGGTATGAGATAGATTCGATTTGTTCAATGCTATGGCAACCAGTCAGTTTTCTAATAAACAACGCTTAAATTTTGAATAAATAAAATGATTGGACAATGAATTCATTACATACCTTATTTTTTCTAATTTTGACATGTAAAGTGTCACTTTTCAAAATTAATTGAAGTTTCGAAACGTCACACTTTTCTTAACCAGTTAGGAAAAGTAACATATTTCACAACTGGTGATGAAAAATTAATTTCAACACCAGTTACGAAAAAAAACACAAAATTAAGAAAAATTAAACATTTAAATAATTATAAACATCTATAAGACAATTCTTACAGTTAGTTAGGTTAACTCCTCATGGTTGGGAAATTTTATTACTAGAACTTGCTGTAATCTGAGAAACGGAAACGCAATTTGTTTCACCGAGAATATCAGTAGCAATCTTTTTCTTGTTCTGTACATGATGATAGTGCATTTTAGTTTTAAAGTCTGGATATCTGCTCCACTGTCAGCAAGAAGGGTGGCGGATGTCCGTCGTAAGCAATGGCTGATATAGCTGCCGCTGTAAGGAAGTTTCAAATATTCCGCGATTTTCTTCGGCATTCCAGCAAAACTATTGATGCCTACTGGCTGGACCCAACATTTCCCATTTTTATAAAATAAGAAAAACCTCTCGTGACTAACCTTTTTAGGTCTTAAACTGGTGTACTTTCTATAATATTCAACTCCGTTACATTCAGATGTTATTGTGAAAATGCGTTTTTTCTTGGTTTTTGTGTCATGCAGCGTTACAATCACAATTGAGCCCGTGTCTTCTATATCCTTAGCTTTCAGTGACCATAATTCTGCTCGTCTGCAGGCACCATTAAGACCGAAGATTAAAACTACTTTTACTAATAGAAAAGTATCATCGGGTACCATATTTAGAAACGTCAAAACGTTTTCCATTGTCAAGACTTTCGACTTTTTGGGTTGGTAATCGTCATTTTGACGCTTTAAAAACGCAATTAATTTTTTATATGTTGAAATATCCACATTTTCGTTAATTTGCAGAGTACTCTTAACCATCGGGTACATCGACCATAAACTGGACGCCTTTAAATTCTTTGCCTACAATAAAGAATTCAAATAAGTAATAATTTAGAAGGTAGTTTTAGTAGTTTACTTTTTCAAAAAAGTAAGCCAACATTATGTTTTCATCGGCTCCTTCCACTTCCATAGCTACAGGGATCGTAAATGGCTGATAACATTCGTGTACTAGTTACCCTTGACGACGGAACTTAATAGTGTCACTTACATCCCTAGGAAAATAATGTTGATTGTAACTGTTCGTTGATATGGGAACAAGCACAGACAATTTAGAATAATGGAGCTTCTAAAAAATAATTCCGATGACAGCTGTCAAAACGAACTTTTAAAAATATGATTAAATTTCTACCTGTAGGCCTACTTACATTGCCGGTAGCGTGAAAAATTTAATAAGTAACACGGAATGTATCGACTAATAACATCCTCGGCAGGCGACAAGCTTCGGCTCCGCCTCAGCTCGTATTCGCCTACCTCGGATGTTATTACGTCCTTACATTCCTTGATACTTAAATAACTATTAGCCGAAAATTCACTTCTTATTTCACATTCTTGTTCAAATTCTTGAAATTCCATAGCTCTTTGTAAATTTTTTTTGCAAATAGTTTTGTATGTTTTTTACCTCTACCGATTGTTTAGGTTACTATGTTATTGAAACAACCTACCTACTTTAATTTTTTTATTTTCAATGACAGTAATTGTGACAGTTAGTAATGTCACTTTTTATTAAAAACTAACAAAATTAAATTTTCACATGAAATGTGAAAAAACAGTATACGCAATCTCGTTAGAAAAGTGTTTTCACTAAACTTGTATGGCTTTTTAAGTTACTCGCTCGCTCGTACTCAAACCAGCCATATTCGTTTAGTAAAACATCACTTTTATAAACTTGTTGCGTAATATACTATTACATTAGTGCGAAAATGAACTTTATTACCCAACGCAAGTGATTGACATAATACGTCCTTATCCAAGCAGTCGTAGATCAGTTTTACTTACAGCACTTGTAACACCTCAGATCATTGAACTCTATTGGTATTTTAGTAAAGAAGGAGAAAACTTAATGTTTTAGTAAAATTTTATAGATATTATTTTCTTAGGTTTTAAGGCTGCTATAGGTGAACATAACCTTGGTTGTATTACTTGCAAAATGTAGATGAGGCGTTTGACTATATTTAGTTTACACTATTTTAATCTTGTTTTTTCCTTTACCAAAGCTTACTAATACCTTATGTAATAATGGAAAAAGAATTAATTAGCAGAGATATTAGAATGTCCATTTATAAGTTAAAAAATTTGCATAATTAAAAAGAACTTAACCGGTTGTACTATCTGTACGGCTTTCCTATACTTTAGAAATGCCTAACATCCCAGTGGGAACGAACCAAACAGCCAACGGTATATCGGAGACATCATAGCCGCAATCACGGTCAGCTGCATACAATACTGTAGTTAATTAATTTTTTAATTCTTTAAATTTTTGGAAAAAGTGTTTTGGTTAACTAAATCCGAGACCTAAATGAAACTTCTCTTTTGCCTTCCCCTAACTTAATGTTTGCGAATATTCTGTTTAGTTCCTGATTTCCTGTACTCCCAACGATTTTTTCCCAAAAATACAAGTCGATTATGTTCTCACAAAAAATGTCGATCAGTTTCTAACTACATTTCTAAAGCGGCCCTAAACCATTTAGTGGGCCGAGGAAATACGTATTCCCAGCTGCCATTTAAGCTTAGTGGGCTAACGGTGCTTATCCTACCCACATTGAAATCGCGCTGACATCTAGCAGACACATTCAGAAATTTAGAAAAAATTGCTTCGCTTACAGATTGCTCTCACAAGCGCAGTAGTTTGACATATAACCTATGTTTTGTACCAGAGCATTTGAATATTCAAGTAATTTAAACAATGACAAATTTCAGTAAATATGCTTTAATTACCTACATAATAATTTTTAAATATTCGAAGAGGTACACACACACATTTCATAACGATTAGTGAAATTTGTAATATCAATATCGTGTATTAAACATGCGGGCCGATTGTGTCCCATGATTCATCTGGTACATAATATTTTTTTCGTTATGGTCTGCTGACTCTTTGGTGGAGATATGTATTTGAATGCTCATTTTAATGTTGTTTCTTTGCAAATACTTTGGTGATTATAGAATATTATTATTTGCTTACTTCAAGATAAACTGAACAATTCTTCAAGGTTTTTATATGAGCCACGGGAAACTATGTTCCCACATTTATGTTAATACATAGAATTCAAAACCGAATTGTATGTGGTATAGAATATTTGGGTATGCTCATTTGCAAGAAGAACAAAACTTTTTGATATTACAAAAAATGTGCAAACGAAAGGGTTAATTTAATTTTTAGAACAAAGCACTCTCGTGGCAGGTACCCGTTGATCTTGTACGTGATTCTCCGAATGTAGTTATTAATCAAACTCTTTTAAATAGCAGTACTGACGCCCAAGATGACATTCCTTTCCAAAGCCGTTTATTGTTTTTTTCGCCCATTTGCGTCTAATATGTCTTATGTAAAACCCTAAAAAAGGCTAGACGGGATCTGTGCCGATTGACGTCGGTACTTTTTCTTGTTAAAACAGCTTCTTGGAATTGATGGAACCGCTCACGTTTTTAGTTAATCTGTAATGTGTAAATGGAAACTTTCCTTCCTTAGGCAAAAATGTTCCAACTTCCAAAAACATGATCTTGTTGTCCTAGAAAACTATAGGTCAATGGGAAATTTACCTCCTGTACACAGCTGCATTTTCATACATCAATTAAGATTTTTGTTTGGAATCAAGTGTGGTCTTCTGTTACTTCTCCACGGCATTCGACTGCGTTAACCCCGCGGTACTATCGAATAAATTGATTATACACTCTGTCAATGTCACTACCAATTACTACCTAACCTAACCTACAAAATTTACTAGCGTGCAATGGGTACTTTAAGAATATTCTACTTTGGTGTAGTGTCTCTATGGAGTACTGCATGCAAAGACAGATTTTATTTTCCATGGCCAACCCTTATGTATTTCTTATTTGAAGATATGGTACAAAAGAGAAACAACAGTATGACTGCCTAAGTTGAAAATAACAGAATTGTTAGTAAAATAAACCAATGATCTTATATCCTGATTGGGGATACAGTTTTTCTAAACTGACGACAAGCTTGATCCTCGTCTAGATAGCTCTAGCTGTACTTTAGACACCAAGTTCTTGGTTCCCCACAAATTTATATTTTTTATAAATAAAACTAATTTTATCAGGTTACGTAATAATCAAAAGGAAGGTCATAGAATAAATCTGGAAAATAACGACACCTTGTCTAATACACATAATCAGGTTACGTTTTTAGGCTTTTAGTTTGATGGATGCCTCCGACGAAACGCCCACTGCACAGAACTCGTTTTCAAATTAAGCTCACTATGTTACTTGTCCACGAACATAGAAAATTGGTTGGCACAGGTTGGCTCAAGGGTAAAATATGGGATTTGGAGTGATTCAACCATGGTGTCTTCTAGTGCATTTGTTGACCAAAAAAATGTAGAGCATCCATCCAATCATGCTGAAATAATATTATCAAATTTCTTATTACATAGTTGGTTAGTTTATAAGTTAAGCATTAATGTTTTTAAAAATAAAAGCAAGGTCTTGTTTAATCAGGCGTATACAACGATTTTAATACTAATCACAGCAAATGACACACGTGTCTGTTTTTCTATATTAAAGATTACCATTAAGTGGCCTGACTGTTTGGGGGTCAATGTTTATAATTAACTACCGAATGATATTAAGCAAAGCTTTTAATTTATACTCAAAAAAAATCTAAAATTTTATCTTGTAAACAACTGTTTTTTACAATCTTCAAGGGTTTTTTTAATTGCAGTAACTAATTTGATTTGATCTTGTAATGATTAATGTTTTCTTTTTGTTGTGTAATACTGAGATTTCCATTACCATTTTGTGGTTCTAAGGAAATGATAGCATTTATTTAACCAAACACAATTAAATACAAAATTTGCTGATTAAATATATAATTACAAAATTAATCAAAGTAATCACTTTTGTAGAAGTTATAACTGTGATTAATTACCTAATTTGTCTTGAACGAGTTAGGAAACATTTACTAATTTAATTATATCTTAGAAGAATAATGGAAACCTAACACGCCATGACTCGTTTAAAGTTGTGAGTAAAATACAAATTTAAAAATAATAATTTAATATAAATTTAAATCTCTTAGTGTGTGGGAAATTAAAAAAAGTAGAAAACTGTTTTTTTTTAAAAGTCGATTTTAGAAGTGGAGCAATTTCGATTCGTAAAGAGCATTGTTTACGATTATTATTGCACATTAACATTATTATTTTTCTATAAACAGGTGTGAGTATTTTCCTTGCAAACTAAACTAAATAACACAAATGCATTAATTTTTCCGCCAAAAATTTGGTTCTTAAAAATTACTTAAAAAGTTACTACCTTATGTACATATCCGGATTTCTAGTCCAGTATTTAGTCAGTATTTAAATTATGGGACAATTAATTAATAATAATACCAGGCATACTTTCTTTAAATACATAGTTGGCGCATATATGTATGGAAGCAGATGTTCTAGTATTATAATTAGGTATGGTTTTAGTCGGCATAAATGCATTTTTGTTTTGAAATACATATGTAGTACATTGATAAAAGTGTATAAATACAAAAGTAAGTAAACCATTTTTCGAAAAGTGGCTCGGCACAATTCCATAATTTTTAATTCAAAAAATAACCAAATAATTTGTTTTTGCTTAATAAAATAGTTATTAAGTATCAAGGAATGTAAGGACGTAATAACATCCGAGGTAGGCCAATACGAGCTGAGGCGGAGCCGAAGCTTGTCGCCTGCCGAGGATGTTATTAGTCGATACATTCCGTGTTACTTATTAAATTTTTCACGCTACCGGCAATGTAAGTAGGCCTACAGGTAGAAATTTAATCATATTTTTAAAAGTTCGTTTTGACAGCTGTCATCGGAATTATTTTTTAAAAGCTCCATTATTCTAAGTTGTCTGTGTTTGTTACCATATCAACGAACAGTTAAAATCAACATTATTTTCCTAGGGATGTAAGTGACACTATTAAGTTCCGTCGTCAAGGGTAACTAGTACACGAATGTTATCAGCCACTTACGATCCCTGTAGCTATGGATGTAAGGCCTACTTACACTGCCGCGCCGGTAGCGTGGAAACTCTATTATTTTTAAGCAACCTTCAGCAAATATTACCATTACAAGTCTAAACTGAGGAAACAAGTCATAATAGAGAGAAACAAAAACTGTGTCGTTACAGATAATCTTTGAGGTTCTGTGTGGCATACAAATCCTTACTCAATTTAATACCAATCTCGTTGATTTCATTTGTGCAACTAAGTGTGTTGTCTAAATGCTTAAATATTTATCACACTATAACACTAAACGAGCAAATTTTGGGTGCGGAATGCTCCAAATAAAACATTTCTCATTCATCTGCACCTAAAATTCTCGGGCACGTGAACCTTACTTTTTAAAGTCGCATCTTTTGTGATAGTTGTCAATTTGTTTTACTACCACTCCTTTCAGCAATGTCGCTATGGCCATTTTTTTAAGGGAAACTTTCCATTTTTTGACGAATTCTGATTCTCCTTTTGATTATGCATACGGCAATGTGCACTCGTGTGCTATTAATTTAATAGTGTAAGAAATATTGGCAATAAAAATTTGAAAAACTGAAAATAAAAAATCGAATCGACTACGGAAATTTTACGGATTTATTTTAAACAAATGAATACCTACCAATGCAGCTGATCTGGGTTCGACTCCCGGCCCGTTCGTTCTCCCTCGCAAGGTAACGGGAAACCAGCGAGGAGGATTTTTCCCCAAGAAAACCTCTCTGGAGTAAAAGTGCATGCACTTCCTGTGGTTCGGAGGCCACGCTAAACTCCCCTATGGCCGTCTGTGCAAAATATCTATCTCAGCGCAACAAACAGAGACATAGGAGAAAGATCAGCGCCCTGCATAGAATATTGCATTAGAAGAAAAAGAAGTTGACAGTTACAGCTGACAGTTTTTGAAAGTATTATTTATTGTGACCGATCTAGTAGAAAAATGGTTCACTGCTTAACGGAAAAACAAAAAATTAAAATTTTAATTATCCAGGGATGTGGGGACAGACAACGTACACAATATAACACATTCCCGCATAATTAAAATTGCAGTTCTTTGTTGTTTCGTTAAGCAATGTACCAGTTTTCTACTAGATTGGTCACAATAAATAATACTTATTAATTAATACCAAATAAACTGTTTTCAAAAAACTGTCAGCTATAACTGTTAACTAGCAATTTGTTTTATCGTGATAAGTATTCATTTGTTTAAAGCTCATATCTTGCAAATGCAAGAAAGGTTGCCGAGCAGCATGCGGCTGCAGGAAAAGCGGGCTGCGACGTTCGGTGATGTG
Source organism: Ctenicera cuprea (assembly GCA_958336395.1). Classification (NCBI taxonomy): domain Eukaryota; kingdom Metazoa; phylum Arthropoda; class Insecta; order Coleoptera; family Elateridae; genus Ctenicera; species Ctenicera cuprea. The sequence continues at coordinate 1,255,909 of OY284488.1, read as the reverse complement.
CCTTCACAACACCTGTGAAAACGCTCCAGACGAAGACATCGTGGACCTGATGGAGAATGACGAAGATAACCCTGGTGAAATAAATTTAGAATTGCTAGGTGAGGAGATGGACAGAGGAGAAGACTCACTGGAACAATTTGACGATGACTCAGGAGAAAGATCAGACACAGAAAACACCGAAAATTTGATAGGTGAGTTGATTTTTTTTCCATTCTCCTCCCTTTTCCTCTCTATGCCTCTCACTCTATTTCTGTCCCTCCCCCTCCCCCTCTCAATCCATGTATCTCTCTCCTTACCTGTCTTAGACCCCATTTTTTTCAAAATAGAGGTAATTCCGGTGAGATTTTTTGGTGGGAAGTGAATAATTCGGAATCAGCGACCCAAAACACATAAGGTAAGCTAATAAAACTAAATCCTCCTATTTTTTCCAGGTAATATTCTCTAGTGCCTGGACTAATAGAATAGTTACATCGTATAATGCTGCAAGAAACACAAAACGTTGGCCGATGGTTATATTTTACGGATTGTTGAATGTTGGTGCCATCAATGCCTTTGTTATCAACAAAGCCAATAATAATTCACTAAAAGTAGACTGTTATTGATAGAAAATTTGGACAATGAACTTGTCCACAACAACATGAGAAGACGAGCCACAAATACCCACATACCAAGGAAAGTGCGTCTATTAGCAGCTGATCTATTGCGGTTATGTGAAGACGAAAAACAACCCCAGACGTTTTCAAACAAAATAGGATATTGCAACTATTGTAAAACAAAACGATTAAGCTGTTACTGAAAATTTTGCAATACTTGCATTTCTTTATAACACATACAACCACGCTTTGTCCAGACTGCGCCAAAAAACAAACATAGCGAGTTTAGCAACCCATATCACAGGCCAACACAAAGTTTGCTGACTTATATCTGAGATTGTTTTTTTAATAATTTTGATGCGATGAATCCAAAACTCAAATTGGTTTTGGCCTATCAAGTCAAACTTTTGCTCTAAAGCATGCTTCGCGTTTTTGATAAATCGCTAATAAATCGCTGGGTAGGAAATAAATGATACACGAGTCGAACCAATTTATGAATTAAGTATGTATATTACAATGTATTTTAAAAAGTTACAGGTTAACAGACAAATATAAAATCATTAACTCAAAATAGTAAATTACGATGATTTTCAAGGAAGAAATTTTCGTTTGTTAGATTTCCTGGAGTGCTCCATACTTGGACATTCTCTTTAAATACTCCAACAGTAGTCGGCCATCATGTGAGTGTTCCACCTTCCTTGGTACCACTCTTCTATAGTTTTAAGTCTTAATGAAACCGTTCACCTTGTTCATCACTTACGTCACCTAGATTTTCAGGAAATTCATCAAGATGACTGTTGAGAAAATGAAGTTTTATGCTCATGTTGCAGCCAAGGCGATGAAAATTTTTAAGCAATGTTTTAACAACATCTTTGTAATTTTCGGCTTTTTTGTTCCCGAGACAATTTTTAACAGCCGCTGTAAAAGAATTCCATGCATCTTTCTCAATAATGTTCATAGAGCTAGTGAAATGCGGATCTTTCATCAGAGTTCTAATTTGCGGCCCGTCAAAAACGCCAGCTTTTATTTTTTTGTTACTTAGATTTCGAAACGTTTCGCAAATGTACTTAAAGCAGTCACATTGTCTATCTAGAGCTTTTACATACTGCTTCATGATACCAAGTTTGATGTGGAGCGGAGGAAAGATGATTTCTTTCTCTATTTATTAAAGGCTGGTTTATGACATTTTTTCTCCAACATTTAAAGATGTTCTTACTGGCCAGTTCTTCTGAGTCCAATGTTTGTCCCTAGCCCGACTGTCCCAGAGACAGAAGAAACAGAGATCCTGCTTGTTGGCCAACTAATAAGTAAACCGTTTTAAGATCTACACATATGATCCAGTTATGGTCACCATATTGTAATAACGTTAGAACTTTTTCAATGTTTTCATATTTTTCCTTTAGGAGAAGTGAATGGCCAATGGGAAGTGACCCATATAAATTTCCGTTGTGAAGTAATACACACTTTAGACTTCATTTTGAACTATCCAAAAACATGCACCCACTCATGTAGATCATAAGATGTCACACCCATTGAGTTTAACAAACCTGACACATCATGACAATAAACTAAACCATTCTTAACTCGGAAGTATTTCATCTGAATGAGGCACCGGGCGGATTGCTGATTCAAGACTTGGGTATGTCATTTTATTCTTATTTTGTTTATTGTAACCCGAAGTCTGGACAAGGCAAAAATAACAGTCATTTACGTGGTTTTTCGGCTCTCACCATATCATTGGAACACCAAATGCTAGTTTCTTTCGCTTTCCTTTGGTCCATTGTCGTAAATTTTCCACACAGGGCTTGCATACTTTGTGTGGAGCTCAAGACTTATCTTGATCACCAAGTTTTACGTCAAAGTAGGCGAAGTACACTTTCTTCACAAAATCACCAATGTTCGTTCTTTGACTGGGTACAGTGAAGCTTCCACATATATAGCAAAAAGAATCTGGACTGTTAAAACAATTTCGTGTATTAGACATGTTGCCGACTTAAATCTTTAGAACTGATCGCTAGTCGAATAACGAATAAACAATAACGTAAAACTGCATTTCCAGCTTTTTATAGCCTCGCGATATTCTCCTCGGGAAAGTACCGAATTACGCATAGGTCGTTTAAAAACATCCTCGATATCATTCATCTCGGGGAAGTACCGAATTTTGCTTAGGTCATTCATAAATATTCCCGGCGCCCCGCGCCCGGGGAATTACTTAAAAGGAAATGAAGAAATTGCAATAATTTTTTAGGAATTTCGATTTTATTTTTTTAAATTTCATTTTGCTATACAACAAAAACTTGAGGTGATAGAGAAAAATGAAGCAAAGTTAGTAAATAACAAGTGTCAGATCATAGTCAGTAGAAAAAAAAAGTAAAAATTGCTGGCCTGTGTATTTTGTGTATATAAAGTGTTTATTGTTTTTCTTTGTTTTTTCTTATTACTTCATGTTTATTGTTTAGCATACCAAACAAATGATTTTAATTTTTTGTATAAGTTTTCAAAAACATCAAATACTCATAAGCATATGTAATAATTAACTTAAAAAAAAAAGAAAACCGACTTCAAATAAAAACACAAATGTAACATAAGTTAACATAGAAGCAAAAAATAAACGTATTTTATACAACAATTTAATACTTATTTGTTGTTCCGAGTAATGTAATTAAGAAATTGTTGTTTATTATCTAATTATTAATTGTTTTATAATTTTTAAGTCGATGCCAAGCAAACCATAAAAATTCGAATGTAATTTGTTATTGCAGCAAGGTATATAATTTTTAAGTTTTACTTGGCACCGACTTAAAAATTGTAAAACAATTAATAATTATATAATAAACAACAATTTCTTAATTACATTAAACAACATATAAGTATTACATTGTTGTATAAAAAACATTTATTTTTTGCTTTTTAGTTAACTTATGTCACTTTTGTGTTTTTATTTGAAGTCGGTTTTCTTCTTTTTTAAAAGTTAATTATTATACAACAGTTTAATACTTATTTGTTGTTCCGAGTAATGTAATTAAGAAATTGTTGTTTATTATCTAATTATTAATTGTTTTATAATTTTTAAGTCGATGCCAAGCAAACCATAAAAATTCGAATCTAATTTGTTATTGCAGCAAGGTATATAATTTTTAAGTTTTACTTGGCACCGACTTAAAAATTGTAAAACAATTAATAATTATATAATAAACAACAATTTCTTAATTACATTAAACAACATATAAGTATTACATTGTTGTATAAAAAACATTTATTTTTTGCTTTTTAGTTAACTTATGTTACTTTTGTGTTTTATTTGAAGTCGGTTTTTTAAAGTTAATTATTTTACAATTTTAAGTGATAGGTAGACCTAGTAAGGATGCTTTTCGAATGAGGAAACGACGGCTAGTTGAAACGGAAGATGAAATACGGAAACACTAAAAAGTCGGTTAAAAAATAGATTTTGAGGAGTTCCCTGGTGTATCTTCGAAATTCAAGCTCCAATACCAATGAAATTATAATGGGACCACCTTGGAACTATACTGAATCCAACACAAAAAAATCATTAAAATCGGTTCATAAACAAAAAAGTTATGCCCGAATATACATAAAAAAAATAATAAAAAAAACATATATACAGACGAATTGAGAACCTCCTCCTTTTTTTGAAGACGGTTAAAAACCTAAGGTAATTTTTGTTTTTTCTGTTACTACTATCACATAGATGGTTGTAAAAAAGTGGTTGTATTTAGATATGATAATAAAACAATCACATAAATAGTTTACCAACAAAATAACGATAATTATATACTGGGGCTGCAAGGCCCAACTTGTAGATCTGTGTAATTCTAAAACCACTTGTGGAACGGAGGGGCTTTCGTTGGCGATAGATTGAAATTTATTTATTTTATTTATTTATTACCAGAAAGCAAAACAGTATACAAAAAACTATGTTACATGCTCCTGGTTTGCATTTACATCAACTACAAAATGCTAGTGTTAGTAGTAATTGTTAGTATTAAAAAAAAAATAGATAAAATTAATTATACACCAAATGTACTACATAATTTAATTATTTTCTGAGCAGTTATATTGAAGATATCACCCTCAGAAAAAGCTACCCAATTATTCACTAAGGAAATTAAATTACCTAAAATGGTATCCCTATGAGAAACTGTTAATGCAAAAGACCTACTGCGTAGTTTAACATTTGGTACTACTAAGCCAACATAAGATAATAATACAGATTCAGCTACTTTGCCATGTAAAATATTATAAATAAATATGATACCGCTCACTTTATTCCTTACATTTAGTGTAGTTATACAAATCCCAGTGGCACTATTTAGCTCCTGCAGTTGAGTAAGGTAAGATATATTTCTAGGATATCCAGGATAAATTCTGAAAACCTTAAAGTACATAAGTCGAGTGAATTTCTTTTAAACTTTTTCAACTTCATTTATTAAATTATAAGTATGAGAGGCATTCAAATAATATTTGCGTATTCTAACACTGGCCTAACCAAAGAATTGTACAAAATTACTAATGTGTTCGGACTTTGAAATTTCTTGGTACCTCTCATTATATATGCAAGTTTTTCATATGCCTTACTGACCACTTCTGCAATATGGACATTGCAATTCAATTTGCTGTTGTATGTCACTCCAAGATCTTTCACAGAGGTTACCCTATTTAATGAGATCTTATTCATTTCATAATCATAATGCACAACTGTTAGTTTATTATGGATGGACATCACACTACACTTCTTTATGTTAAACGATAGTTTATTTTCGGTTGACCAATTCACTATTCCGTTAATGTCACTTTGAAGCTTTGCATAATCATCCATTGATTTTGCAGGTTTATATAATTTGAGGTCATCTGCATATAGTAGACCATAGGAATAACGAAGTCGAGTTGGTAGATCGTTGATAAACATGATGAAAAGGAGAGGTCCTAAGATGGTTCCCTGCGGTACTCCAGAGGCTGGGATAAACACATCAGATTTGCATTTCTTTGCGACAACAAAATTTTTCCGATTCCTGAGATAGGATCCAAAGAAAGCTATTGCATCATCATTAAAGCCAAAGCATTTAAGTTTTTTCAACATTATAGGGAAAGACACTTTGTCAAAGGCTTTAGCAAAGTCAGTGAAAACACAATCAGTTTGTATTCCAGAAGCCATATTAGTTTGAACACTTTGCAGGAAAACCATAAGATTAGTAAGGGTACTTTTTTTGCTTATAAACCCATGCTGCTGATTAGTTATGGGCTTATGGCCATTTGTACGTGCTGGTATATTAAATTATACAGAATCTTCTCAAAAATTTTAGAGACAGCAGATACAATTGAAACAGGTCTAAAATTACTTATATCATTCTTTTTCCCTGTTTTATGGATCGGGGTGACTCTGGTAATCTTCCAGGCATCTGGAAAGGTCTTATTAGTAAGAGATAAATTATAAATTCTCTTGAGAGGTTTAACTAGATATTCTGCGCATCCCTTAATTATGTAAGGGGGAAATTGATCGGAACCGATAGATGACCTAGCTTTAAGGTGCTGAATTGCATACTGAATTTCATTTTCCCCAATTTTATTTAATCGAAATCCACCTAAATTATAGTCCATTTCATCTAAGTAAAGAGGAGTTTTTGCTTCATCCGGCTGATAGACAGAGTAAAGTATTCAGCAAAACCATTCACAATTTTCAAGTCTGTATCTAATATAGAGTCAATCATAATCATTTCATCTGGTAATTGAGTAGAATTTTTGCAAGAATTTATATAGATTTTTAGGATCGACAATTATTTGCTCTTCAGATAGGCTAGCGAAATTCCGCTCAGCTTCTGTTATCAGATGTCTTAATTCTACTGTCAACGCCACGTACTTACTTTTAAATAATTTCGCATTTATACCACCATTCTTGTATATTTTGTGATACTTATTTTTTTGCCTTAACTTTAAACCTTTTTTATCTCTACGGTAAACCATTTAGGATATTTATTCGATACAAAATTAATAACTGGAATACATTCATCAAATACTTTGTTCACGCAGGAATAAAAACGGACCAGTAATTCATTAACGTCCCAGAGGGAATTCAAGTTTGACTGCATGCCCAGTTCCTCATCCCAATTTAAGTTCCGAAAATTATTATACAATTTGATGAAATTGGCTCGCTTAAAATCATAACTCTTAATGATTCTTTTAGGTTTATTGGATTTTTTAATATAATTGAAACAAACTTCCAGGGCTGGGTGATATCGAGCATCTTCATCTACTAGGGGACAGGGATCTCTAGTAATATCAACCTCTATACTAGAGAAAAACAAATCTAAAGTATAGCCATCTAAATTTAAAATGTTGTTCTACTGTGTAAGCTTGTTCATTGATATGAAGTTTTTCACAATAGTTGTTTTGGGGTCAAAATTACTAAATTGTTCTAAACCTTGTATATGTAGATTAAAGTCTCCACAACAAATAAATTCATCCTCGCTTGATAGTAACTCTTCCATATTTAAACAATTGAATAAAGCTTCGTAAGCTGTCGTATTGGCACCTGGTTTAATATAGCAATTGGATAGAATAAAATATCTTCCATTAATTTTCACTTAAGTAATAATATAATCAAACATGCTGTTCGATTCAGAGGCAATTAATTTGGAAGGGAAAATTGTTTTAACCGCGATCATTACACCCCCCACCCCGCGCGTGCATAACAGTTTATGGTAATTCCTATCTATTCTATAGGTAGTGTATCTGCTGTCAAAATATTCACCGTCCAGAAAAGTATCATTTAGACCAGTTTCAGTAATAAATATTATATTGTAATTTGCACTAAGAATACTTTCTTTGAATTTACTCACTTTGGTTCGCAGACCTCTCACGTTCTGATAGTAGATAACAAATTTATTTAGTCCACTTTGAAGATGATCCCAATTCAACATTTGTGCATAGTCATTATGAACATCTTGCCCATCTGCTGTAGCAGTTGAATTCATTAATTGCTATGTTTTGTACTAGATTTTTTTCTTTTCATTATCATTTTTTCTTTTAAAAACTTCGCAATTCCTATCATAAGGAGAATGATCTATTTTGTAGTTCGTTGCAAATTTAGTGTTAGATTTTTTACAGTTTGGGCAGAAAAAATTGACACTTTTACAATCGGATGCCTTATGATTACCTCCATACTTCATACACACCTGTCCTTTTTTACAGTTCTCCCCAGTGTGATGGAAACCTGCACATTTAAAACATCTTAACAAGTTAAAATGTTCATATACCACACAAGTTGAATAATTTATGCACACTACCTCCTTTTGTATAATTTCATTAAAAGTTATTGGGTCGCACTCCACGATGGCCATATACTGATATTTAAGCTTTTTCACTTCTACAAGACGAATACTAGCCTCCTCCTTAATAAAGTCATTTTGTTCAATCAGGCACTATCTAATTTCCTGTTCTGAGATTTCTTCATCCAGTCCTACGATTTTGACCATTGGGTATCGCAGCTTTGGGGGTACTTACTTCATAATTAGTTCCCATTTTATTCACAGTTTCAGCTCGCACTTTCACTGCTGCCTCTTTACTATTGCATCTAATTACTACTCCTCCCTCCTTGGTGTTAGTTAACTTGGATATGCCTATTCCTAGTTCAGACGGTTTAATACATTTCTTGAATTCATTTTTCGTAGCCTCTACATTTTGATTTCCTTTGGGTTTTAGAATTACGGAAAGTTCTACATTTTCTACTAAATTTCGATTAAGGACTTCTCTATAACCAGTTTTTGCACTGTTAAGCAACTCTATTGATGAACCTTTAGATTGACCAACAGCAGGCCACTGCAATACATCATTTTTATGCTGCAAGTCGTTGACCTTATACAAACGCACCTTTTCTTCAAGAAAAGTAATCTTTTCCCTGAGTAATCCATTTTTCTCTTGCAGTTCAGCTACTAACACTCTTAGAATTTGATTTTCTGAGTCATTTTTGTTTAAAAATGGGATATTTTTAATCTTTGCGGTAGTATTTCCCTCGCAACAAACCGTACTGTTTAGGTTAGGTTCAAGTAAGTAACCTTTTCTGGCTTCACAACTAGGATGATAATGAGCTGAACATTTTCTACAGACCGCACTTTCTTTAGCAATCTTTTTACCACATGGAACACAAAATCCTTCAACTACTGACATAATTTTTACATTAATATTACTTGAGATTGGCTGAGACTAATCACCTCCACTATCAGCCATCGTGGAGGAAATTAATTGTATTAAAACTCTTGTACCTGCTTCATAAAGAATTTGTTATATAAAATAGTTTAAAGCAATAAGCGCGTCTTTTATTGCGTAAGCTTTTAAACATTTTCAGTAAAATAAAAGCGTAAAAAACAAATCTTACACCATTTTTACTTTCCGCGCTATACAGAGTTTGGCTAGAGGAAGAACGAAGGTATTGTTATTTTCGCCGCAACCGCCGATGAAGAACCAATTCGAATTTCGCTCTTGTTTTTAATTACCTCCCGCAATCCTAGTGTTACAAGAAACTAGTTTCAAAGGTGTTCAAAGAAGGTTTCAGGTATTAAAAATTCAAGGCTGCTTGGGAAATGTGAGTGGCGCGTTGCCAGATTTTTATTGCTGGATGGCTGTGGCGGGGAATAGAACCCTAAACCTTTAGCGTTTGGGGCTAACCGTTCAACCTCTAAGCTACTGCCACTAGAATACATATAATAATGTAAAAATCGGATAAATCGGTCGGAGAATCAAGACGGTTTATTGATTCGGAGCCCTCTAAACATAATTTCCATATTCACTTTGTATTGTTACCCGTAGCGTTAGGGAGTCCCATAGCGGTCGTAAAAATAAATAATACTCAGTTTTACAGCTAACAAAATAATAGTACACAGGTTAGGGGAAATGTACTGGAGTGATTAAGTTTCAGACGTAGCCCCGCAATTAGGGTACTCTGAAAAATGTCTTGATGAGGCTCCCGTAACTGGGAGAGCTGATTGTATTCCTCGCAACTAAGGGATGGTATAGAGTTTGCTCAGTCGCAACTAACCGAGAAAATCTACAGTAAGAAGTTGTTTCGCAACTAAAAGAATTCTTATTTGCATTGAAAACGGAATCGCTATTTACAAGGGCAGAAAATTAACAATAACCAATCAAAGGGGGTTAATTTTCCCGCGTAAATGTAGTAAACTCTAGGAAGGAAGCGAATTTGGACCTAATTAATAAAATTAGGTCAGAGAATACCAAAGCACTCACAAGCGCCTCTTTTGTATTTTTTGTACTTTAGTCGGCCATATTGCAAATGATTTTCCTGTCAATCTGACAGAAGAGGTTGAAGACTTGACCTACTCTTCTCTGGCGTTTATTTAAATTTAATTTAAAAGTGTGCAATGGCACATGGTACATATTTGCGGTAAGAGGTTGCAAAAATTCCACCAAAAGTAAAACTACAAGTTTATTTAGTTTTCTTTTGAATATCGAGAAGTAAAAATGTTTTTCTGCATTGCATTATATGTGGTTTATTCACTCAACTTACTGATTTCAAACGTTCAAGGCACAAGGTATTAGCTTGACGTCTTAAATTTACGGATTTCTAGGGAGTTCCTAAGCTGTGTCGTGGGGCTCTTATTTACAAAATCATAGAATACTTCACAATTAATACAGGGCAAAAACTAATTTCATAATATGTACAAATTATAGAACTTAAAATACAAATGCAAACATTATTATTAGTTTCGATTGCGCTAGAAGATCGTGGGCCCGGCTCGCTGTTGGATTCGGTGTAGACCGCTCCAGCGGGCCCCAAAGAGTTGCTACACAAAAAGACGTTTCCGGAGAACTGAGGACCGTTGTCTGTGATTATGACCCTTGAGTAATCTTACGATTAAATCTGTTTCCGAGATGTCAATGGGGTTTCTTTGTAGGGACTCATTATGTTGCCGGCGATGGTTTCCCATGGTCGTTCTGGCTGCGGTGATCGTTGAGAAACTGCAGGGTGTGGTGGTTTCGATTGTACTTGACCCTTAGGGTTGTAGCCAAAAGGATGATTAAAGTTATTAAAGTGTCCCAAACGCGAATCCAATATGACATTGCCGATATGACATTATCGTATAACATGACATGAATGCTTTACCAGCAAGATACATTTCCTTCTTTACTCAAAAGTACTTAATTATTGTGTTATTTGCAGTCAGTGACCTGACAGTGTGCATATTGCTGCACCGGCGGCGCTGTCACTATCGCTAAAAATTCCAAGAAACATAAACAGTAGCATATCACCATGTACACAACAACATAAAATAAAAGATAACCATGGTACCCCATTTTAAAGAAGTAGTAAAATTACAATTTTAGAAATATAACCAGCACAAGATTGTAATTTTTGACCAATCTATGCCTCACAACGCTGTACACGCATTCTAGCACTGAGGCACGGAAATTGTTGACAGTCGATGCTGCAATATAGAACACATACATTGTAAACAACACGTCATCTGCCGGCCAAATTAAAATTGCGGGTAAACTACGCTGCATGTGATACGATGACGGTATACTGTATACCGACAAAATGTTGGTAAGGAGATTTCATGGAAAGCCCAGACATAATCTCAGTCACATAGAACAATTTACTTTTCCCACTACCGACGATGCAAGTACGCTATACGTCCATGGCTACAAGAGATGCAAGTGCATCATAACTAAAACGCGGAATTATATGCACAAAAAGTTGACAAAATATGCGCATATATATACAACAAAAATACGTAATATATGCACTAATTTGACTAATAATGCACACTGTATATGCAAAATATATCATAAAAAACAAGATTTTAAAAAGGTACATTTATTTGCATATTACAAGACATAGGTATTGTAAATAATATTTTTCTTGAATAATAAAACTTAAGTACTAAAGTGCGCTACACTAACTTAATTAAAAAAGTATTTAATTGATTAAATTTTCAAATTTTTGTAACAACTTATTATCAGATGTTTTTCTAGATTATCGACTAAAAACGATTGGGCTCTATCACTTAGAATAAGTTTATACGTGGAAAAGCTACGTTCGACATCTACAGATGTAATTGGAGCGTTTTTTTAAAGTACATATAATATGCGGCATCATATCTAAATCTGAGAGCTCACCTTTTAAAATGTTTGCTACTTCAACTAAAATTTGAAAGCCCTTATTTTTTTTCTAGTACATCATGTAATTTCTTTGAAATTGTATCCCCGATTGTACCCCTAACAGAATTGATTGAAATTTTCAAGTCATTAATTAATTTTATTGCGTCTATAAGTAAAATGTTTTCACTTTCCAATTTCAAAATTGTTTCTGTAGCTAAGCTATAGTGACTTTTAATAAAAGCCAATTGGCGGGGTAATTCTTTTTCTTGTAGTATTTTTTTAGATTCTGTTATGGCCGCCGAATCGTCAGAAAATTTGCATACAATATTTTTAATTTCCTTAAAGTGGTTTGCATAAAATATAGCTGCATTTAACCAGGTACCCCATCTTGTTACTACAGGTTGTGGGGGTAGAGGTGTATTGGGCAATCTTTCTTTATAAACTTGAACCCTTAAGGGTGCTTTTAAAAACACCTTTTTCACATTTGATATTAAACTATTTACTAACGGAAACTGCAATCGAATCTCTTCGGCAACGCTGTTTACTCCGTGTGCTAAACATGTATTGTGAAAAAGATTTTCATAAAACACTTTTAAATTTTGACCTGCCGTCACCATGTAAGGTACTGCATCTGAAAGCATTAAAACTATTTTATCTGATGGAATAGCTCTTCAGGCAAATGCAAATTGCTTAACCCTTCCTGTATGAACCTGGATATAGTAACATTATTTGTTTTATCGAGTTCTTTCGTACTGTATAATAAGATTGATTTACTTAAATTATTATAATGCATAATTCCAACCATTAAATTTGCTATATATCGTCCACAACTATCAGTGGTTTCATCAACTACAAAATAAATATAATTGTTCCCTATCCTATATACTGCCTTATTTCGCTCATAATTTCTAAATACGTTTTATTGACATATTTTTTACTAATAGTACCTACTCTCTTCCAGAATACTTCGCTTGCAATATTTTTCTAAGAAACGCTTGAAGAAATTAGGATTACATAATTTTTTCAGTGGTATATTAGAACCAATTAGGGCTTTGCACAAATCAGATTTGAAAATATCCTCTTCATTTTTCTTAGTACTTGCGGCTAAGGATTCTCGTAAAGATGTTTTGCGACTTATTAGTAGATCTTAGTTTCGCACAGTTCCTTTGATGCAATAGAGTGCCAAAATGTTGCTCTATCAAATACTTTCTACCGCACGAAACCTATCAATTACACAAACTGAATAAATATGTGAAATTATTTTAAGCAAAAGTAACTTACCACTTTGCTACATCCTTTGCAAAACACAGAATCACTATCCACCACTAGTTCAGGATATGATTTTATTCAAGATAAACATTTCGAGATAGACATTTCGTTAAATAAAAATTAAAAGCACTTAAAAAAATCATGCCTCACAGTATTAACTACTCAACATTCAACTTGCTGGTTTCAGGTAAAGTAAAGGTATATTTACCTGTTTATGATATTAACTTACCACCAGCAGTTTTAGGGGATCAAGTGTGACTCAGTAAAGTGGTTGGGTTGTAAGGGGGCTTATAAATTACCAGGAATTCTTGTTTCTGTGTAAATACCCACTGCTTATTCAGGTATTTCAAATATTCTAGACACTAATCCTGTTAAAATTGAAAGTCCCGTCTCAAGCAGGTTCTTAGAAGGCCATACTCAAAATTTTTGTTTGCCCACGACATTAAAATTTTCCATAAAGTTGAATTAAAGCACTTTTTAAAAAAGAAACGTTAAAATTGCCAAAATAGACATAAATATGCATGGTTCTGGCTAAATATGCAAAAGTAAATTAGCATCAATCGATTGCAAATACACAGATTCGCCTAATTATGAAATCATTTTGATGTCACGCCAATATTAAAGAATATGCATTTTGCATATAATCCGCGCTTTACACATCAGACTCCGCGGGTAGCACATAAGTTGAATTTGCGTAAGCTTTCTATTGAGTTAAACTTTTACTTGCGGCAGAATGCTGTACAGTCCAGCCGCGCGCGATTTTACTTATATTTAACTCAACTGAGATTTGCAAATTACATTGGAGCTAAAATTTCAAGAGAGGAGATATGTAAAAATGTTGTTTTATTATGCAATTATTTTGTCACCCTTGGGTACTGGATGACCGTTTACAGTTAAAACAAACCAACGTTCAGATACGACCAACCTTACCTAATAACTAGAGTTGGGCAATTATGCTGTAAAGATAGTGCATATATGCACCAACATATGTCGCATAAAACCGTCAATATATGCACTAAAATATGCCGCATAAAACCTTCAATATATGCAAGAATATGCAGTAACCTTTTGCGATATGCACTAAAAAAAATTAGTTTGTTTATTTAGTGCCTAATATGAAAATCTGATGTTTATTTGAATCTGCAGTTTAATACTAGTAATTATTATATGAGTTAAAGCACGTTTTGCATCAAATGTAATTTTTCGTTGAAAGAAAAAGATAAAAATACAATTAATGATTTTCATTATTTTTAGTTACAAACACTCAACATTCAAAAAATCAAAAGGGCTTACATAATATAGAAACGCATTATTATTTTCAGTTAAAACTGCATTTTTTATTTGCATATACAAAAATACAGGTAGAAGTAAAATCAATAAATAACACAACCTATTTATTACAATAAATAATCATGTGCTTTTCAATGGTGTCAACGAGAAAATTTTGCCGCTTATCTACCAATATATTTTTGTAGCTGGAAAAACTTCTTTCTACATCACAAGAAGTTAGTTACTGGACAATATTTAAATAAATGTGAATTTTTAACTGCAAAACATTCGTCATTGTGGCCATTGCTTAAGAAATCTCAATTTAAAATATTTTTTATGGAACTCAGAGTTGAAAGTCCGCTTCTGAATTAAATCGTCCATTTTGCTGCTAACTTTTTTGCATATTTTATTTTTATGTTTATTTAAAATTGAATGACATTTTTCGATTAATTCTAAAGATTTAGTGAGAAGCTGGTTTTGTGTTTCTAATTTATTAATGATGCTAGGAATTTCCAACTTCCAACAACTGAGGTTGCAATTCCGGACACTTTAAAATATCTTGACAATCTGCTATAGACTGAGCAGAAGTTGAATCAAAGGTGTTAACAACATTTTTAAATTCACTGTAATTTTCACAATAAAATAGAGCGGCTTCTATCCACGTTCCCCACCTGGTGAGAATTGGTTGTGGAGGTAAGGGCACATCTTTAAGCAAGTCTTTGTAAACTTCGACGCGAAGTGATGATTTTAAAAATACCTTTTTTCCGTTATTAATTAATTTATTGACTAAAGGAAACTCAGTTCTAACCACTTCGGCCACCCTATTCATCGCATGGGCCAAACAAGTTACATGAATTAAATTTGGGAAAAAGATTTTTAAATTTTGACCTGCTTTTACCATGTATGCGGCACCATCAGTCACCATGTATAAAATCCTTTCTGGTGGTATTTGATTTGGCAAATAAAGTAACGAAAGGGTTTCATTGACAAAACGTGAAATTGTCAAATTGTTGGTTTTTTCTAGTTGTTTAACAGCAATTAAATAACTGGAAGAAGGACTGCTGTTTAAAACACCTACAATAAAATTCGCTATATACCTATCTTCCTTTAGCATCGGTGATTTCGTCAACACTAAACCAAATATGTACAATTATTCGAAACAACGTTTCTTATTTTTTGAAGATTTTTTTCGTATAATTTTGGAATGCACGTTCTGGAAGCTGTTCTGCGGGAAACGACGTTTTGTTTTGTATATTTTTCTAAGAAATTTCTAAATTCGAGAGCGTCCATGTTATTTAATGGAATGTTGTATGAAACCATCATTCTACACAAATCGTCGTTGAAATTATTGACATTCTTATTTAAGCAGTTCAGCAATAATTGTTGTTTTGGCTCGTTTGTATTATTTTTTCTTTTTTGATGAGGACCGGTGGCTACGTGCTGATCAAGTTGAAACTTTTTATTAATGTTTATCTGTAAAAACCATATTTAAGTACAATTTACTACAGCTTACACAAAGGAAAATAATTGAATGTGCCCTGTGGCCTGTGCCATATCCTTTGCAATATCACAAAAAAACTTTCTAATTTTATTCTAAAATTGTTTGCTTAATTACAAAATAAAATAACAAATTAGTATTAAATTTTTAACTCGCTGTTTTGGCTTGTTTGAAGTTTTTTAACTTTAAACAGAGTAAACAGTTTTTTTTAATTCAAAATTAAAATAAACGGATAAATACTTTTTTTTCACAAATGACGCACAACACAACACTTCCATCGTATTTAAAACATGTATACGGCTTCAACCACTTATTAATTAAATCGTTTTTTGAACTAGCAACTTTAGGCGTTTTCAGGGTATAGACTGGACAATTACACTTTGCAGCTCTCTGTCAAGGCAACAAATGAACTAGTCAAGCACTAAAATTATAAATAACTATTTCTAAGAATAACTATAACAAAAATTTCCAAATATTATTTTCAAAGAAATCTGTACCTAAGGAATAAGACCCACCCAAATAATACAACCTTTGTCAGTTAATCCTTTATTTCCTCTACCTCTACTTGGAAATTTAGAAAGTGCAAGCCTAGGGTTCATGTGGTTTCACCAGAAGAAATTGTGCAATTTCTTCTAAGAACTACGAATATTTTATTTGATAATTTGCCGTATGCCGTAAAGTTGTAATATATGCCAAATATGCAAAATAAAATTTACTTTTTATGACTCTAAACATCACGAAACGTGTATATACGAAAAATTAACATTTTATGATCAATAGGAAAAAAGATGTAAATATGAATTTGCCCAACTCCACTAATAACCTAACCGAACCTACCACACACAATAACCATTAATAGAAATCAAGGACAGACATTCCTTTCTACATTTAAAGCAGTTTCAAATGTAAAAATTAAATTGAAAACACGTAATTACTTAGTAGTTAAGCTTGCTCAGTTCAGTCGTAGACTTTGCCTATTTGAAAATACATACAATACCCGGGACGCATTTGATACAAGTCTTGCATTTCGACACAGCTTATTTATTACACTTTTACAATAAATTACCAAAAACAGCGCGGGGCGTAGACCACTGGTTCCGCTAGATGCTGTTAATTTTTGTTAGACTAAATTCACCAAAGTTATCTAATATGGGGAGTTCACATAATACTGTCTTCTAAATATTTTAGATCTTTACAATTTTTGAAGTTTAGTCTAGAAAGTCTTATTCTCTATTTAAAAATACACAAAAAAAGGTAGACCTGCCAAAAGTCGCTATATCTAACAGTTTTGAGATAATTTACGTTTTACTAAAACTCAAGTTAACATGAAGATCCTAATGTTTCCTTAAGATGCGAAAATACTTGGTACATACTTTGAGAATAAATTCTCCTCATAGAAACAGTAAAAACTTACAGCCTTCTAAAGAGGCAATAGTTTGAATTGTTAATATTTCCCACTTCCGGAAACAGTACAACCAAGCGTTTTCAAATCAAAGGTTTACAAAAACTTTTTTAATTGTTTTATATTAAGAACTCATTCTTATAGTTTCTAGAAACCAATTGGACATCTAGAGACAAACCTTAGACCTTCATGGTAACTCGATTTCACAAAAACATTGTATTATCTTTAAAACTGTTAGATATCGCGACTTTTAACAAGAGTATATTTTTTGTGTTTTTTTGGATAAAGAATAGGATTTTTTTAGACAAAACTACAAAAATTTTAAAGATCTAAAATATTGCAATGATATGCGTGTGCATGTACTTACTAGAAAACAATTCCCCAAGTTCCCCGCAATTCACGCAATTCTAAATTATATTTTCTGTCAGACTCTTTATTAACTTTCTCAGGGTCGTTATTTAGCTTGTAAGACAAGTTATTAATAAACAAATTTGAGATAGGATAAACACAAAACAATATCAACGTTACAACAAAGGTTTTATTCAATAACTTAAATTTTTTTATGAAATTTTCGAAAAATCAAATAAATTTTACTAAGAAATACTATCGTCCTTTAAAAAAAGAACACTTATCTTAAGGTCTCCTTATAGAGATGTCCTTTTCTCGAGCAAACGGTGAATGTCCAACTTCTATTTCACTAGTTTGCAGGTTCCTCAAGTAACCACAAACACTCGCCTTTAGTTTGAATCTTCCTCTGGTCTGTTTTATATTATTTTAAACTTGGTTTTACCACCATCACAACTGGAAAAACTTTCTGGATCGCTTTATACTTGTTATTCTTCTGGACTTTTCACAATTCGTTGATAATTAGTTGTATTTTCTTCTTTTATATTCACAATCACTTTTACATTACTTTTAAACTCGTTTTTCCTCTTTGTTCATCCAGAGGATATAAAATTCTCTGTCTTTGTTTACAAAGACGAGTCGTAACTAACTAAACAAATTTTTCATTCTTTTGTCTTCTTCTTGATTCCCATTTTTTTGAACAAACAAATAAATCTCATGACAATGAGTATTCTTTTATACGTTTGTCACATTGATACTGACATCCATAATGACATTAATCGATGCACAAAACAAGTAAGTCTAAAGCTTCTTATAAATTAAACCTTTTGAACAATTCTGAACTAAATTATAATTAAAACTAACATAAATAAAAATCGTATCAATCTGATTGTGTTTTTCTTTTCTTTCAGTACCAACAAACCTCACAAATATGAAAAATATAAATTATTAGAATTTATAACAAGAAATTACAGCAATAATACGCAACCCTGAGTTTAAAAGTTAGATTATCAAAACCTTACAGCCTTCACAAACCTCCAATCTCAAATTGAATTGTAGCAAGCATCCCAAAAATTGCCTTCCAGGAACTACAATACCCCTGTAAAAACATACACCTCCAAATATCATCATTTGACAGGTCTACCTTTTTTGTGTATTTTTAAATAGAGAATAAGACTTTCTAGACTGAACTTCAAAAATTGTAAAGATCTAAAATATTTATAAGAAAGTATTACGTGAACTCCTCATATGAGACAACTCTGATAGACTAATTTAAAAAAAATCAGTAGTGCTCCTCTATAAAACTACAAAATTATATTGTAATTACTGCTAAAGTTATCGACAAAAATTGAAAAAGTTTTTTATTTAGAGGGCTGTAACTCCATATGAAAGCATTTTCAGACATATGTTCATATGAACTTTTTTTCATGAAATCACCTCCTGAGGTTTCTGTACGTACGTAGTAGGAAACACCCTGTATAAAAATATTCCGAGACACGAAACTAGTTCGACTGCTTTGGGTTTATAACATTGCAAACTTAATTTTTTCTTTATGTCAACAAAATTATTACACGTGCCTCCATCACGCATCACGTTGCTTGCGAATGGAAAATTTTGTTGCGGCACCAGTTTTGAAAACGTTTTTGTTGTTAATTTCCGTCTCTTTTCTTTGAATTAATGTTTATTACTCCTTCTCAAAAAAATGTTGAAAATGACGCAAACATCGGGTTAAGGTGACTAGCCCAAAATTAAGGATATATATGAAAAACCTGTATTGACGCATTTTGTTTTTAGTTCTAATTAGTATATAGCGAGTACAATTAAGGAGATTTTGAAGAAAATAAATGAGCCTACATAAATAATTTATGACATTTAAATTAGACATGACTTAAGCAAGGAACACAAACAGGCCTCAAGGATTTATTATTAGAAACATACGGAAAAACATTTTCAAATTAGTGTTATACAATAGATTATATATACAGGGTTGGGCAAAAGTACGGAAAAATGCAAATATCTTTAATACGGCAACCGCGATTTTGACTAAAATTTTTACATGAAGGTTCCGATATACTGCGGATACAATGAAAGTATCGGTGGTTTAAAAGAACTTCCGGTTTAGCCGGAAATAATATCAACTTTTTAATTTTAAATAGAACTTTTTTTCGAGTTCAGTGATGTAAGGTTTCATGCCTTTATTTTTAATAATTTTAGAGATATTGAACAATAATGTTTCGTAATACTTATCTAGCAGCACATGAAAACAAAAGAATGTCAGAAGCTTAAACAGATGTAATGTCAAATATGCTTGGTTTGTGTTGTGTTGTTTTGATGTTCGATAGATTGAGCAGTGTGGTTGCAGTAATCAATTAATTAACTAAATTAATTAAAACTGCTAAATTTAACATCAGAAATGGTTCAATTACCAGAAAGATTGCAAACTGTTAAATAAAGTACAAACTTCTTGCTGATAACTATGACGCTCACCAAAACCAACCATAATTAAAATTTGAATTCATTTTCTTTCTGTTAATTAAACTATTTCTGATGTTAAATTCAGCAGTTTTAATTAATTTTGGTTAATTAATTGATTACTGCAACCACACTCCTCAATGTATCAATCATCAAAACAACACAACACGAACCAAGCATATTTGACGACATTACAAAACTGTTTAGGCTTTTCACATACTTTTGTTTTCATGAGCTGCTAGATAACAATTACAAAACGTTATTGTTCTATATCTCTAGAATTATTAAAAATAAATATATCGCTGAACTCGAAAAAGGAGTTTTATCGATATATCGAAAATTATAAAGGGTGTTCTAATTAAAATAAAAAGTCGACATCATTTCCGGCTAAACCGGAAGTCTTTTTCAACCGCAAATACCTTCATTGTATCCGCCGTGTATTGGAACCTTTATGTAAAATTTTTTGTCAAAATCGCCGTTGCCGTATTAAAGATATTTGCATTGATCCGTCCGTACTTTTGCCCAAGCCTGTACAATATTTTAGAATAAAAGTTTAATGATGGTTGAAGTAAGAAACGAGCTTAAACAAATAATTAATAATATTTTAATTAGATACAAATTAACAATTAAATGAAAATAGGCCTCAAGGATCCATTAGTAGCAATATTTGGCAATGGAAGTTTTGAGGTCGCTTTAATTTACATATTTTTTTTATAATCATTATATTTAAATAACTTTTCGTAGCTCTTAGTGTATTGATAATATAATACATTAAGGCAGTTTGTAGATTATCTGTACGGGTACCCAAACTTTTCTTCTTTGCATTGTCGTGAACTTCAAGTCGATATTCTGCGTCTTCCTTCTTGTTACCCACAACGTTCTGAAAACACGACAGTACACGCACTTGAATTGAGGAAATTGTTTCCGGAAACCCCTTTGACTATTGCTTGCGACTAGCAGATTGGAAAATCCGGGTCTAGAGATTTATCAAATTACCAAATGCATGTTCAATTTACCAACTGTTTGATAACTTGTACAAAATTCGCGAAAATAGTTCACATCCTTGAAAAATACATATACAATAAATATAGCAGGGACGTGCACCAAAACGTAATAAAAACCCGAAAACCGGAAAAAATCGCAAAATTTTCCGAACCGTAACCTAAACGAAACCGAAATCAGAAATGTGTGAAACCTAACCGAAAACCGCAACCGTAATTATTTTTACCGGTATTTTTTTGTTTCGACAAATGCAGGACATTTGTTTACTGTAGCAAATAACGATGAGTATTTATTTTTAATTGATTGTAAATAAAACAATTCTTAACTTCAACAGGTTTATTATTTTAGCCGTCTACGTATTTCGGACATGTTGACATGCCATTTTCAGAGGCAAAATTAAAATTAAACAGTTGGTATAGGAACAATAAATCTTCATAACTTGATCCTGGTTTTCTATATCTGCGTCCAGATGACTTGATTTCTCATTCCAAAACGTCTAATAACGGTGAATGTAAGCGTTCAATTTGTTGATTTATGAAAGGTACAGATTTTAAATGTTTGTGAATTTCAAATGTATATCCAACTTACGTTTATCAAAATTTGTTAAAAATCAAATTTTGTTGCATGAAATAATATTTGACATTTTGCATTAATTTATTTGCAAGGCGGGGCTTTCGTTTAGTCGGAAATAGTAGTTTGTAGGCATTGTGGAGGGGATAGCTGTGGTCTCGGTTAATATTGTTAGGAGTTTTGTGTATTTCTATGGATTCACGAATCACACGGTTGAGGTAGATGGAAGAGCGGGCTAGGATTTTGGTCTTGTCAAATTGAATGTTATGATGGCCTGTATCGAATTTATGTTCTGCGATAGCCGACTCTGCGGGACGTTTCAGTCGAGTGCAGCGCTCGTGTTTAGAAACTCGAACGCTAATCGGCCTCTTCGTCTCACCGATGTAAGCTTTTCCACAAGAGCAAGGTACACTATACACACCGCAGGATTGGAGGGTAGGTAACTTGTCGTTGGTCGGAGGAAGGAAATTGGAAAGTTTTTGAAAGGGTGTAAAAACGGTTTTTATTTTTGTTGTTTAAGTAGTCTGCTGATGCGGTCGGTAGTTTTGTGTATGTAAGGTAGAAATGCTATAGAGGTACGTGGTGTAGGAGTATTGGTACGTTCAGTGTTTACGGGTTGGGCCTTTTGAGTAATAGCGTGTTGGATGTCTCGTTTGTTGTAGCTGTTTTGGTAAAGGACAATCTTAATGTGGTTGAGTTCGTCTTTTAGGTGGGATGGTTCAGAAATGGCAAAGGCTCGGTAAACTCAGGAATTAATGACAGAACGTTTCTAGGCCGGATGATGATGGGAATGTGCGTTTAGGTAGCGGTCTGTGTGTGTAGGTTTGCGGTACACGGAATGTCCTAGTTTGCCGTCAGGACGCCGAGGAAAAAAAGGTTGTCATTTGATTCAATCTCCATAGTAAAATGGATGCTAGCATGTTGGGAATTTATGTGTGACAGAAAGTCGGAAAGGGAATCCAGTCCATGAAGCCAGATGGACGTCGATGATACCTTCGTTATCTGGCCTCATGGACGGGATTCCCTCTCCGACTTTCTGTCACACTTAAATTCCCAACATGCTAGCATCCATTTTACTATGGAGATTGAATCAAATGGCAACCTTCCTATCCTCGAAAATTTCCGAAATTTACATAATTTAACATTTTTATCATATTTTAAATTTTTGATATTTTCAAAATTGAAAGTTTAACTATTTTTATAACAAAATTTAAAAACTTTAAATTTTTTAATATTGAAAACATTTCAAAAACTTTCGAAGTATTCAATTATTTCAAAATATCCGAAATTTTGAACATTATCAGTATTTTTAAAATTTTTGAGGTTCAATATTTTCTGCATTTTTATACTTTCGATATTATCGAAGTTAACGAAATTTTAAATTTAAAAAATTTCTAAATTTGCAACTTTGACATGTTAATTTGACAATCTATAATTATATTAAATTCCTAACTGTCTCACAATACGACGGGCTCTCGTATCTCATCAAAATATATGTATATCACTACAACTCCACCTCGGGCTCTTGCATTTCGACTCAGTTTATTGATTGTGTTCAGCGAGAGTTTATGTTGCTGTCACTACTGTTTTTTATAATCTGGTTATTTCTAGCTTATTTAATTTCGTGCACGTCGAAAATGTGTATTTATCGCGCTGACAACAAACAAAGACATACGATACGAATTCCACAATTCAGTGTCTTACATATTGTGAGCTCAACTAAGTACCTCTTATTATTAATAATGACGCATTGTAAATTTTAAATATGACAGTTTGTTACTGTATGAATGAAGTTCTACCATACGTTTAATTTTCCATTATCTAAAATTTTGATCATAGTGCATGAGATGACAATAATAAATTTTTTCTATTTTGGTTCTTTACTGACTACTTTATGAAACTCATTTGAATTTCATAAAGCAACTCCTAAAAGAATTCAAAATTTTATTTTGTTACGTTGGTGACAACCATGTAACAACAAAACCTTCACGCGTTTTACACATAACCTTCAAATTGTAAGTTCTAAAAATTAAGATTATTTAGCGTATTTTCCGCTACTTTGCGTAGCTCGGGTGGGGTGCAAGATAATTCTTCTTCCATCTTATCTTCAAATCTTAGGTACTTTAAAAATTAACTCACTTTCAAATTGTTTGTCTAAATTTTAATTTGACAGTAGTTTGAATTGTTTGAAATGTGTTTTAAATGTTACCAACAGCCATATAACAAAAACAAAAAAACAAAAATTTTCCTAATCGATTATATTTTTAAATTAAAATATAAAATAAGGTAATTTTTAACTTTTTGGACCAAAATAGAAAAAATAGTATAAAATACACGTTTCATAAGACATTTAAGCGCACTTGTCCATTAGAAAACTCGCCGCAAGCGGCTCGTTTTCTAACTTGGACGCGTGCTCTAAAATCATGTCTTATGAAACTTTTTTTTAATATACTATTACCGCTGTTATGGAGTTGTTGTATTAAAACACTGTGTGAAATAACAAAGATTTTTTTATTAACAATTTATTATTGTTATTATTTATATTAACAAAACCAAAAGCTGCCGGGCAACTGCCACGGGACCGCCCTCCCATTAATAGCAACTTTTAAATTTTGATTAC
The DNA here is from genome assembly GCA_958336395.1 of Ctenicera cuprea. Lineage (NCBI taxonomy): Eukaryota > Metazoa > Arthropoda > Insecta > Coleoptera > Elateridae > Ctenicera > Ctenicera cuprea. The sequence goes on along the minus strand of OY284488.1, from coordinate 1,231,739 downwards.
TGTGAAATTTCTTAAAATGGCATAAAATTTTTAAAATACTAAAAATATTGAAAATGTTTTGTTTACTGCGTTAAGCGTCCTCTTTATCGGTCTACCTAGGCCGTAGAAGTGAACAATAGTCAAAATGTTTGAGTTGAAAATGTTTGTCATAAAAGTAACTATCATTTAGGCACAACTCGGGACATGAACAGACAAGGTGAAGTTAAAAAAATTATGGAATGCATTGAAAAAAAATTTGAAGTTATCACAAAAAATTGGCAACAGTAAAACAAATTTTCGTTTTGGTCAAATTGTAGAAAACCTGCTGCTGGGGTTAAATCAACAATAAAGTAGCTACCGCCTTCGACTTTTTCTATATGTATAATAGACTGTACGTCCTAGTTTATTGGTGACATTCCGTCTTTTCACAGAATGGCCAGACGGATCATGAAATTGAAGAAGTTTTTTTGATTACCATAAAAATTGTCTTTCGACAATAACCTAGAAACATAGAAACCTTGGAAACATAGCAACATTGTTTTAAAAGTCAGAAAATTATTCAAGCTACAAGGAATGTAAGGACGTATTACCATTCGAGGAAAGGTACTTTCCGATACTAGCGTCTTGTGTCTTGGATTAACAGCCGATCCTACCTCATTCTAACTTTCATGTCTTGCGGCCTCCTCGGCATGCAGCTGGAATGTGTGTAAAGCTATCGGCGTCAGCAGAGATCGTAAGCTTCCTTAATCACACGCACGTGTTTTAAAATTGAAAACGTCAGTTGTATATGTTGCTTTAAAAGTTAAACAATAAAAAAGACGTACAATAATTATTTTTTTATTATACCTGCATCATAATCCTTGTAAAACAAACCAAAAAGCGTGCGTAAACCCAACATTAAAACA